>JACEHZ010000124.1:0-408471 GCA_017893485.1 Hemerocallis citrina | reverse complement strand
TATGTAATCATGAAACATGGTAACAGGTAATATCAAACATGAATCATGTAATCATGAAACATGGTGACAAGTAATGGGAAACACGGCCCCCTTCTGAGTACACATTTCTGAATTATCCACTATTTGATCTTTTTCTTAAACCCCGACTTGATTAATTTTATCATTAATGTCAACAAGCATGTATGTGTCATGAAACAAGACAAGCATATCATGGTATGATCAAGTAACAAGTTCAAGTTGCAAGATAACCATGTACGGGTGGAAGATAACACATAAAAGAATAAAATAACCAATTTCTAGTTCAGAACAGCAAGACCATACTGTAGTAAAACAATGATTTTTGTTGTTACGAACAAGCAAATCTGAATCCGTTGCAACTTCTAAAAAATAGACTCCCGGCAGAATCCAACAAGTATAAATAAGTCATATAGTATTGTTGCCGCTAAATTTGGTGTGGGGGCAAACAGATGAATTTGTGGATTCTTAGGGAAACTGAATAGTAAACCTGTATACCTGTTCCGTCGGGCTTCGATCGTCGATCCTGTCGTAGACCTGCAAAAAGTGCGAGACACCGGGGTTGTTCCCGGCGACGCACCCTCCGACGCTCAAGTCAGTAATCTAGGAAGACTATGAATGAGCGCAAAAACTGGTGAAAGATTGATTACCTCTTAATGGAGATGAGTGGGGGGTATTTATAGGCGTCTTAGGGAACGGATTAGGAATGTAATCCTTGTGATCTGATATGGAATATTCCTCCCGTAAACAGATTAGGAATGTAATCTGATGAGGTATATTCCCTGTAATCAGATAAGGAATTTAATCCCCAAATCCCAGTGAAGAGATAGATGTACATCAGGGCCGTTGATCAAGATTAATCAGGGACCCTAATCTTATCTTGTTGGGTCGGGTGTGTAGCGATTAAGGACCCGCACCCTCTTGTTGGCGGACCCATTCGCGGGTTATTGGGTCCTTGGGGAAAAGATCCAATACCCATTTTGGACCCTTTTGTAGGAGAAATTACCGTTTTACCCCTGGGTTTCAAGATTCGTATCTGATTTGGACGGTTCCGATTAAACCCTATTTTTAGCCATATCACGAGCCCCCCACTCCTAAAGGCTAAATTTGGTCGGCCTTTGAGGAGTAGTTTAGCTGTTTTTGATGGCTAGCGGAGTTGTATCGAAATTCAAATGAAGGGTTTGCGAATCTTGAGGGAGGTAGTGTGGTAATTCCTTATGATCGGGCAGTGTTCTTGTGTGAATATCTTCTTGGCTTCGTAATCTCTCGGTGAACAGTTCTGTCGTTTTCCTCTGTCGGGACTTGCGTTTACCGACGCCACAACTCCGACCCTTCCCAGAGCTCGATGACCAGGATGCCGAGGTCAGAGATCGGTTCGGCGATTCTTTCCGATGGGGAGAGGGACCTCGGCGTGGTCGCGAGCCTGGAGAGGGGGCTCGCCGAAGTCCGAAGGCCAGATTTCCCATGTACAGGGGGTCGGAACCAAGGGCGTTTGGCGGTCAATGTCGACCTTAGGCTTATAATACGGTCGGTGGCAAAAACGCTCGGTAGCTGGTGCCGAGCTCAAGCCCGTAATACGGTCGGTGTCAAGAACGCTCGGCAGCTGGTGCCGAGGCTCGAGACGACATTTCTGGAGATTTTGACTGCCGGACTCAAGCCCGCAATACGGTCGGTGTCAAGAACGCTCGGAGCGGGTGCCGAACTCAAGCTCGTAATACGGTCGGTGTCAAGAACGCTCGGCAGCTGGCACCGAGGCTTGAGACTTGGAAATTTTTTGGAGATCTTGACTGCCGAACTCAAGCCCGTAATACGGTCGGTGGCAAGAACGCTCGGAGCGGGTGCCGAACTCAAGCCCGTAATACGGTCGGTGTCAAGAATGCTCGGCAGCTGGCGCCGAGGCTTGAGACTCGGAAATTTTTTGGAGATCTTGACTGCCGAACTCAAGCCCGTAATACGGTCGGTGGCAAGAACGCCCAGAGCGGGTGCCGAACTCAAGCCCGTAATACGGTCGGTGTCAAGAACGCTCGGCAGTTGGCGCCGAGGCTTGAGACTCGGAAATTTTTTGGAGATCTTGACTGCCGAACTCAAGCCCGTAATACGGTCGGTGGCAAGAACGCTCGGAGCAGGTGCCGAACTCAAGCCCGTAATACGGTCGGTGTCAAGAACGCTCGGTAGCTAGTGCTGAGGCTTGAGACTTGGAAATTTTTTGGAGATCTTGACTGCCGAACTCAAGCCCGTAATACGGTCGGTGGCAAGAACGCTCGGAGCGGGTGCCGAACTCAAGCCCGTAATACGGTCGGTGTCAAGAATGCTCGGCAGCTGGTGCCGAGGCTTGAGTCTTGGAATTTTTTTGGAGATCTTGACTGCCGAACTCAAGCTCGTAATATGGTCGGTGGCAAGAACGCTCAGAGCGGGCGCCGAACTCAAGCCCGTAATACAGTCGGTGTCAAGAACGCTCGGCAGCTGGTGCCGAGGCTTTAGTCTTGGAAATTTTTTGGAGATCTTGACTGCCGAACTCAAGCCCGTAATACGGTCGGTGGCAAGAACGCTCGGAGCGGGCGCCGAACTCAGGCCCGTAATACGGTCGGTGTCAAGAACGCTCGGCAGCTGGTGCCGAGGCTTGAGACTTGGAAATTTTTTGGAGATCTTGACTGCCGAACTCAAGCCCGTAATACGGTCGGTGGCAAGAACGCTCGGAGCGGGTGCCGAACTCAAGCCCGTAATACGGTCGGTGTCAAGAACGCTCGGCAGCTGGTGCCGAGGCTTGAGTCTTGGAAATTTTTTGGAGATCTTGACTGCCGAACTCAAGCCCGTAATACGGTCGGTGTCAAGAATGCTCGGCAGCTGGTGCCGAGGCTTGAGACTTGGAAATTTTTTGGAGATCTTGACTGCCGAACTCAAGCCCGTAATACGGTCGGTGGCAAGAACGCTCAGAGCGGGTGCCGAACTTAAGCCCGTAATACGGTCGGTGTCAAGAACGCTCGGCAGCTGGTGCCGAGGCTTGAGACTTGGAAATTTTTTGGAGATCTTGACTGCCGAACTCAAGCCCGTAATACGGTCGGTGGCAAGAACGCTCGGAGCGGGCGCGGAACTCAAGCCCGTAATACGGTCGGTGTCAAGAACGCTCGGCAGCTGGTGCTGAGGCTTGAGACTTGTTGATTTCGACAAAGCAGAGGAAGTTGAAATAGTTTTTGCTCTCTTCGAAAAAGTTTTGGGAATCTGCCGAACCCACGCCCGTAACGCGATCGGTGTCAAGAACGCTCGGCAGTTGGTGCCGAGGCTTGAGATTAAACGGTTCTGACGGATGTGATGGCCCCTGGGTTTCTGACAGATGTGACGTCCATTAATGCTGCGTCCCCTGGGCTTCTGCTGACGTGACTGTCATTAATGAGCCGTTTGGGCAGGCGTGGCAAACAAGGCGACGGTTGGGGTCACCTTTTGTCGCTTAGTGGAGGTGGGCCAGTGGTAAAAGCCCATTAGCCTCGATTGACGCGCTGGCTCTATATAAAACCCCCACCCCCTCTTCATTTTTCACTTTTCCACTCTTCGCTCTGTTGTTTTCGTTTGAAATTGCTAGAGCTCCAGGTGATCGCTGACCTTTTTCCGGCGAGCTTTCCGACGACATCTCCGTTCAAGGTAACTTATATTTTAGTTTCTAAACATGTCTGTCTCCGTCTCCTCTTCTTCGTCTGAGCCCTTCCTTGAAGTCGCCGAAGCTCTGATTTCTAGCCGACCTCACCAAAGCAAGGAGGTGTTCGGCAAAGATTCTGTCGTGGTGGAGCCGAAGCGCATGCCGGAGTTCGGCAGATTACCGGGGCCGCTGACTGGGCTTCACAGGGTTCGGGAACTTCCGGAGGAGGACGCCGAACGCATTATGTATGGGAGGGCCCGGTCGTTCGAGGAGAATGCGGCGAGGGAGACGACAGAGGCCGACGAGACGGTATCGATCCTCAGCGAAGATGACTTGGGAGTGATCCGCGGTTGCTTTCAGATCCCGGAGGAGTACGAGCTTATGTTGCCGGGTCCAGGGATTAGGGCCAACTCGCCGCTGCCGGTGACCGTGTGTTGCTGGCCGGTCGACGCCTTTATCGCCGGGGCTCGGCTGCCTCTCCATCCGTTCGCGGTTGCTGTATTAAGGTGGGTTGGGGTCAGCCCCATCCAACTTATGCCGAACGCATGGAGAGTAATAAACGGCTTCGTACTTCACTGCCAAGCCGCTGGGATTCAGCCGGAGCTGAACGTGCTTCGGACCATCTACCAGCCACATCAGGGGAACAGGTCGGCGTACCGGTACTATTTGACTCCGAGGCACGGAGGCAGGCTCGTCGTGTGCCCTGATTCCATCAAGTACTGGCGTGAGAAGTTTCTTCTGGTGCGTAGCCCGGAGGCCTGGCCCATCCCTGTTAGTTGGGTGGAAGGTGTGCCGAAGAAGGTGAAGGCGCTGCCGACACTTCGGCCCGAAGAGGAGGAGGCTGTACGGGTACTCCTGGGTCGGTCGAAGCTTGACTGGAGGGATCTGACCGAGGACGTCCTGTTTAAGGGAGGGCTCGTTCATGCCGATCCCAGTACGCGGCTTCCTTTGTTTATTATCGTTGTTTTACTTCGTGCGCTTCATTCTTCACGGTTTGTTCCGAACTAATCAACTTGTCTTATGGTGCAGAGTCTATGGATTATCAGGCAGTGTTGGCGCTGAGGGCAGGCCTCGCCAACAAGGCACCGAAGAAGAGGAAGAGGGTGGTCTCCAAGCTGTCCGCGGCAAAGGCTCCGAAGGTTACCGAGGTGGCTGAGGAGGTAGAGATCCTGGAGAGCCCCGCTCCTGAGGGCAGGGTTGCTTCGTCGTCGACCAGGGTCGGCAAATTTCCCATCGCCGCGGCCCTCACTATGGCTACGCCGCCGCTGACGAAGGCGGCCGAGGAGCTTCTGACCGAGGCTCACAAAAGGATCCACGTCCCGGACTGGCAGGTTCGGAAGCACGACGGGTTCCTTGGCAATTCTTTGGCGAGCATGGAGGCCATCAAGCACCTCGCCACGCCGAAGGATCGGGCGGCCATGGAGGCCGGACGGGAGGGAAACGACGTTATCGAGATAGAGCGCTCGGCGGTGTCGGTGAGTGTTGGATCTATTCCCCCCCTTTTTATGCCGAACTTCTTAAGTTATAATTTTTATGAATTCCTTGCCTTCTAATCGTAGATCGTCGTTCACTTCGGGCACCTTACCGAGAGGCTGGCGGCCCAGGAGAAGGAGATGAAGAAGGAGAACGACCAAGCTCGGAAGGAGAAGGCCCAGATAAGGAACGAGCTCGACAAGCTCGAATTGAATTTCGAGGCGAAGTCGGCGAGGGTTGCCTACCTCGAGGACCGGGTTGCGACGTTGGAGGACAACCTTCGTCAGCAAAAGGAGGAGGCGGCCAGGCAGTTGGCGGAGGCTGCCGAGGCCAAAGCGGCGGCGGTGAAGCAGGCGGAGGATGCGACCTTGGAGAAGGCGCAAGGCTTCCTCGCCCAGAATATGGCCAAGGCCTTCGCCGACGCTATCGCCCGGGTGACGGAGGCCTACCCTCACGTGGACTGCTCGGGTTGGAGGCTGTTCCCGGGGCACGTTGAAGGCTTCGACCCCGATTCGGAGGGAGAGGAAGAAGAAGAAGAGGAGAGGGGTGACGACGATCCTGTGGCGGATCCCCCCGTCGGAGTTCAGGGGTCGGTGGTTACCCCATTGGCGACGGTGGCCCCTTCGGAAGTGTCGTCCCCGACCCCTGCTCGCCGCCCCGGGAAAGAGGTCGAGCCCTGACTCCGTTTGTTGTTTTCCTCTTTTTTTTTTTTGTTTTTGACGTGTAATGCCTAATAGCGGACTGGCCACCGCTACCCCTTTTTCCTTTTGAAATGAATGAAAAACACAACTTTTTGGGCTCGATCTCGTGTCTTTGTCAGTTGACTGTTGAACGCTCGAGCATTTGTTCGAAAGAACTCCCGAGGTCTGGGACTTAGACGACGTCTGAATTTTTGTTGCTTGTTTGCGTTTCTTTTCAGCTTGCGGTGGTAACTCGTGACGTCGAGCGCCCTCGCTCAGATAGTAAGGTCGGGACCGAGGTTGGTTTGAAGGCGACGAGGCTGTGCTTGGCGAAGTGTCGAGAGCGGCTTTTCGAAGTCGAGCTCGGATTGCGCCGAGCCGAGGAAGAGCGGAGCCAGCTTCAGCTCATACTTGGTCAGCGAGATCTCGATATCCAGCGCTTGGAGGGCAGGATTGCCGAGATGACCACCTCAGGAGGGGAAGATGGTTCGTCGGTTGCCTTTACCAAAGGGCTTCGGACCAAGTGTTTTCGCCATACTTTGTCGAAGGTGACGGCGGAGAGGGATGGCTTGCTCTCGGAGATCCATCATCTACGAACCGTGGAGGCGGGGCTTCGGACTGAGGGGGAAGCGTTAGCCTCGACGGTGGCCAAGTTGACTACCGAGCGGGATGAGCTTACTGCTGAGGTCGATGTGTTGAAGAGGGCCACGGTGGACAGGGGCATCGAGGTTACCCACCTTCGGCGCCTCGTGGCGAATCGTTCCGATGCCCAGAGTTCTGCAACGCCGCCTCGCTTCCGGGTCGACGTCGGGGACGGCTCGTTGTGAAACCGGATCTCAGAACTAGAGGCGGAGGTAGCCAGGCTCAAACCACGTTCGGGGCCAATCAATGTCAGGAGCACTTCATGTACTCGTGCGGAGAGCGACCGCGGCATTTCATTTTACGAGATGGCGACCCGTCCGCCCCTCGGCCATCCAAGCCCGGGAGATGCGCAAAGTTCTGTGGCCATTTCGTCGAGCGGCGCATCCGTCGGCGTGGCTGCCAGAAGCAGTGCCGAGGACACGTCCCAACTTGCTGGCCTGGGATCGGGTTCCGGAGGCAAACATCGCCGACCTCAAGTGTCCTTGAAGAGGAGCATCCCTGCGCCTCGGAAGCGTTGATGGCTCCGAGTTCGGTGTCTTGTAATCTTCGCTTTTCAGCTCCTTGTAATCTTTAGTACCTTGTAATATTGATGTATGTAAGAGTTGCTTTTAATAAAATTGGAATCAATTTAATCGTCGCCGTATCGTAGTTGCCCAATTTTTGCTCTAGTCGTGGAGTTGTGGAACCGAGGTTTGAGACTTGGCATTTTTTGACTGGTCTTGACTACCGAACTCAAGCCCGTAACACGATCGGTGTCAAGAACGCTCGGCAGCTGGTGCCGAGGCTTGAGACTTAGAAACTTTTTGGAGATCTTGACTGCCGAACTCAAGCATGTAATACGGTCAGTGGCAAGAATGCCCGGAGCAGGTGCCGAACTCAAGCCCGTAACACGGTCGGTGTCAAGAACGCTCGGTAGCTGGTGCTGAGGCTTGAGACTTGGAAATTTTTTGGAGATCTTGACTGCCGAACTCAAGCCCGTAATACGGTCGGTGGCAAGAACGCTCGGAGCGGGTGCCGAACTTAAGCCCGTAATACGGTCGGTGTCAAGAATGCTCGGCAGCTGGTGCCGAGGCTTGAGACTTGGAAATTTTTTGGAGATCTTGACTGCCGAACTCAAGCGCGTAATACGGTCGGTGGCAAGAATGTTCGGCACGGGTGCCGAACTCATGCCCGTGATGCGGTCGGTGTCAAGAATGTTCGGCAACCCAGTGTTGGAGTCCGAACCATTCAACGGCTGTGGGAGCAATCCCGAATGTCGAACTACTTCTAGTTCGCTTAGGGGCGAACTTGCAAAGTAGAATCGAACTAAGTGTTGGACCCCGTACCATTCAACGGCTGTGGGAGCAATTCCGAATGGCGAACTACTTCTAGTTCGCTTAGGAGCGAACTTGCAAAGTAGAATCGAACCAAGTGTTGGACTCCGGAACCATTGTTAATTCAGGAGGCGTAGGAGCAATTCCGAATGGCGAATCACTTCTAGCTCGCTTAGTAGCGAACTTGCAAAGTGGAATCGAACCAAGTGTTGGACTCCGTACCATTCAACGGCTGTGGGAGCAATTCCGAATGGCAAACTACTTCTAGTTCGCTTAGGAGCGAACTTGCAAAGTAGAATCGAACCAAGTGTTGGACTCCGGAACCATTGTTAATTCAGGAGGCGTAGGAGCAATTCCGAATGGCGAATCACTTCTAGCTCGCTTAGTAGCGAACTTGCGAAGTGGAATCGAACCAAGTGTTGGACTCCGTACCATTCAACGGCTGTGGGAGCAATTCCGAATGGCGAACTACTTCTAGTTCGCTTAGGAGCAAACTTGCAAAGTAGATACGAACCAAGTGTTGGACTCTGGAACCATTGTTAATTCAGGAGGCGTAGGAGCAATTCCGAATGGCAAATCACTTCTAGCTCGCTTAGTAGCGAACTTGCGAAGTGGAATCGAACCAAGTGTTGGACTCCGTACCATTCAACGGCTGTGGGAGCAATTCTGAATGGCGAACTACTTCTAGTTCTCTTAGGAGCGAACTTGCAAAGTAGAATCGAGCCAAGTGTTGGACTCCGGAACCATTGTTAGATTAAAGAGTTAAAAGCAGAGAGATGTAATAGTAGTAAAAATATAAAAAAACTTTATTTATTAATATCTAATGCTCGGCCGATTCTAAAGTTGCTAGCCAGTATTACAATGGAAAAAATAAACGAAGAAATCACTACTAGCAAAAGGAAGGGAATGGTTCGACATCTCGAGTTACTTAGGGAGGCGTAGGTGCCTTCTCTTGGTATTTCAAAAGATGGTCGGCATTCCAGGTCCTGGGAATTTCTCTGTCTCCGAGATCTTCTAGCTTGTATGCACCAGGGCGGATTACTTTTGAGATTTTGTACGGTCCCTCCCAATTCGGGGCCAGTTTACTTTTCTGTCCGGGGAACGAGATGGCCAATTTTCGGAGGACTAGATCCCCTTCTTTGAGGTCCGTCGAGCGGACCCTTTTGTTGTATGCTAGCTCGATCCTCCTTCGGTAAGCTTGCTGGCGTATGGCCGCTCTTTCTCGAATTTTATCTATCAGATCTAAGCTTGCTCTGAGCTCTTTGGCGTTCTGTTCTTCTTCATAAGCTATCAGACGAGGAGAGGGTATCCCGACTTCTAGGGGGATGACGGCCTCGGCCCCATGGGTGAGATTAAATGGGCTTTCGCCTGTTGGGGTCCGCTTGGTGGTGCGGTGATTCCAGAGCACATTTGGTAGCTGATCGACCCACAGTCCTTTGGAATACTTGTCTAATCTCTTCTTGATGCCCGAAAGAATCTGTCGGTTGGCATTCTCGGCCTGGCCATTCGACTGAGGATGGGAGACTGAGGAGAATCGGTGTTGTATGGAGAGGTCCTCACATAAAGCTCGGAAGGCGGCTCCAGTAAACTGTGTTCCATTATCCGTGACTATGACTCGGGGAATGCCGAACCGGCAAATCACATTTTTCCAGAAGAATTGAACGACCCTATGCTCGGTGATTGTAGCCAGGGGCTCGGCTTCTATCCATTTAGAGAAGTAGTCGACCGCCACGACTAGGAACTTTAGCTGTCCGGGGGCTGGTGGAAACGGCCCTAGTAAATCCATCCCCCACATAGCGAAGGGGATCGGACTTGATAGGGAGGCGAGCGGTGTTTGTGGGAGGCGTCGGATGTCAGAATACTTTTGACAGGAGCTGCATTGCCGAACATGTCGTTCGGCGTCCCGTAGGAGAGTGGGCCAGTAATACCCGTAGTTCAACACTTTGCGCGCCAGGGCTCTGGAGCCAGAATGGGCCCCGCCAATGCCCTCGTGGAGCTCTTGCAGGGCATAGTCGGCTTGCCCGGGGGAAAGACACTTTAGGTAAGGGCGACCGTCCACCTGTGTGAAGGAGCGTTTATATAGGATACCTTCGATTAATGTATAACGTTCGGCTCGGGTCCTGATCCTTCTTGCTTCCCTCGGATCTTCGGGGAGGAGTCCGTCCTTTAAGAACTCGACGAGGGGTTTCATCTAGTTGTCTTCGAGGAGGACGAGCAATGTTTCGACGGAGTCAGGCGACTCGTCCTCTATGCTCGGCTTCAGGAGGACTTCTATCAATACGGTCTGTTCCAAACCTTGAAGGGAAGAGGAGGCTAACTTGGATAAGGCGTCGGCCTGGGCATTTTCTTCTCGGGGGATCCTTTGGATGAGGGTTTCTTCGAACAGTGCCATAAGGCTCTTTACTTTGGCCAAGTACTTAACCATTCTATCATCGCGGGCTTCATATTCGCCGAGGACTTGATTGACGATCAACTGAGAGTCACTGAAGATCTGTAGCCGTTGTGCCCCTGCATTTCGGGCCATTCGAAGTCCAGCTATTAGTGCCTCGTATTCGGCCTCGTTGTTCGAGGCTTTGAAGTTTATACGGAGGGAATTTTGGAGGACAAAGTCATCTGGGCCTGCCAGGATGACCCCTGCTCCGCTTCCTTCGTTGCAAGAGGATCCGTCGACATAGACCGTCCAGACGGGTGGTCCCTTCATCGCTTGCTCGGAGTCGGGGATAGTTGTTTCCACTATGAATTCGGCCAATGCCTGAGCCTTGATCGCGGTCCGAGGCTGATAAGTTATATCATGTTGGCTCAGCTCGATCGACCACTTCATGAGGCGGCCGGAAGTCTCAGGCTTGTGAAGGACTTGTTTCAGCGGCTGGTCGGTAAGGACGACCACCGAATGGGACTGGAAGTAGGGTCGAAGCTTTCTCGCGGCCATTACCAGGGCATAGGTTATTTTCTCAATCTTCGGGTACCGGAGCTCGGCGTCCCGGAGCACTTTGCTGACATAGTAAATGGGCCTCTGAGCCCTTTCTTCTTCTCTGACTAAGACCGCACTGAGCGTCTATTCGGAAGCTTCCAGGTAGAGGTAGAGTGGTTCGCCGGGTATTAGTTTGCTAAGGAGAGGTGGATTGACGAGGTAAGCTTTAAGCTGGTCGAAGGAGTCTTGTTGCTGCTGCCCCCACTCGAATCCTTTAGCCCCCCTGAGGGCTTTGAAGAACGGGAGGCACTTCTCCCCGGACTTCGACAGGAAGCGCCCTATGGCGGCTATGCGACCAGTCAATCTCTGAACTTCTTTAACATTTCTGGGAGGGGCCATGTCCAATATGGCCTTGATCTTCTCCGGATTTGCTTCAATTCCTCGTTGGCTAACCATGAATCCAAGGAATTTCCCTGATGAGACGCCGAACGCACACTTGTTCGGGTTGAGTCTCATATTGTGCTTCCTTAGGACGTCGAAGGCCTTCTGAAGGTCGGCCACATGGTCAACACCTCGGACGCTCTTTACAAGCATATCGTCGACGTACACTTCCATGTTCCGGCCGATCTGGGCCTGGAAAACCTTGTTGACGAGGCGTTGGTATGTTGCCCCTGCGTTCTTTAGGCCGAATGGCATGACTCTGTAGCAATAAAGGCCTTGGTCGGTCACAAAAGATGTCTTCGGGATATCCGGGGGGAACATTCTTATCTGATTGTAACCCGAGAAAGCATCCATGAAGCTGAGGATCTCATGTCCCGAGGTTGCGTCAATCAGAGTGTCAATGCTCGGTAGAGGGAAAGGATCTTTGGGACAGGCCTTGTTGAGGTCGGTGAAATCGATGCAAATTCTCCAAGTCCCATTGGACTTCTTCACCATTACTACGTTTGACAACCATTCAGGGTAGTTTACTTCCTGTATGAATCGGGCCTTTAGCAACTTGTCTACCTCTTCTTTGATAGCGAGCTGACGCTCGGGGGCGAACTTGTGCCTCTTCTGCTGAACCGGTTTGGACCCCGGATCGACGCTCAGGCGGTGGACTAAGAGTTCTTCGGAGATACCAGGCATATCTGCTGCGGACCACGTGAAGAGGTCTTGATTGGTTCGGATACATTTCACAATATCTGAGTATAGGGCGGACGGGAGGGTCTTGCTTACGAAGAATTTGCGGGTCGGCTCTTGTTCGGAGAAGAGCACCTCCTCCAGTTCATCCACCGGCTCGGAGGTCGGTCTTGCAGTGTCTAGGGGAATTTCCAGAGTTTCCAAGGAGAGGACGAACCCAAGGGTTGAGGTCATGTAGCACTTTCGGGCCTGCTCCTGATTGCCCCTTACTTCTCCGACCCCCGACCGGGTGGGAAACTTCATCTTAAGATGGTATGCTGAGGGGACAGCTTCCAGAGCTGCGAGGCCAGGTCGACCCAAGATGACGTTGTAGGCGGCAGGAACATCCACCACCATGAAGTCCATTGGCTCTGTCCGGGTGGTAGGAGTTTGTCTGGCAGTTACATCGAGGGTGATCACCCCTTCAATAGTTACCGGAACCCCCGTGAACCCATGGAGAGTGTAGCCGGCGGGCTTGAGTCTGTCTCTGGAGAGTTTTAGGCCTTTAAAAGCGGAGAGAAAGAGGATGTTGACGGAGCTGCCATTGTCTACTAAGATCCTTTCCACCTTGAAATTCGCCATGTGGAGGCTAATGACGAGTGCGTCACAATGTGGGGTGCGGATCCCTTCTAGATCTTCGTCTGAGAACGTGACAGGCACCCCGAGGCCTTTGGGAGGAGGTGTGGCTCGGACTGAATTGACTTCCCTGATAAATGCTTTCCGAGAGGAGTTCGAGGAGCCCCCCATTGGACCCCCATGGATGAGGTGGAGGACTCGCTCTTCCTCAAAGTCTGGCGTCTCTTCTCGTTCCGGATGCTTGTTAGCCCCCCGAGGCGGGAGAGGAAGTTCGGCTCGGTCCTTTCGTACAAACTTCGCCAGTTGCCCCCTCTGGATAAGGGCTTCGATCTCGTTTTTCAGAGTGCGGCAATCGTTGGTGTCATGCCCATGGTCCCGGTGATAGCGGCACCATTTCTCTATGTCTCTTCTCTTGGCGGGGGTGTTCATCCTCGGAGCTGGGGGTAAGACCCCTGCTTTTTTGACTTCCATGAAAATGGCTGAGACGTTAGTGTTGAGGGGAGTGAACTTCTCAAATGTAGGGGGAGGTCAGCGCTGGCCGGCATTATCCTTCTGGAGCTTCTTAGCTCCTTCTTCTTCCGTTCCCTTCCTCTTAAACCCGGAGGTAGACCCCTCCCAGTTGGGTTGTTGTTCGGCCTCTTCTGCCCGGATATACTTTTCACTGCGAAGAAGTAGGTCGGAAAAGTCATGTGGTGGCTTCTTGGCGAGGGAGGAGCGGAGGTTGGAATTGAGGACATTAGATTGGAATGCAGCGGTAGCAACGGACTGGTCGAGGGATGCAATGGACCTGGCTTTAGCTGTGAACCTCTTCACATAATCTCTCAATTTCTCCCCCTTCTTCTGGTGGAGGTGCAATAGCGAGATGCTGGTCTTCTCAGTTCTTCGGCTGCTTATGAAATGGGTGACGAAGAGGGTCTCGAACTGCTCGAAGGAGAATATCGAGGCTGGGGCAAGGCGAGAGTACCATTCTCGAGCTGGGCCCTTGAGAGTTGCGGGAAAGGTTTTGCAGAGGAGGGCATCTGAAGCTTGGTGGAGGAGCATCAAAGTTTTAAAACTTTCGATGTGATCGACTGGGTCGGTCTCTCCAGTATAGTTCTCAAATTGGGGAGGTTTGAAGCCGAACGGGACGGGTGTATCCACTATGGTTCGGGAGAAAGGGGGTCGGCCAGGACGTAGGGTCCTTCCTCTAAACTCTTCCTCTCGGTTCATCCGACCCAAGAGCCTTTCTACTTCATTAAGACGGCGGTTCATGGTGTCATCTCTCCGACGGTAATCCGCCGAGCCTCGAGACTCGTCTTCGTATGAGGGGGAGCGAGGGCTACGGCGATGATAGCTCCGGGAGCGACGAGGACTTGGGGTACGCCGGGAGTTGGTAGGAGCAGGACGAGGAGAGGGAGACCGTCGTCGAGGGCTTCGGACCGGAGGAGGGGACGGGACCTTCGGTTCATTAGGATTTTGACGGAGGTTGAGAGCCTGCAGGACGGTCGCTTGGAACAGCTGGAACTCGGCACGGGTGATTGGTGCCTCATTGTTCCTGGGCTGTTGCCGACTTGCGGGAGAGTGCCTTCTTCGGTAGTAATCGGGGGACTCCTTCCTCCCTCTTCGGATGGGGGACCTGTGGTACCGGTGGCGAGGAGACCGCTCACCCGGATGGTGCTGGCGGGAGGCTCCCTCTCGAGCCCGCTTTTCTTCCAGATGGCGGCGGAGATCATCCTCTTTCTGGCGGTTAAGGGTGGCAATGTGGCGATCAGAGGCTCGGGGTGATGGGAGGCCATAGAGTCCGTAGAGGCATTGTGGATGGAGACTTGTTGGTGAAGAGGCTGTTTTTGAGGGTTTGGACCCTTTGGATCAGGAGGGGGAAGGTTTTGTTGGAGCGGGTCTTCCGTTGTAGGGGAAAGCTGCGCTTGTTGTTGAGCAGGATTGTTGGGAACTTCTTGTTGGTCAGGGTTGGGCGCTCGGTTGGACCCCCTTGATCTGACTTTGCGAGGCGGCATGGCTGAAGAAGACCTGTTTTCGGGGAAGAGGAGAGGTTTCTATTCGTTAGTTTCCCACAGACGGCGCCAATCTGTTGCCGCTAAATTTGGTGTGGGGGCAAACAGATGAATTTGTGGATTCTTAGGGAAACTGAATAGTAAACCTGTATACCTGTTCCGTCGGGCTTCGATCGTCGATCCTGTCGTAGACCTGCAAAAAGTGCGAGACACCGGGGTTGTTCCCGGCGACGCACCCTCCGACGCTCAAGTCAGTAATCTAGGAAGACTATGAATGAGCGCAAAAACTGGTGAAAGATTAATTACCTCTTAATGGAGATGAGTGGGGGGTATTTATAGGCGTCTTAGGGAACGGATTAGGAATGTAATCCTTGTGATCTGATATGGAATATTCCCCCCGTAAACAGATTAGGAATGTAATCTGATGAGGTATATTCCCTGTAATCAGATAAGGAATTTAATCCCCAAATCCCAGTGAAGAGATAGACGTACATCAGGGCCGTTGATCAAGATTAATCAGGGACCCTAATCTTATCTTGTTGGGTCGGGTGTGTAGCGATTAAGGACCCGCACCCTCTTGTTGGCGGACCCATTCGCGGGTTATTGGGTCCTTGGGGAAAAGATCCAATACCCATTTTGGACCCTTTTGTAGGGGAAATTACCGTTTTACCCCTGGGTTTCAAGATTCGTATCTGATTTGGACGGTTCCGATTAAACCCTGTTTTTAGCCATATCAAGTATTTTACAAAATAAAGTCTCAAAACTGATTTGAATCCAGAAAACACGTTCAGCCAGAAATCAGAAAATCGAATTCACAGTCAGGAAAATAGCATCAAAACATCTCAAATAAATCCAGGAAAAATCTGGGGTATTCCCCTATATGTCTAGTATCAGAATATAGAGTTTCAAATTTTTCCAGTAAGATTAGTTTAGCCATCAAAAATCAGAAAATATCGAGAAACGATAGTTTGGCAAATCTAGAATTCCCAACACTGCTGTACGAAAACTGTAATATCTCGCAAACCGTGAAACGAAATCCAAATCCGCCAAAGGGAGATCAAAATAGATAAAATAAGATAACTTTCATATTTCATAAATATTTTTCATACAGGAAAAGGAATTAGGGTGAAAATACAAATCTTTACAGAACAGCGAGCAAAATCTAGCAAGTATAGTAAACAAGCATGAAACGGCATATAAAACTCATCAATAAAATTCACCAAAATTCTGGGTAATCCCTAAATAGATATAGAAATGCTGACCAAAATTTCAGATCAAAATAATATATTTAGAACTAGTATCAAAATAGTTTAGTCATCAAAATTATTAAAAAAATGAAATCTAGAAATAAAATACACCTCTGTAGTAAAACCATCATATCTTACACATACAAAAACGAAATCAATCAAGGTCAGAGGGGTTAGAAAGAAGACGGATTCCTTTAAAAATCATTTTTTTACTGAAATTAAGATACTGACCTTAATATGGTCTAAATTACTGATCAAGACAGATTATCGACAAAACACAGAATTCCCTTTAGGAACAAAACCAACATGAATCACACGAAACTTGATCAAACATAACTAAACATAAATTAGAGTCTACTAAGTGTCCAAACAACATGAAATAGGGTATACGACATGTCCACAATAAGTATATCACATGGATCTCACAAGAACATGAGTTCTCATAATTATTTCACATATACATCACATCAAGAAACGGTCACTCCAAGGTTAATTCATGTCATATGTATCGTGAGGCAACTATGGTCAATAGCACTATAGAGACAATACTCATCAAACATATATCACACACGAGTTGTCTCTAGAACCCAACTACACTACAAGCGGTATTTATGACTTGTATCATACAAAGGAACTGAGTACAAGTTACTTGCCTTAACCGACGACGAAAACGACACCAAGCAAGAATAAAGGGAACGGATCCCGGCACGAACTCAACGATCGCACAACCCATGAACCACGAACAAAAACACGACGAAACCAAACACGAATACAACTCGCGAACATAATTTTCGTGCTTTTCTGCTTTTCGATCTATATAATTTTCGTGCCTGTCATGATCAACGCTCCAAATTTTGCCATGTCATCAGGTATTTATTTAACTTCTTTATTTAATTATTAAATCGAACTAATTATTTAAAAATTCTGAAAAATAATTTTAAATAGTAAAAAATTAATTAAAAATTCTAAAAATAATTCGAAAAAATATTTTTTAATTCTGAAAAATAATTATTAATTTAGAATAATTGTAGTGCTCCGAATTTCTAATATAATATCTTAGAAATATGTGGCACAATGCCTAGCATCAACCTCAGTGTAATAGTAAACATAGCCAAAACACAGATAAATTTTTCAACTTTTATTACAACAATTCTTTACAAAGCACAGTGAAAAATTAAACACCTTGAATTACAATTCTTTCTTTTACAACACAATCTTTTACAATTTACATAAGCCACATTATCATTCCATCACATGCATTCAAATCCCAATGCTAACAGTACCTACCTGCAAAACATGAGGCTATAGATAATCCTAACCCCCAAAACTACAAAGGTCAACCATAACGGTGTGAGTGACATAAAAAAAAAATACAATGTAAATAAAACATGAAGAATAAAGTTATAAATAACACATACCAACAATAGTAACAGATGGAATATGAAATGATAGTAAATAAAACATGAAAACATCAAGTGAAACTAAGCTAAGTGTCAAGTGTAGAAATACAGAAAACCAAGTCAAGAAAACACAAATGCAATATGATGACTCTCTAATGCATACTTGTCGGATTCTATGCATTCCATACTATATAGGTCCGGTGCAAGTCCTTATCTTTCTCCACTTTATAAAGTTTAATCCCTCGTTATGCAACTAATCCTACTACGGTGATAGAAATAAGATCCAGAATACTCTGCGAATAGGCATCACACAACCCTCAACACGCAAGCATCATGTAAGAATCGCTCCCAAAAAAACTCGGAGAATCACCTCCCTGCCGTGTCCCCCACCACCGCCCCTCGACGTGCAAGTACACATGCACATCCCGTGAATAGACCCATCGGCCCTCGACACGTGAATGTACCTGTATGTTCCGTGAATAGACACTGCAGACCCTCGACACACGAAGATACTGAATAGTCCTCTCGAGACAGAATACACACAGTCTTGGAACGCATCCGTTGGGATGGACCCCAAGAGCATATTCTCACATTTTCCAAGTTCCATCACATCTCTATTAGTGTCTGTCCTTAGGTTGATTATTATTATTAAAACACAAATTCCCCCTCTCTAGAATTAGTATATCCTGCTGGACTTAATTCCACAACAACAACCCCAAGACCCATTGGTCGTAATTCACAAAATCTCATTTGTCGGTTCACAGTACTCCCACTCAACTTCTAGAGACTCGCAAAATGAATATCAACACCAAAACTTTCAATAAAACTCTTAGTCAAAACGTCTATGTCAAGAAAACTTCTCTAATCAGTAAAACCAAATTCATTTAATATACTCACAAATTTCCAGAACTGAAATAAAGTATAAAATCCATTAAATAACTAAGAATCATATTTCGAAGTCATAGAGTATCACAAAATATCGATTTCTTCAACAACCATATATATCTCATTTAATAAGGTCATAGAAAATCAATTTAAATTCTATTATAAACAAAATATAACTCACTGTAAAATACTAAAATCTGTAGCAAAATATCATCTAAAACAGTAGATCAATAATCCATAAGTTCGAAGAAATAATCATTGAAGAGAAACGAAGAAAAACTCAATAAAACAGTCAGCAAAACGTTGACGGTCGACCGTGAAAACCAATACAAAAAGTGACGGTTGACTGTCAAATGAAAAATCCAAAAACAGAGAATTGACAGTCGACTATCGACTTCAGTGTATTTGTGAAGCGGTCGACTGTCATATACGTAATTTGACAGCTTTGAAATTCATGCACATTTTTACAGATACTTCAATTCAATCTTTAAAAATCATAAATTTGTAAAACTAAATTCCTGGGATGATCAAATACAACTTGTATAACATACATGAGTTTATAAAACTAATGAAAATCACATCAAGATCAAAAAGAATAGTTTTTCACAAAAATTCTTCAAAACAGGATATATGAATATATAAGTGTATATATGTGTGTTTATAGGTCAGTAAAGTCCACAAAATCATGGTATAAGAGTAGTGCAATGTTTCAATCCATCTCAGTACCAAAAACAACTCAAGAATCAATCGAAAACTTCACAAAAGTCACAAAACCCCACCTTCGGCCATATGCCTTCAGACCTGAAAGTTAACACCCCCTTTTTTACTTCAAGATTCAATCTTTTGATTCAATAATCCTTCCACAACTTGATTAAACACAAACCCCACTGATTACATTAATATACTCATGAACAAATGCTCTTACAACATGGATTAATCAAGTTCCACTTCATCAAAACTCTCAAACAGTGTGTGTATGTATACTCAACAGTGAAAGAACTCATCCTTATCTAAATTTGTGCATCTCTTCATATAATCTCAATGCATTCAATCAAAACAGCAAGAATAGAAAAGTAACAGCATACCCACAATTTCTATTAAGTTTTCTAACAACCTCAAGTCATCTATGTAAGGTTTCAGTCAACTATAACATGGTTTTCATGAAAAGATTCAATTTTTATCCATCCATCTTTAATAAACTTATCATATCATCATACAATCCATAACATGCTTTCTAATAGACAAATAATCACATACAATATACATACAATAGCAAGAAATCAAACATATGTCACTCACATTTTTAAAGATTCAACCGAAGTAATAAAGAAAATAAGAAAAATCCTTCCTTTTGCAAGAAAACCAAGATCTTTGCTTCGAAATTCCAAGAAATCAATAATAAAGGAAACTCTTTGTGTAGTACAGTAAAGAGACGGCTGCACCACCCCTTATATTAGGCCGGTAATGGGTAATTAGGGTCTTTGAATAGGTTTTGTAAAATATCCCAATATTTATTTACATATATAAATTCATATACTTGGAAATTAGATAAACTAATTCAATTCAAATTTTAAAAACAAAATAACAATCCTAATACTGGCCGGCACTGTTTGTAAACCCAGAAAAACAAATTTGTAATTTTGCCTCTAAGTGGCACTTTTGCAAAAAAAACCATTCTTTATAAAATTTGTGAAATACACCAAATCTATTAAAACAAAAGTAAAATTTTTACCTTTGAGTTAACTAGCCATCATGCTCAGCCCAAAAATACGAAAATCTGGAGTTTTCACTCCAAGTGGTAATTTTGCACAAAAGCCCTCTTTTTGTAATATTTGCAAATAGGTCAAATAAATATCAGAAAAATACAGAAAATTCATAAATAATACATACTAATAAACAATAGGTTCCCCAAAATAATTAATAACTTTGAACTTTCCAAAAAAATATTTGCACGTGTAAAAAGATAAATTCCAGAAAATATTTATTAAATTATCAAAAATCATTTTAATTCATTTATTAATATCAAAAACATTATTTAAAAATCTAGGGTATAACAGTAATTAATTAAAATTTTTGAAATTTAATTAATAAATCTCGAAAATTGAATAAAAAATTCAAAAAATATTTTAAAATTAGATAAAATTCAAAAAAATCTGGAAATTTCACAAAAAATCAAGGAAATTCAAATTTTAATTTTGGGTGTCTTATAAACTCAGAATACACCGTTACACCTCGAGCAAGATCCAGACTTGCCCGAGAACTCCGATAAGTTCTGTAAAAACCCTTAAAAATTGGCGAACTAATCCTTAAAGGCTGTGAAAATTAGTCTTTGGAAGTGGGGGGATTGTGATATGGGTAAAATTAGAACCAAATCGGGACCCTTCAAATCGGGTATGAATCTTAAAGCTCTTCGGGATAAAACGGTAATTTTACTAAAAACGGGTCCGTAAACAGGAATTGGGTCTCTTCCAAGCTCATCCGCCCAAAATGGATATGTTTAACTGGGTTTTCCTACTAGCCTAATAAGTGTTTAAATACGATTTAAACCCACAACTATCCATAAGAGGTGGTTCAAAAACCATATCTATTATCTTAAAGGAAGTTTAAACTCTCCCTAACCACTCTTATCTCTTCATGAAGAATAGATAACTGATTCAATCCAAAAATACCAGAAAGTATAGGTAAATTGTTACCTTGAAACTGTCTAAAGCAACAATAAATACCCCCTAACTATAAATACCCCCTTCCTCCACCAGAACCAGACAATCAGTATTTTGCCACTAAAATCTCTCTTTCTATTCTTGAGTTCTAACTTAAGCGTCGGAGGGTCTATCGTCTGGGTCAACCACGGTGTTTCATATTTTTGCAGGTCAATCAGAGCGATCGTCACCATCAAAGATCAGATCTAACGGTTCAAATAAGTCAAATTCAGAATTCAACATCAGTTGAAAGCAGTCAATACCGATGAAAGTACAAAAGATCAGCTTTTTTTTGTTTTTAAAAGAAGACATATTATCTGTTTGCTCCCACACAGAAATTAGCAGCAACGCTACTGCACCAATGTTGATACTTTTCTCCAAAAATTGCCTGTTGCCATTATATCCCCCAACACTCCAAGCTCCTTTTATTCTTTATTCAGTCTCAATCCTTTCGATGTGCTTGAAACCCTAATGGCAGTCAAATTGACTATAGGGTTTTTGCCATGCGGGCTCCATAAGGTAGGGCTTCGTGGTCGTCGCCTTCGCCAAGACAGACCACACCAACCCTTCGGTTGTTGTCATCAGCTAGTGGATTGGTTTTGCAACCAACAAGGATGGCAATGGAGCAATAGGCATAGTTGAGCACATTGATGTTCGTGGATTTGATGTTAGTTCGAATGTTTGATGCCATTGTTGATGTATTTGTGGAAAGGGAGGAGTATTACCACAACACACTTTCTCATAGGAGAGGGTGCAAATGTCATCGTGCATGCTGATGTAAGGGGCCCGGCCAAAGAACTGGATGCCATCTTCTTCAAAAGAGTTGAAGGCATTGACAATGGTGTCGGAAGGGATAGAGGAGTTGGTGGTGAAGGAGGGGCAAGCAAAGGGGATCACAAAGTGGAGGGTTGACAGCGCCTTTGCTTGAAAGGAGCAAGGGGCAGCATTTGTGTGGTCGAAAAGGGGGATGAGGTGGATTACCATCGATATCACAATTTGGAGTATTAAGAAAATTATAGGAGATGTAAAGACCGAATGTGGCAAATGACAATATTGCAATCCTCGTCGATCAGAAATCTCTCCCAAAGGCGTCAGAGTAGACTACCACTGCAATTAGTAAGTGTTGCATGTCGCTTATAAGGGAGGCAGATAAGGCAGAGGAGGCAGGCAAGGACTGAGTTGGAAGTGATGGTCCACGATGTAGTAGTTGTTAGAAATATAAATACTAAATCCTCACTCTTACTACAACTTCAAAGTTTTGGTCTATTGATATGATATTTCATATGGTATCAGAGCAACTCAGCTTCAAATCCCACCGATTATGCAATTAAAATGCATATTTTAAATTAAAAAATTTGCAGCTACGTATAGTTCAGGTCTTGGCCCACAACAACCCTCAACCTGTATGGGCATGCCAGAAATGTAAATATTGAACCATTACCACAACTTCGGAGTTTTTATATACTATTAATAGGGTCATTCACTGATGTTAGGAGGAAGACTTTGAAGATTTCATTAAATTTCTTTTTTGTGACCCCTGGGAAAATGATAATAGATAATTGTTTTCTTCATCAACTTTGATAATATTTCATCCTCTTAAATTTATGACATTCTGCTAAATACTCTGAACGACATGGATCATATATTCGGGAGGATGGAGTAAGAATTTTTAGGTCACTTATTGTATGACATTAATTAGAAATTGAAGAATCTAATGCAATCAAGTCAGGTTTTCGAGGCTCTTGTTTACGTCTACATGCCTACAATGATAATCCTTAGTGATTGGGTTTGTGACTGATCCAATTAGGGTTTGAAATTATTCCTCTCTACTTAGAGCCAATTGTTGGGGGATGTCGACGAACACACTGGTGGTGCAGTAGAACTGGTTAAAGCAATGATGATGGCGAAGTATATGAGATGAGTCAATCGAACAGCTAAACAAATAGATCCACCAATCCAACACAAACACAATAAGGATTTATCCTGATTAGTTTTTCCTTAATCCGGAAGAAAATATAGGGAGATATAATATTCAACAAGAAGATATTACATGAGTTAATGATTCACTCAATACAAGAATTTAAACTCACTCACCAAGAACTATCTCTCTCAGGTCTCTCTTTGCAATGGAGAAAATAACTAATGAAATATTTTTTGTTCTCTACCACTCATATTAGAGGCTATAACAATATATAAAAGAAGAATAGAGAGAACCCTAGGTTAGACTTGATATCTCAGTCGTCCAATGTTTTTTGTAGAAGAAGCAGCTGAATAAGAGTCGTACGATCTGACTTGGAGTTGAATATTGGACTGAAATGATCACCAAAATTAAGACCCAAAATAACATAGCGTCGTGGTCGGTCGACTGCAGCCAAGTGCGGTCGACTGTCCCCTTTTCAGGAAAACCCTGTACAGTGGCTGGTCGGGTGTGCGATCGACCGCAACTCCGCTGCAGCTGCTTTTACTGTTTCCATCTTCGACACTCTTCGAATGTTTCGACCTCCGTGCTTTATCGTATCTTCTTTTAATCTGAACCACGAGTATACAAGACATAATTCTAACTCCAATTAATTAGTGATGTATCTATGATTAGGGATTTTAGACTTGATGACTATGGGGATGGAAAAAATTTATCAACTCTACCATTTGGTTACTCTCTAGTTGACATGAATCTATTTATTCTACATTATATATGGCTCTTCTTTAATCAATGATGGAGGAAGAAAAAAAAAATTGAACTTTGGTAATTGATGAATAATTATTGTTCTTAACAAAAGTACGTATTTTATGCTTAAGCAATGAAAAAAATGAAAACAATGAGATTTATGCTTAAAGATAAGTAAAGCGGTCTATTTAGTGGTCCATCAATTTTATTCACTAATTAAGCAAACCGCTTACTTAGTCCAATCCGCTTAAGCCGATCCAAGTGGGAAAGTAAATAAATAACACTTAGCTCACCCCTCTTTTTCATAATTTTTCTTCAATTTATGTTTTAATTATATGTATACTTGTAGTCCTATTTAACTCTGTATGTTCCATCACTTTATAGTCTTTTTATTGCCCCTCCTGCAATTAGTGGCATTCCTTTAATGCATTTGTCATCAATTATTTTTCATTGCACAACAATTTCTATCAGTTTCTATATTTTTTAGGACATTTTATAATTTTCATACAGTTTTAGAATGATCCAATAATTAAAAAAATAAATTAAATACTTTCAAAAGGTGGAGCGCTTAATCGGATGCTTAAGCGCTAAGTGGTCATTGAGCTCTTAAGTATGCTTTATGCTTTGAAAACTTTTCTTCCTTCTCATTTCTTCAGTCCCTTTCTAACTCGTCTCATTTCTCCCTAAATTATATTTATTTACTTAACGTTGAACTTTTAATACATGAATTTTCAATTTATCTTTCTAAAAAATACGCAAGAGGACATCAGAGATAATGTTTTTTATGTTAGGGTTGTGGCTCAAATAATAATCTGCATAAAAAAAAAGATGGTTGGATTAATGGTTAAACTAGTTTAGACCAAGGGGTTTTTTCTTTTGGGTCATATAGTGTTACAAACCAATTTACCCAAAAAAAAAAGATGGTTGGATTAATGGTTAAACTAATTTAGACCAAGGGGTTTTTCCTTTTGGGTCATATAGTGTTACAAACCAATTTACCAAAAATATATCTCGCGTTGTGGGCTAAATTTAGCAAGCCCTAGGCCTAACAAGTGGGTATCGAAGCCTTTAGCAATCATTTTTGGGCTAATGTATGATATTAATCGAGTTATCATTTCAAATTTTTTATTGACGACGGAAACTTGACAGCTTTGTCAAGTCAATGAAAGGTTACTGGAAGGCATAATCTTGTTGTGTCAATAAAGTGATTGACGGAAAGCATAAGTGTCGACTTAACAAGCAAGCGGATATATGCTCTGGCCGTGTAATAAGGAGAATGATGAAAGCCATAAGTGCCGAGTCAAAGTTGCGGAGGAAAAATGTCAAGTTAAAGACATTGGCGGAGGCTCACGAAATTTAGCCTAAGGTGGAGAATGTGAACTTTCTCCATGGTGTAGGCTCTAGATTCGAGTCAAGGTAGAGTGTTAGGATTGTGGCTCGAGTATTAGTCTTGGAAAAATTTAAAAAGATGGTTAAATGGTTAAATTAGCATAGATCCTAGACTACAATAATGAATTTTTCCTTTTGAGTTTTATAGAGCATTAAACTAATTTACTAAATATCCATCTTGCTTAGTGAGCATAAGTTAATGAGACCTAGACACTACAATTTCAGTGTTTGTAATTGTTAGTAGTAAATGATGTGCAATTTTTGGGTGTGAATCATTGAATTCCAGTGAAATTTAGGAAGACATTAGATTGATTAGGGGGTAGGGTTTTGAGATGGAAGGAAGGAAGAGGAAGAAAATAAGTTTATTATTTGAAGGGACAAGAGTACGATGGACGTTGAATAACAGGTTAATTAACGTTAACAAAAAGTGGGTGTAATGTAATTTTGCAAATGTTTTATATGTTGGTATTTTTCAAAATACAGATTTTTCTCTAATATATCAAACTACAGAATATAGAAGAATAGACTACTAAATATGAAGACATGAAAAACTCAAATTTTATTAACTTTCATAAACTCCTCTTTTATTCATCTACTTAATTAAATAACTCATGCTAACCTTTACATCGGGAAGCACATCACCACTAACTTAGAATTAAACTCTAATCCAAACTCTTATAAAACTAACTAATGATTATCAAAAACCATTGTTTTCTTAACTAAATATCAACCAAACTTTTAAAGCTAACCAACTCCTAATTAATTCAAAAGAGTAATGCTAGAGCCACTACCAATTTCACTACCATTTTGTTCACTACCTTAGGTGGCATACTCCTATTGGAGAGTTCTCCCACCTACTCTAACATTCCCTGCTGTGGTAGGATAAAAATGGCCTGGGGGGCCAACCAGGGCCCAGTACAACTCTCACTAAAGAAAGGTAAAAATAGCAATCTAGTTCGGCTTCGAACCATTGCAGGGTCGGCGCCGAACCTCAAGTTCACCCCCACAGAACTGGCCTCCTCGTATCCGACGAACCTCAGTGGTCCTCGGCATCCGATCCGTGACAACCCCACGGGCCGTCCCCCCTTTCTGGCGAAGCATGGGGATGACTTGACACAGCCCAGGCCCTCCGTTTCTCCCAGAAGCACAGGAGACCTACATCAGCCATGTCAGCTCCAAATACCACCAAGGGTTTTTGCCACGTCAGCCCTATACCGCTCCTGGTATTGCCACGACTGCCCTAAACCCCCTGGGCCTTCTGCCACGTCAGGCCCATGGTCTTTCGGGTTCAGACCCGGCCCCCAAGCGGAACCAAACCCGGTTGGGATTCTCTATAAATACTAGACCCTCACCCACCTTTTGAGGTAATCAATCTTTTACCACTTAAATTCACCTAGTTATTGCTACTCTCTCACAGAGACTGACTAGATCGTCGGAGGGTCCACCACCGGGACAAACCCCGGTGTTTCAGGACCGTCTGTAGGTACACCAGACCTCGGATCCGAACCCTCTGATCCGAGCCCAGATCTCCGCCTCATTCCGAGGTCGCCGCAGGTTCCGCCCGGTCAGCCGAGGGTCGTCAGACGAGCAGCTTTCTCCTTCAAATACAAATTGAGTCCGAACTCACACCTGGTGCATCCACACGTCTCCCAGAAATAAACCGCATCAGGTTGGCGCCGTCTGTGGGAACACTGCTTCAGAAGCCGACCCGAGCCCGACCATCGAGCGACCTCGACAGCTGAACTCTCATGGCCTCCAAGGGCAAGGGGGCCGCGTCCTCCGTCAACCGACGGGACACACCCCCACCAAATACCAATGCCGGGCCACGCGCATCAAGGCACGGAGATTCCCATCAGGGATCCCGGCGAAGCGCCACCCGTACAGTCCAGCCCGACCTATGGGGAGTAATCGTCAACCGACAGATTAGCCGCAGCAGGGGAAGGGATGCTTCCAACCCGGCCCCGAACCATCCGAGACCGCCGCCCGAGGGACGGAGGTCGGCACTCAGCCGCATCGGAAGGTAGCCTTCAGACCGACCACACCGGGTCGAGGGATCCCCCGTCACTCACAAGGAGTTCCAAGACTTCCGGAGAGAAATTCTCGGGGCCCTCCGACGGACCCCCAGGGAGGAAACCCTCCGCTCCCAAACGGGGTCGGATGCCGAGACCAGCGCGTCGCGCCCTTCAACAAACCAGCCAGAAGATGATGGCATACTCCTAAGGCGCCTCCAAGAAATGGAGGATCGCCTCGATCATATAGGAGACGGCGACCGACGGGCGGCTCAGGGGTACAGACCTGTCCGACCTCCCTTCTCCGCCCCCATCCTCCAAGCGGAAATACCCAGGAATTTCCGACCACCTCAGTTCGAGACCTACGACGGCGAGGGAGATCCCGCTGATCACATGGAAGGTTTCAAAACCCTCATGATGATTCACAGCGCCTCGGATCCCCTGCTATGCCGAGCCTTCCCCGCCACGCTTCGGGGTCCGGCTCGTGAATGGTATTCGAAACTCACCCCCGGCTCCATTTACTCCTTCGACCAACTAGAGGGCAATTTTCTCGCCCACTTCGTCACCAGCCGGAAGGCGGAAAGGACTAGCGCCTCTTTACTTGGGCTCAAGCAGATAGAGGGAGAGTCCCTCAGAGTGTTCGTCCGGAGATTTACCATGGAGGCGAGGTCGGTATCCTCTCTTGATCCAGGCGTCGCCTCTGCGGCCTTTCGGCACAACGTTCGTCATGGACAGCTGAAAGCTTCTCTGGGGAAGAGACCCCCCATCGACTTTCCCGATCTCCTTAACAGGGTCGAGAAATACATTAGGGCAGAAGAGGCCCTTAACTCCGAAGATACCAGGGAGGTCATCGGGAAGGGAAAGCGGAAGGTCGAAGAGGTCGAACCATCAAAGAAAGCTCCGAGGGACGCGGGGGCCATGAAGAAGGTCCCGCCGGTCCCCCGCTTCGAGAGGTACACTCCCTTGACGCATAACGTATCCGCCATCCTCTTAGAAATCGAAGACAAAGGCATTGTCCGACTACCCCCCCGATCTAATAACAACAAGAATCGAGATCAACGCTTCTACTGCCGCTTCCACAGAGATCACGGGCACGAAACCGACCAGTGCCGGGCCCTGAAAGACGAAATTGAGGAACTCATCTCCAGGGGGTACCTCCGAGAGTTCACCCGAGAAGTCCAGCGGGATCGACGAGATACTAGGAACCGGAGGTCCTCGCCTCCGAACCCTACCCCGAACTGCATCCAGGGTCGGGATCCCGAAACCGAGGGAGCCGCAGATACGCCCTTCATCTTGCACTGTGTCCACGGAGGGCCAATGGGAGGAGATTCAAATACTTCCCGAAAAGCCTTCATCCGGGAGGTGAATGCTGTCCACGACAATCCCTCGCCCAAGCTACAACCGATGCCGGTCTCCTTCTCAGGAGAGGACCTCGAAGGCGTTCGCCTACCCCACCGCGATGCCCTCGTCATTAATCTCCACATGGCTAATTGTGAAGTTCGCCGAATTCTCGTCGACAACGGCAGCTCGGTTAATATTCTTTTCCTCGAAGCCTTCGAGAATCTCAAGCTACCTAGAGGCAAGCTTAAGCCGGCCGGATACACCTTGCATGGGTTCTCCGGCGTCCCTGTCGTGATAGAAGGGATTGTCACCCTCGACGTTACCACAGGATCGGCTCCTGTCAAGAGGACTGAGTCCATGGACTTCATGGTGGTCAACGTCAAGGTGGCTTACAACGCCATACTCGGCCGACCCGGACTATGCTCCCTCCAAGCGGTGCCTTCGGCTTACCATCTGAAACTCAAATTTCCCACCCCGCAAGGAGTCGGCACTGTCCGAGGTAGCCAAGAAGTAGCGCGATCGTGCTACATGACCACCGTCGGGGGAGGTGTGTTCTCCCTCGACGCCGTCGAGTTCAAACCTGAGAGGGACGGCCCTGCTTCCAAACCTGTCACCGAGCGGGAGGAGACCCCAGTCGAAGCCGAGTACCTAATGAAACTCCTCGAAGGACAAACATAGGCTCTAGCCTGGCTAAATGTAAACACGTTTTTGTGTAAACACTCATGTGTACAGGGCCGTCTTAGCGGCCCTCCTTATCTTATGCAAAAGAGATCTCTTTTTGTTAAAATCCTAACGCCAGATAATGAGATCGGCGCCTGAGTCCTCACTCCGGTATCGTCCCCAACGCCTCGGTAGGCTCCAACCGAATCCAAGCTGGGGACTCTCCCTAAGGCCCCACTTCGATCCCTCGCGGATCGGTGGACTCTCCCTAAAACCGCCATCGTTCACTACACTACTAGCCGAAGCAAAGAAGGAACAGGATTCTTTATTCGTACCCTTTTATTTCGTCCTAAGAAAGCAAACAAAGGCCGTTACAGGACCACTCCACTCATCTCAAACTGGAAGAAGTCGCCATCTTAGAGCCCCTCGGGTCCGCTGAAGGGCGGGATTACTCTAAACGAGCGACTAAAATCCCTCTCCTCGTTATGATGGTCCTTGAACTCAGCCACGGTCGACTCCCCAGCCACGGAGCTCTGGGCGTCATCTGGTCGTGTACGCTGCAACAGCAGCAGCGCAGAGGGAACCCCCTCCGCTTGCCGACCCACCGAGGAAGATGCCGAGGCACCCCGCATAATTTTGTAACGGTGTATCTCCATTTCTTTCTCCGCAAAGACATCGCGAAGTAACCTCTCAGAAGTGGGCCTCGGCACCGAGGCACCCAACACTGCCTGTCCAAGGCTCGCACCGCCGAGTCCCCGATCCAACATCGCCCTCCTCAGCCGGCTCGCCTCCTCGCTTAAGGCTTCAGACTTGTTCCGATAAAAGTTCAAAGCCGCATCAGTGTCACGAGCCCCCCTTCGGTGGCAGACCAACACGGCCTCCAGGGCCTCAACCTTGCTCCGGAGTCACGCCACGTCGGAACGACGGGGGTCCACCTCGGGAAGAGGAGCCACAACCTACAGGAGAACCAGCCAACCCAATGCACACACGCAAGAAGGTTCAGAAAAATCCGAGTTCAAAACACTTGGCCGGTCAAAAAAAAAAACTTTTTTCCTATAAATTTAAGTACTCCTTACAAAAAAGGCGGTGGCCTGTCCGCGGGAGGCAAATACAGTCAAAAGAGGGAGAAAAGAAAGACAGAATTATACAGCTTATTGTCCCACCTCAGCGTCAACAGACGGATCCACAGATGGGTCGGCTGGCGGGTCGAGAGCAGGCCCTTCTTCGCCAGGAGTCTTCGACGTCCTCTCGATCTCCATGTCGTACTCAAAGTTGGACAGATCGATGGTCGGGTAGAAGTGCCTCACATGGCTGAGGGCCTTCGTATAACACGCGTCCTGGGCCTTGATCACCATCATCTGGCCCGTAGTCGTCACCTCTTCCTTCTCCTTGGCGAACTTCTTCTTCAAGGAGGCCACCTTCTTCCCCCACTCCGCATCCTTGGCCTCGAGCTCGAGCTTCATCTGCTGCTCCCTTTTGTGCGAACCCTCGAGCTCGATCCACATTTCCTTCATCTCCCGCTCGCTCTTTTCCGCCTGAGCTCGCTCTTGTGCCAGGGACGCCTCGTAGAGGTTCTTCATGTTAGCCCCCTGCATGCAAGCCTGCGACCAACGAGCGCAGATAAGGAAAAGACTTCCGCAGAAAAATTAACAAGGAGAATAGGGTCGACGGACTTACCAGCATGGTGGCCTGCGCCAGGCACGTGAACGCCACCTCCACGGGCTTGCCCTCCATCGCCTTACGGTCGCGAGGGGTCGCCAACTTCTCCACCACCTCGACGGCCTGGGCCTCCTCGATCAGACGGTCCCCCATCCAGACTGACCAGTCCGGAGCCCACCGCTGCCGCAGCAACTCCACCACCGGGTCCTCTTCCTCAACCTCGACCAAGGGACCTTTCCCCTTGTCAAGAACGGAGGCCCTCGCTAGGCTCTGGCCCTTCGAAGCAGCCGCTCCCTTGCTCGTCTCCGAGCAAATCCTCTTGGTCCCCGGCTCGGGCTGGACCTCCGAGATGACTAGGGACGACCCCCTCGGCCTCTTCGTCGCCTCCCTCTTCTTCTCGGCCTTCTCCTTCCTCATGGCGAGCCTCCTTGCCTTGATCGAGGCTTCATCCATATCTGCAGAAAAAACCATTAAGAGCAATGAGCAAGAAGGTACGAAAGGACCGAAAGAAAAGAAACAACTACATACACATAACGGTCGGGCTCAGTCCAACGCTCGCCAAGTTGGCCTCCGTCACCTTCGTCCAATCAATACTGGGTGACGAACGGAGGCGCTCGACAAAATCCCACTCCTCGACCGACAGATCCCTCAGCCTCGGCGTTTGATAGCTCGGCTTGGAGTGATTCCATCGAGTGGAAATGTCCCAGGGCTCTTCACTCCGGATCACCAGATATTTTTTCTTCCATTCCTTGATGGAGTTCGGGTGACTGTGAACGACCTTTTCCTTACTCCGGGGAGAGATGTAGTAAACACCCTCGGCCGCCGAGCTGATCATCAACATCGCGCAGAACACATTCAGCCGCAGGGGTACCTTCTGTTCCTCGCACATCAGCACAAAGCAGATAATCTGCTTCCAAGAGTTCGGCCCGTACTGCATTGGGGCCAAGGAGGCCCAGTTCAGCACATCCCGAACAAACGGGTGGACTGGCAACCTCAACCCGGAGATGAAAGCATCCACGGGAAAGGCGCAATACCAAGCAGAAAGGGGATCGGTGGGGCGCAGAGTAGAGCTCGGCAGCAACAATTCGTAGCCAGGCCATATGTGATACGCCAGCTGCAGAACCTCCAAGTCCCCGCCCTCCAAGACAGTCGGGATCGCGTCCATCATCACCCTCCTCTAACTCGGTGAAGAGGGCTGCACCCCGAAGAGCTCCTTGTCAGAAAGATCGTCGGGATACTGACGGAAAGGCCTCGGCTGTACGGGCGAACCTGTCATCAAATTGCGGAAAACAGGTGCCTGGCTCGAACCACCAGTCCTCGACCCCGCCTTCCTCGGGGCCCTCTTCCTCTTCTTGGCTCGCTCCTACGAGGGAATAGATAAAGGCCCCAGGCCCGTCGGCGTGAAACTCGAGCCCGCACCCTGAACGGTGGATCTCCTCGTTGTGTCGCCCTCGTCTCCCTCCTCCTCGGAAGACAACTCCAGCACACGGATGTCGTCCGAACCATCACTGGCTTCCTCCGACTCGCTACTCTCCATCACGAAGGGACGTCGGGAGCGTGACGGCCTCACCTTGTGTACCACCTCCCCCTCACCTACTGGTTCCTCCCACGAAACTGAATCGGAAGGCTCCGCGACGTGCGCCGACTCCTCCTCAAGCACGGGCTCCTCCCACGACGTCGATGTGGAGGCTCGCTTCACTTCCCCCCTGGACGTCGACGCCGACGAGCCGGACTGAGCCCTATCCATCTGTGCCTAAACTAAATAAACTTACCAACTAACCTGAGGCCGCTTCGGAAGGACGAGCCTAGTACAGCAAATTGCAAGAGCGAGGGCTGAAGGGTTGGAAGATTTTTTGAGAAAGAAAGCGGCAAGAAAGAAGTGGGCGAGAGGAGGAGAGGGGGGAATACTTATAGAGGATAAGAACGACTCCTCGACTTCCGCAATTACTATTCACCGATTGACGTACAACTGCCACCTGGAAAATCACGCCACATCCTCGAAACGTGTGCTGCTGACGTCATCAGGTGCCAGGCTGGCAGCCAGACTCAGGGGTCGGTTCGGATGGAGTATACGACGGAGAAAACGCTTTACTTAAGGTTTAAGGCGCCGTCCTTCGACAGACGCCCCGGGCTCCAGCGTTCGATCGGTTCCCCTCTCATCCCCGAGCAGCTCGGGGCTTACAGCCTCGGGTTGGCGCCGAAACCCCGAACTGTTCGAGGGTGGGACAGAAACCACCATCGCCTGGAGCCTTATCGGAAGACAGAGTGGCCAACCCCTGATCGGACGCGACCCCTCTATCTGAGGCTCTTCAGCCCCAAGACCGGAATACAGTTGGTGCCCCTCCCGTCTGGTTCTCTCTCGGGCCAAACAACCGTGTCAGGGTCGTCTGACCCGAAAAAGGATCCAGACGGCAAAGCCCCCACCAATCTGAGGCTCCTTTTCTACCGGTACGGATTTCGGCCGTTACCCCTCTCGCCCTGATCTCCCCTGGATCTGGCTACCGTATCAAGAGCCATCAGATCCAAAAGAAGATCGGGGCGGCAGAGTAACCACCTCTCCGACACCGCCAGGGTTGAAAATTTTTGCAAAAGACAGGCGTCCGCCGAAGCAGACACCTCCGATGGCCAATAGACCACCCTTGCTGTGATCAAACCCGCTGTGGGGGGAGAGGTATTTATAGCCTCCCCCATAGACCAACCATTATGACACGGGGAAAGCCAATCGACGGAAGCCCATGCGCTATCTGCATTTATTAAGCGGCGCCATTAATGCCCCTAGGAAATTGGACCATCACACAGATTCCGAAGAGCCTTCAATGCTCCGCAGAAACGACGGGCTACCCCAGCTCAAACGCTCTAAGGCACGACCGTTCGACATCACCCTTGCCGACCCGTAATCCCTCGCCAACTCGAGGTCAGGTCTAGCACCAGGGTAGTCTTCTCAGGAAGGCTCCACGGCTTGCCATCGCCCTTGCCGACCCATAATCCCTCGCCAAGCTCGAGGTCAGGTCTGGCACCAGGGAGGTCTTCTTAGGAAGGCCAACGGCTCGCCATCACCCTTGTTGACCCGTAATCCTTCGCCAGCTCGAGGTCAGGTCTAGCACCAGGGTAGTCTTCTCAGGAAGGCTCTACGGCTCGCCATCGCCCTTGCCGACCCGTAATCCCTCACCAAGCTCGAGGTCAGGTCTGGCACCAGGGAGGTCTTCTCAGGAAGGCCAACGGCTCGCCATCACCCTTGTTGACCCGTAATCCCTCGCCAGCTCGAGGTCAGGGCTAGCACCAGGGTAGTCTTCTTAGGAAGGCTCCACGGCTCGCCATCGTCCTTGCCGACCCGTAATCCCTCGCCAAGCTCGAGGTCAGGTCTGGCACCAGGGTGGTCTTCTCAGGAAGGCCAACGGCTCGTCATCACCCTTGTTGGCCCGTAATCCCTCGCCAGCTCGAGGTCAGGTCTAGCACCAGGGTAGTCTTCTCAGGAAGGCTTCACGGCTCGCCATCGCCCTTACCCACCCATAATCCCTCGCCAAGCTCGAGGTCAGGTCTGGCACCAGGGTGGTCTTCTCAGGAAGGCCAACGGCTCGCCATCACCCTTACCGACCCATAATCCCTCCTCATCTCGAAGTTCGGTCTGGCACCAGGGTACTCTTCTCAGGAAGAAACAACGGCTCGCATCACCCTTCTCGACACATAATCCCTCGTCATCTCGAGGTTGGGTCGAGCACCAGGGTACTCTCCTCCGGAAGATTCAAACGATTCGCCATCCCATTTCTACGACCATGAACACTCCTCTCCGGCTAGCTCCCGCACCCCCGCAGGAGTGGGGGGCTTGTGTGGTAGGGTAAAAATGGCCTGGGGGCCCAACCAGGGCCCAGTACAACTCTCACTAAAGAAAGATAAAAATAGCAATCTAGTTCGGCTTCGAACCATTGCAGGGTCGGCGCCGAACCTCAAGTTCACCCCCACAGAACTGGCCTCCTTGTATCCGACGAACCTCAGTGATTGTAATATCCCGATCGACTATTAATAATATTATTTTATTAACATCCGACTACTTGTTTATTTTTATATTTTCCTTTCACAATTGAGTTATCTTTTAATTAGGAATTAATTGTTAGTTAAACCTAGGGTTACAAGGCATAAGAGATTAGGATTTCTTCTAGAAAATTTCTCCCCCACATCAACCTTCCCCCCACATAACACCTCCCCCACTTTCCCCCTCCTCCTAAGCATGGCCGGCCCACAATATGTGGGAGGGCTTTTGCACAATTGTGTGGGTGCACAATTTAAATCTCCACCCTTCTCTCCTCCTATAAATACCCCCTTCCTTCTCCATAATCTTACTTTAGAAACATCAAAGAAAAAAAAAAGAGAAAGGAAAAGAATGAGTGTTCTAACTTGAGAGTTTTTAATTGTAGGTTGATAGGAGTTCTAGGAGAAAGAAGGAAAGTAATCTAGTCTTCCATCAAGAAAGAAACAAGGTGGGGGTTTCTCATATTGTTTGTATGTTTGTTTGTTTGTTTGTTTGTTTGTTTTGAATGATGGTTTTGATGTTCTTCTTCTTCTTACCCTCTTGTTTATTTTTCTTTTGGTATGGTTACTTTGTAGTAGTATGATTGTATGAGTTTTCTCATTTTGAAGTTGTTAACTACTTGGACTAAATTAACACACGCATAAGTTTGTACATACAACCATGTAAGGTTGTAGGACTTGAATATGGAACCATACATAAGGCATATGGATTGTTTACAACCATGTAAGGTTGTAGGACCAATGTTGAACCTTGAATTAAAAGAGAACATATGTGGATTAAACCTAAAATAAAGTGTTCTTATTTGTTGTATTATTGTTTAGTCTTAATCTTAAAGAAAGAAAAAGAAACTAACTAAATCACTAGTTGTAGAATAACTAAATAAAAAGATCTTTTCTTTTCTAAGCACTAGTTGTAAAAAGATTAAAAAGATTTCTTTTATGCCCACTAGTAAGAAACTTATGTAGTAATTTAATTGTAGATGTTTATGATAAATTTTAGTTGATACTTATAGTAGTAGATATATATATATGTTTCTCATAAAGTTGTAGTAGTAGTAGATATGTATGCTTCTACTAAGTAGCAATAGTAGATGTATGTTTCATTAAAAGTAGTAATAGTAGATGTATGTTTCCATTAAAGTAGTAGATGTATTATATCATATGTAAGGATGAGATTCATGATATACATGTTGTAGGATTATTCCTAAAAATATTTAGAAGCCATGTTTATGCTTCAATTGTTGTAGGATTACTTCTAAAAATAATTAGAAGCCATGTTTATGCTTTACATGTGGTAGGATTATTCCTAAAAATATTTAGAAGCCATGTTTATACTTCAATTGTTGTAGGATTATTTCTAAAAATATTTAGAAGTCATGTTTATGCTTCAATTGTTGTAGGATTACTTCTAAAAATAATTAGAAGCCATGTTTATGCTTTACATGTTGTAGGGTTATTCCTAAAAATATTTAGAAGCCATGTTTATGCTTCAATTGTTGTAGGATTACTTCTAAAAATAATTAGAAGCCATGTTTATGCTTTACATGTGGTAGGATTATTCCTAAAAATATTTAGAAGCCATGTTTATGCTTCAATTGTTGTAGGATTATTCCTAAAAATATTTAGAAGCCATGTTTATGCTTCAATTGTTGTAGGATTACTTCTAAAAATAATTAGAAGCCATGTTTATGCTTTACATGTTGTAGGGTTATTCCTAAAAATATTTAGAAGCCATGTTTATGCTTCAATTGTTGTAGGATTACTTCTAAAAATAATTAGAAGCCATGTTTATGCTTTACATGTGGTAGGATTATTCCTAAAAATATTGAGAAGCCATGTTTATGCTTCAATTGTTGTAGGATTACTTCTAAAAATAATTAGAAGCTATGTTTATGCTTTAATTGTTGTAGGATTACTTCTAAAAATAATTAGAAGCCATGTTTATGCTTTACATGTTGTAGGATCACTTCTAAAAATATTAGAAGTCATATTCATGCTCCACTTGTTGTAGGACCACTTCTAAAAATATTAGAAGCCATATTCATGCTTTACATGTTGTAGGATCACTTCTAAAAATATTAGAAGTCATATTCATGCTCCACTTGTTGTAGGACCACTTCTAAAAATATTAGAAGCTATATTCATGCTTTACATGTTGTAGGATCACTTCTAAAAATATTTAGAAGCCATATTCATGCTTTACATGTTATAGGATTTATTCTAAAAATATCTATCATATTAGGAATGATATATATGCTTAGAATGATTGTTGGATTGATGTAAAATCACTTACCATATTTAGGGATGATGTAGAAGTATATACATATGCTTGAGAATGTTGTATGTTCATACTAGTGATGTGTATACATGCTTGAGAGTGCTATATGTTCATACTAGTTATATATGTATCCATGCTTGGGATCGCTACAAGTGCATGCTAAAACACATTCACAATCAAGAGTGTTATAAGTTGATGGTTATGTCATATATACCATGTTTTAGTGGTGGTAGGATGATGCTTGCAATTGCATACCATGATCGAATTGTCATAGGATAAGCAATAAGAAAGAGCCATGTGGAAATTGTAGGAATAACTACCTTGTTGTAGTTAGTGTTAGTATGGAACCATAGCATATGAGCACCCTTCATTCATAGCAATAAGGGTTGAGAAGTGCTAATAGTTGTAGCTTGAGAAAAAGCTAGTTTAGGGTCTTCAAGTACCCTAAGGGTCATCGACCATCAAGACCACATCCTACCCCCTTAGAGTAAAATGGATAGATCTCACCTCGGGCGTCGACGGATCTTAACCAATGTAGGTTGACCGTGGGCCGAGAGTGTTGGTAGAATCCAAGTTAGGAGTAGGAATGAGTGAGAGAAATATTATTATTAGAGTCTTGGATCGAGGGACCACGAGTTGGACCATGATTGGAAACTATGCAAGATTGCATAGAAATAATAACCTCATTAGGATAGTGACTTATAAAATCATCCCTTAACCTTTTGCCCGAAAGAAGGGGAGTTGGTAGTAGGGTGCACCGTACGACCAAACCTTTCTTTAGGGCCGATCGTAGGTGGTGTTACTGGGTTGTACCTTCCCGTCAAAGGGATACGTACGGTGTCGTCTCACAAGTTGAGGACACGGGTTGCGTATCTCGCGCTGTTAATTCCTGAAATACCGTGGCTAGGGTGCCATAGGATGCATGGTGCAGTCCTGCGTTTGCTAGACCCCAGAGAGTGCCACAGGGTAGGCTTCGCGCTGCCCTGCGCTTGCGAAACTTTATGGTTTGATTTTGGAACGATGCCCGATATACTGGGGTCGAGTGAGGTCCGGCATGCCGGGTAGTAGTGGAAAACGGAGACACCATAAGCAGACTGCATAAGGGGACTTGACCTCTTCTGCAACCTCACAGAGTCATGGAGTATTGTCAGGAACAGGTCGTGTACAATTAGAATTCATAACGCGGGTTCAATCCCGATATATGGAGAAACGGCTTGAGATGGAGTCGCATGTAGTATGGGCTGCATGTTGCTTTCGGAGACTTGCTGGCATTAGAGTAGGAGCATCCTGGTTTAGTTGACATGGCATTAGGATATGAGCATCCTGGTTTAGTTGACACGGCATTAGGATATGAGCATCCTGGTTTAGTTGACATGGCATTAGAATACGAGTATCCCAACTCAGTTGACAGTGTATTAGTGTTCTAGTTTAGTGGACAGTGCATTGGTATTCCAGTTTGATTGACATTGTTAGATTCTGATCATTGCACTCACGAACACTTAAACTACACCGACATATTTTACTATGGTTGTATATGTATTGTTTGGAGATCCGCTGCTATATGATCAGCCTTTAAGCGTCAGTGAATACTGACGTCCCCACTTCCATAGGAGCTGGACCGCAAAAATACAGGTGCGAGATTCAGGAGGACTCAAGGCAAGGAAAGTGAGGAGCCAACGTCAAGTTTTAATTTCCGCTGTAATAACTATTTCATGTATACTCTGATGTAATCCAGTGTATTGATGGGAACACTCGGCCTGTAATATTGAGTTAATAAAAAGTTTTAAATTTTCCTGTTTTCTGTGTTTTGTGACTTATTGAAGGAAAGGTCTTGGCTCGTGTCTCGGTTTTCCAGTATATGGAAATCGGGGCGTTACAGTGATCCTCGGCATCCGATCCGTGACAACCCCACGGGCCGTCCCCCCTTTCTGGCGAAGCATGGGGATGACCTGACACAGCCCAGGCCCTCCGTTTCTCCCAGAAGCACAGGAGACCTACGATCAGCCATGTCAGCTCCAAATACCACCAAGAGTTTTTGCCACGTCAGCCCTATACCGCTCCTGGTATTGCCACGACTGCCCTAAACCCCCTGGGCCTTCTGCCACGTCAGGCCCATGGGCTTTCGGGTCCAGACCCGGCCCCCAAGCGGAACCAAATCCGGTTGGGATTCTCTATAAATACTAGACCCTCACCCACCTTTTGAGGTAATCAATCTTTTACCACTTAAATTCACCTAGTTATTGCTACTCTCTCACAGAGACTGACTAGATCGTCGGAGGGTCCACCACCGGGACAAACTTCGGTGTTTCAAGATCGTCTGCAGGTACACCAGACCTCGGATCCGAACCCTCTGATCCGAGCCCAGATCTCCGCCTCATTCCGAGGTCGCCGCAGGTTCCGCCCGGTCAGCCGAGGGTCGTCAGATGAGCAGCTTTCTCCTTCAAATACAAATTGAGTCCGAACTCACACCTGGTGCATCCACACGTCTCCCAGAAATAAATCGCATCACCTGCCTATTGGAGTATGCCACCTAAGATAGTGAAGGAAATGGTAGTGAAATTGGTAGTGGCTCTAGCATTACTCAATTCAAAAATCCTTTCTAATCCTTATCTAGTTAAGTTATTAGATGTGAATTACTATTTTCAACATTCTCCCTTAATTCAAATCTTCTAGCGAGCACATCTCGAGCAAACTTCGCAACTTGTTGAACACGTCTTTCTTCTAGGGCCTTTATCTGCAACTTGGTCTTCTCCTTTGATGTTGAACAACTCGATCTCTTTGTCTTTGACCAAATAACTAATAAAGTAATAATGAACGTTGACATACTTGCACCTTTCATGGACCACTGGATTTTCATTAAAAAAATTGCTAAACTATTATCCAAAATAACTTAATGCCACCATCTTGACAATGCTTTAGTTCTTCAAAAGTTCCTTGCAACTTTTTAACTTGAGAACCTGAAAAAGACAAAGAAAATAGAATTTGCTTCCACAATAAAAAACGCAAACATGATATCTTTAATTGCCATTATATGACATTAGATCCATTGCTAATAAATCGACCACGAAGTGCTTTTGATGTCATCAAAGGTTTGACTTTATATGCTACCAACTCCATAGCCATCTCTGTTGAGGTGAAGGCTTTATAAGCTTCCACTTTGTATGTTGTCGTCTTCATCGCCGTCTCTGTTGAAGTAAAAAACTTTTGCTCCACCCTCGAAGAAAAATAGCTGTTTCAAATTATTCAGTGTTTTAACCAAATCGGACTTCACATTCATCTAATGAATCTTCCATTGACTTTTAGTAGCTAATTTCAACTTTGCAACTGGAGTAAACACCTCTGGAAGCTAATTTCAACTTTGCAACTGGAGTAAACACCTCATGATAATCAATTATATGCTTTGTATTGTAGCCCTTCACCATGATTCTTTCTTTATGACAATCAATTCAACCATCATGCCTGTTCTTGGTTTTCTGCTTCTCGCCTGCAACTTTGTACTCTTTTGAAATTTCAACTAACTCACATGTATTTTTCTTCTCTATGCCTTCAACATCTGCATCCATGGTTTTCTTCACTTTTCTGTTATGATGGCTTCTTCAAACACAATTAGATCACAATTTGTAGTAGATGTCGTTGATGAGGTAGTACCGGCTGAATGTGATGGTTGATGTAGGATTAGAGGACTAGCTCAAACTTGTTCTTATCTTTCCTCATTTTCTTCTTCAAAGAGAGTATCTATAACTTCTTTGTCTTTCACCTTTCAATTCAATTGTTTTGCTTCCTATGCAACAACTTCTTTTGCCTTTGCTACTTCATGTGCCAATTTTCGTATGCCTCAATCACTTGTTGTGCCTCATCTTCTTCCATCTCTACTCGTTGTAAATTTTCATGTTTTATATGTTCCTTATCCTTTTCTTCCTCTATTTCTTCTTTTCATCATTCCCTTTCATAGGTTTCATCCTTTTCTATTAGTTTCTTTTCTTCATCTCCTTTGACTTTTTTTACATTCACTCTCTTTAACAATTATATATTTTGCAAGAGTTTTCTCTTCTTCAAACTCATCATCTTGACTTTGATAATTTTCTTCTTCATCATCATCTTTACTTTCATAATTATTGTTTTAGACATCATGAAGATAATACTCAGCATGCAAAAAAATCATATCGTTCTTACTTTTTGCAAGCTCCTCAAGTATCTCCCAAACTTTTGTTATAGTCTTCAACCCTCAGCTAAACTAACTTCAAAAATTCAGAGTGCGCCATCTCTCGGAGGATTTTTTATGCACGTTCTACTTTTCTCCTTCAATCCCTTGGAGTACTTCCAATATATATCTTCAAAAAATGTTCCCCATAATCCACGACTTTCTAGATAACATCGCGTCATGACGCTTCATCTTGAGTTGTTTGATAAATTCAACTTCTCCGGCTACATGTCTTCTACAACTCTTGCAACGATCACACGATCTTCATACTCTAACTTTTGTGTAGCGATTACGCAATCTTCCTGCTCTGATCTTGTAGCGTGGATCTTCTACCCCTGACAGATCTTCCCGCTCTAATACCACTGTTGGTTTTAATTAAAAAGCCAATTTTAATACAATATATCAAACTATAAAATATGGATGAATAGATTACTCAATATGAAGCCATGAAAAACTAAATATTTATTAACTTTCACAATCTATCTCCCTTAATAATCTACTTAATTACATAACTCATGGTAACATTTATATCGGTAGGACATCACCACTAACTTTGAATTAAACTCTAATCCAATTTCTTATAAAATTAACTAATGATTATCAAAAACCATAATTATCCTAACTAACTATTAACTAAACTTTAAAGCTAACCAAATTTTAATTAAACGAAAACTTCTTTTTAATTCTTATCTAGTTAAACTACATTTGAATTACTGTTTTCAATATTCTACACAATTTATATTTACATCTTTTTCGAATCCAAACAACCTAAGGGATAGCCTGGTTGCTTGTAGTAGGTACTATTAGTAAAACCACTTAGTAAAAAAATATTGTAGCTTTGTTTGGATGCTTGTAAAATTTCCCATATTTCAATTCTAAATCTAAGAGCACAGTACTACTGCAGTGCCATTCAGTAGTCGGACAGTAGCATTCATGCTAATATATTAACCTGCTTACACATTTGATAAGGTTCTTACCATCAAAATATAAACTTAGAGATGGCGCCATTCAGTATATATGCAAAACCTGTTATTTATGTACGTATAAGTCATTCTAGTGATACCCCCCCCCCACTATTTTCCCCTTTTTTTCTTTTTAAATTTTAGAAATATAAAGGCTTGTCTCCTTTTTTTAATTATTATTATAGAAATATAAATGTTTCTCTCTTTAATTCATTAATTCTGTGTAGCATCCATTCTGAGAACTTCATATTAAGAAATTTGGTTTCAATTATTTTGTAGGATATTCACTAATTCTGATCTTTTAAATACCATTTGAAGAGATATATATTAGGTGGTAATCTTGTAAATCACCCTAGGGGCCGAGGTAAATAGGATGATTGTGCGGAAATAAAAAAATAAAAATAAATGTGTAAAGTAAAGAGATAAAGCTATAGAAAGCAAACCCAGTAGATAGGCGAGACACGGCGATTTAAGTAGTTCGGTCCTCATGATTAATCCACTACCTCCTTACCTGCAGCAATTTTCTGCCGCAGGTGTTCCCACTATACTCAAACCTCGTACAGTGAGTTCTTGGAATTCAGGTCAAGATTCATATTACAACTACAAGACTTCTATATATAAGCCTCGTACATCACCTCGATCCGATGTGAAAAAAGTTATTAGGCTTGACAAAGTAAACAATAAAAGCAATATTCTCTCTTGATTTTAAGCAAATGATAAGTTCTGAAGTATTGAGTCAAAAAGATATGGAGATTACTCTATGGATTCAGCTTGATTTAAAGAGGTTGAAATTATTCATTTCCACAAATGTAAAAACAAATATCAAATATGAGTTTAGGAAGGTTGCGGTCAAGTGCTAGTTTGGGCAGTCGACCGTCATTTCCTCCATACCAAAGTCGAGACAGTCGGTTGCACCAATTTTCAACTGCACCTGACAGTTGACTGCAATATTTGCATTCGACTGAAATATTCCCAAATTGAATATTTCTGGATATTTCTTCTTGACGAATCTTTCCGGATATTAACAATTTTTTATATTTGCATGACTTTTTTTTTTGTGCACTATTGTGTTTTTTCTTTCCTTTGATTCTGAATATCTTGAAATTTATTCGAATTTCATTCTATATTGGTCTGTAAGCATATCTTAAATAAAATTGTTAGATACACATGTATATGTTTTGTACACATCAAATATAGGGTCAACAAATCTTACCACATATGGAAATGGTTAGGGGAGCAAAACCCTTTTATGTTTTACATCAAAACAAACACATCCTTTCCGCATAGTGCACTTGCATCTTTCTAAACTCAAATTTGGTTTCCTTAAAATTGTACTTCACGCAAATGAAAAAAAGGATATTATTTCATTAATTTGCTTTCTATGAATCAAAGTTTTCTAAGGTTTTAAAGCAACTAAACTACCCCTAAGTGCATGGAAAACCCTAACTTGCCTCCCTCCATTTTTTGCGTCACTACAAAACTGCAAAACGAAGCCCTTATCCCAGCATTCCCAATGTTTTTAAAATGTCGGGATAGATTGTACCGGCATTTCTGGAAACGCCACAAAAAACGTCGGTGTATCCATCGTCGGGATAGATCAAAGGTCTTTCTCAGTGTTTTCTTACCCATTGGGATAGACGGAGTCTTCGTCTAGATTAATTCATTTTTCTTTTTTTAGTAAAAAGGTCTATCCCGGCATTTTAATAGAAAACGTCGGGATGACAATTATTATTATTTTACTATACCCCATGTTCTTTGGGAAAATACCGAGACATATATATATATATATATATATATATATATATATATATATATATATATATATATATCCTATTTTCTTTTAATTTATCAAATCAAAATACCTATAATTCAGTTCACAAAAATATCCAGCAAATTTGTCCAATATGCATTCACAAATCCAAGAATCAATCATAATAATTCAAGAATCAATCATAATTCACAGAAAATTCCAGCAATTCAGTCTAATATTCATTCACAAATGCAATAATTAAATATCCAAATCCCACTTGGTCCATTTGAGCAAAACCACAAAAACTTTAAAGTTTCCCAAAACATATATGTTTCACAAAAGATCTTGAAGAAATTAAGAAGAACTAAGAATCGGTTACGAGCTACTGCATACACCTTTCATTCGAGTTTCGTCCATCCTCATTGGTAGTTTGATTTTAATGTTGCGTGGGCGGATTTTCATTATATGAAACTGATGGTATTCTATATTGAACCTCTGTAATACAAAAAAATGTCCAAAATTAATCAACATGAAGTTATACAACATATATATATCATAACAAGTTACATTACATGAATATTCATTATTGAATTGATCGTCCTGTAGAACTTTTTGGGGCTCGCGGTGACATCCGAGCGTCAACCTTCAAGCAGTTTAGGAGAAACTTTTTGGGACTCGCGGTGACATCCGAGCATCGAGGTCCAAGCAGTTTGGGAGAAACTTTTTGGGCTCGCGGTGACATACGAGCGTCGAGGTCCAAGCAGTTTAGGAGAAACTTTTTGGGTTCGCGGTGACATCCGAGCGTCGAGGTCCAAGCAGTTTGGGAAAAACTTTTTGGGTTTACGGTGACATCCGAGCGTCGCGGTCCAAGCAGTTTGGGAAAAACTTTTTGGGCTCGCGGTGACATCCGAGCGTCGAGGTCCAAGCAGTTTGGGAGAAACTTTTTGGGCTCGCGGTGACATCCGAGCATCGCGCTCCAAGCAGTTTGGGAGAAACTTTTTGGGCTCGTAGTGACATCTGAGCGTCGAGGTCCAAGCAGTTTGGGAGAAACTTTTTGGGCTCGCGGTGGCATCCGAGCATCGATATCCAAGCAGTTTGGAAGAAACTTTTTGGGCTCGGGGTAACATCCGAGCATTGAGGTCCAAGCAATTTGGGTGAATAATGGTGAAGTACCCGAGAGGTTGACCCTGCGTGATGAGGCACCGCGTTGGTCGATGGAGCCGAGGGTAAGAAGGTTTTTTTGCGCTCTTGGCTAACGTCATCAAGATCTTAGTGGCCGTTAGATCTTGATGATGAAGATCAGACGGCCAGATCTTTTTGTAGAATTCTAGGAGTCTCACCTGCACTTATAAATCCCCCTCCCCCCACCCCACTTCTTCACTTTGCTTTCAACTTCTTAACAACAGAAATTTCCTTGCACACCGCCGGCGACCATTTTTCGTTGACCTTTGAGTTCTCCGGTGAAACAGGTTAGTATTTTTGTTTTAAAATGTCACGGTCTCAGTTTGGTTTCGAGGCAGGCACTTCAGGTCACGGCGAGGAGGAGGTTCATTCGTCTTCAATATCCTTTTCTTCGGGTGGCCTGCATCCGGTAAAGGAGGAGGTTCTATCGAGGGCGACGTAGCCTTTATCGTAGAGCCCCTATAATTCCGTAGGCCAGGCAAGGAGCCTGTACTGGAGGAGCACGAAGAGAGGGACCCCGAGGGAGAGGGACTTGTAGAGAAGGAGAATGAGTCCGGAGAAGGAGGTCAGGAAGAAGAGGTGCAGGTTGAGGAGGGCGATGATCAGAAGGAGTTCGAGAGCAAGGGACTGAGAGGTAGTGATCATGGCGAGGTCAGAGGGACAGCGGAGGAGGTAGGGGAAGAAGATGCATACCTCCCACTGTTGCCTCCCCTAGTGACCCCTTCCCCTGATAGGAAGGATCGCCCCCGAAGGAGGAAGAGGAAGTGGATACGGCCCGACAGTGCGGCCAAGAAGGATAACTATGAGTATGGCTCCGGGTTTATGTACCCCCTTTTCTCTGGCAAAAATCCAGGGTCGATCAGGATGTACCCAGACGACGTGAAGGATCTTCTGGTGTATACATCGCTGTTGAGGGACGAGGGCTGGTCCATGATCAAGATGGACAGCGTGAAGTGTGCCCTGTCTAGAGACAACTTGCCCATCTTGAGGTCGGCTTACTTCATTCCTCATGAGTTCGAGCTGCTGGTGCCAAACCCAGGAATCCGCCCGACCACCACGCTCGAACCGAGCTTCTGCATGTTCCCTGAGGACGCTTTCGTCTCGGAGTTGAGGCTCCCGTTGCACCCATTCATCAAGAGGGTGCGGAATTGGGGGGAGCTGAGTCCGATGCAGTACGGTCCCAACTCTTGGAAACACTTAGTGTATTTTATTTTGAAGTGTCAGGAGAAGGGTATTAAGCCGAGGCTGACCTACTTCCGAGCAATCCTGGAGATGATCTCTCTCGGGGACCAGGAGGGGATTTTCTATCTTTCGCCCTGCCCCCACAAGAAGGTGATGCACGGTCATCCGGATTCCATCAAGAGTTGGAAAGAAAAGTACTTCGTAGTCCGAAGTGAGAATCCTTGGGACATCCCCACTGTTTGGAACTTTGGAAAGCCGAACCACAAGACACCAAAGCGAAGAGACTTGACTGAGAAGGAGTGGGCGAAGGTCGACAAGATCGTGGAGGGTCATAGCATTGGGTGGCCTCGCGTCACGGAGCTACACCTCGCCCGAGCCGGACTAAGCCCGGCCAACCCTAAAATGTTTTTGTTTCTATTCTGTATTTCTTTCTGCCTTCGCGTTCACATGTTTACTTTTTCTTCTTGTAGAAATGTCTACCGAGGATCTTGATAACCGAAATGCCATAGTAGAACTAGCAGACAAGAGAAGGGCCGAAGCGGCAAAGAAAGTTGTGCACGAGAAGAGCGGAGCACTGACTGCCGGGTCCGATAAGGAACCGGCGCAGGCTCCCGAGCAGCCGCCCTCGAAGAGGGTGAAGAGGTCTCACCACTCGTCGAGGTCGGAGAAGGAACTGGGGGGCAAGCTCCGGAAGTAAGAAGTTGGCCGAGGTTCGAGAGCAGAGACCTCCGCCCTCTCACCCTGACGCCGCGCAGATCGTGGACAAGCAGAGCTTGCAGCAGCATGTCCCGGGTTGGGAGGTGAAGGTAGGGGGCACCCTGCTCCAGGGCTCGGTGGCTGTGGAGGTGGCGGAGCACATCGCCACGGAGCGGGATCGGATGAGTCTGGCAACGCAGACGTCCGAGGCAGCCTACACGCGGTGGGCTTAGACGCAATTCTCGGTAAGTGTTTGGTGTCTTCCATGCACGTAGAATTTTAGAGTTCAGGATTTTTCTAACTTGTTTTTCTTCGACCAGGCTTTACTCCATGGGCAGCACTACCACCGGTGCATGGAGAAGGAGGTCCTCGTCGAGAGGAAAAATGCGGAGAAGCACTTCTACGAGGTCTCTAGGCTTACGGCCGAGCTGAAGGAGGCTCGGGACAAGGATGCAATCCATGACGCTCAGATGGACTCGATTATGGGCCATCATAGGGACGAGCTGGCACATTTCAAGGAGAAGGCCCAGGCGGAAGCCGTGAAGGCGAAGAAGGCCATGGAAGAGGCACAGATTTCCATGGCGGATATTCTAATCGTAGCCCAGGACGAGGCCTATGCCAAGGCAAAGGAGCACTTCACGCTGATCTACCCGGACAAACAGGTCGATCATCTGCATTACAAATGGTAGCCAAAGCATCCACCTATGCCTGGTGGTGATGAGGAACTGGGGGACCCTCACCAAGAGGAGGTCGGGGGCGACCCTGCTGACGAAGAGGTGCCACACCCCCCCCCCCCCTCAAGCATAGTTTAGGTTATCGTTTTTTGATTTTGTAAACGCCTTCCATGGACTGGCCACCGCTTTTTGTAGTACAAAATTTTTAAACTAATACAAGAGAATTTTTTGGCCGATGCTCTATGACTTGTGTCTTTTTTGACTCTTTTGTGACCTGTTGTTTTTTTGCCTTTTTGATAGATGCACAAGGTCCTCGGTGCTGAGCATGGTTCTGCCGAGGTCTCCTGGGTCCGAGCTGGGCTGGGGGCCATGGAGAGTGTTCTGGCTCGCCAACGTAAGCAGGCTCGGGACCAAGCGGCCCCATTGAATTACTTCATGAACAAGTCTAGAGAGCTCAGCTTGGAGGTCGCTCGTCTGAGGAAGGCCATAGCCGACCGGAACTGGTGGGCAGTTCAGACGAACTGGTCGATCTCGGATGCCTCGAGTGGGCGGTCGGCTTCGGAGTCTTTTCTTCGTGAGGTTGTTGTAGAGAAAGAGTTGGAGATCCGTAGGTTGAAGCTAATGCTAGGTGCCGATCTAATCGAGAGGCAAGCAATTCCATATTAGGACCTTCTCCGACCTTTTTCTTGGAGGCAGCCCAGCCTGCCAATGCGGAAAGCTCTATTGCCAAAGTGCCTTCCCCGATCGGACCGGCCGAGCATGTGAAGGAACCCGTGGGAAGCACCGAGTTTGAGTGTTAAAATAAGCAATGAGTGATTTGTAAGCTTTTCATTGTATTGGGCGGTCGTTTCTGGCGCTCTACGAGTAATAAAAACTTCTGACTTCTCTAACTTTGATGATTTATTAAGTGAGGACAGGAGTGTAGCCCGAGATTGTTGCTGAGCTCGGCCTAGCAGAAGGTCGCTGCCGAGGCAAAAGGCCGAACCAAAGTTTCTTGCAAGCAATGCCCAATGAGTGACGTTTTGCCTTCCGATAAACATTAATTGCCACGTTTCAACTTCCGCTGTTTGGACTTCCCGATGTAATAAATATACTGCTCAGGGGGCTATATAATCCCCATCTCCCTATTGTTTTTATCAGGAATTGAGGTTGACTCATCTGCCATAATATTCGGATGCCTGTCGAAGGCGGGCGTCCCATAAGTAGAACTTTGGTCCGAGAGTTCCTGGATGGTGGCTTACCAGTCACCCTCGAACAATTTGGAATTTTGGATTTGAGGGCCGTAAACCCCGAGTTGCTCGTAGGTGAGTGGTGGGTTGATCAATTGGTCCGGAGGCTCAGTGAGAGTCATGGGTCAGTGGCTCCCCTGTCGCCCTCGAACAATTCAGGGTTTTGGCTCTGAAAGCCGCAAACCCCGAGTTGTTCACGGGTGAACCAACTGTCCGGGGCTCGGGGCGTTTGCCAAAGGCGAGCGCCCTAAGTCTTTAATGAAATTTTTTGGAATGAAGGTGGTTGTAGGTCGTCACCGAGCGTAAAAGGCATGGCTTGAAAAAGTCAAGGCCTGGCTCGAGGGCGATGCCGACCCTTATGTGTACGCCTTGAAAGATAGCACGGGTGTAGCTGGCGATCATCGCCGAGCGCATAGGTTGATGGGCCTGAACAAGCCCAAACCATGCTCGAGGCAGATGTCGAGCTCCTATACCTTAGAGAAGCCAATGATGGGCGTAGTTGTAGGTCGTCGCCGGGTGTATAGGTCGCGTGGTTTTGAAAAAGCCAGGGCCTTGCTCGAGGTTGATGCCGAGCTCCCACACCTGTTCTCTGAAAGATAGCATGGGTGTAACTGGCAGTCATCGCAGAGCTCATAGGTTGATGGCCTGAACAAGTCCAAATCATGCTCGAGGCAGATGCCGAGCCCCCACGCCTTAGAGAAGCCGGTGATGGGCGTAGCTACAGGTCATTGCCGAGCGTATAGGTCGTGTGGCTTTGAAAAAGGTCAGGGCCTTGCTCGAGGTTGACACCGAGCCCCCACACCTGTTCTCGGAAAGATAGCATGGGTGTAGCCGGCGGTCATCGCCGAGCGCATATGTTGATGGGCTTGAACAAGCCGAAACCATGCTCGCGGTAGATGCCGAGCCCCCACACCATAGAGAAGCCAGTGATGGGCATAGCTGCAGGTCGTCGCCGAGCGTATAGGTCGCGTGGCTTTGAAAAAAGCTAAGGCCTTGCTCGAGGTCGATGCTAAGCCCCCACACCTGTTCTCGGAAAGATAGCACGGGTGTAGCTGGCAGTCATCGCCGAGTGCATAGGTTGATTTGCCTGAACAAGCCCAAACCATGCTCGAGGCAGATGCCGAGCCCCCACACCTTAGAGAAGCCAGTGATGGGCGTAGCTGCAGGTTATCGTCGAGTGTATAGGTTGCGTGGCTTTGAAAACATCCAGGGCCTTGCTCGAGGTAGACGTCGAGCCCCCACACCTGTTCTCGGAAAAATAGTACTGGTGTAGCTGGCAGTCATTGCCGAGTGCATAGGTTAATGGTCTTGAACAAGCCCAAACCATGCTCGAGGCAGACGCCGAGCCCCCACGCCTTAGAGAAGCCAGTGATGGGCGTAGCTGCAGGTCATCGCCGAGTGTATAAGTCGCGTGGCTTTGAAAAAAGCCAAGGCCTTGCTCGAGGTCGATGTTGAGCCCCAACACCTGTTCTCGGAAAGATAGCACCGGTGTAGCTGGCGGTCATCGCCGAGCGCATAGGTTGATGGGCTTGAACAAGCCCAAACCATGCTTGTGGAAAATACCGAGCCCCCACGCCTTGGAGAAGTCAGTGATGGGCATAGCTGTAGGTCGTCGCCGAGCGTATAGGTCGTGTGGCTTTGAAGAAAGCCAAGGCCTTGCTCGAGGTCGACGTCGAGTGCCCACACCTGTTCTCAGAAAGATAGCATGGGTGTAGCTGGCGGTCATCGCCGAGTGCATAGGTTGATTTGCCTGAACAAACCCAAACCATGCTTGAGGCAGATGCCGAGCCCCCACACCTTAGAGAAGCCAGTGATGGGCGTAGCTGTAGGTCGTTGCCGAGCATATAGGTCGCGTGGCTTTGAAAAAAGCCAGGGCCTTGCTCGAGGTCGACGCCGAGCCCCCACACCTGTTCTTGGAAAGATAGCACTGCTGTAGCTGGTTGTCATCGCCGAGCGCATAGGTTGATGGGCTTGAACAAGCCCAAACCATGCTCGAGGTAGATGCCGAGCCCCCACGCCTTAGAGAAGCCAGTGATGGGCGTAGCTGCAGGTCGTCGCCGAGTGTATAGGTCGCGTGGCTTTGAAAAAAGCTAAGGCCTTGCTCGAGGTCGATGCTAAGCCCCAACACCTGTTCTCGGAAAGATAGCACCGGTGTAGCTGACGGTCATCGCCGAGCGCATAGGTTGATGGGCTTGAATAAGCCCAAACCATGCTCGTGGCAAATACCGAGCCCCCACGCCTTGGAGAAGCTAGTGATGGGCGTAGCTGCAGGTCATCACCGAGCTTATAGGTCGCGTGGCTTTGAAGAAAGCCAAGGCCTTGCTCGAGGTCGACGCCGAGCGCCCACACCTATTCTCGGAAGTGACCTTTTCTGGCTCGAGGTGTCGTCCGATTGCGGAGCTCCAGGCTTATAGGGGGAATTTTTCGTGGCTCGCGGTTCCTTTCGAAGGCTGAGCCCTAAAGCTTGTAGGAGAAGCTTTTTGTGGCTCGCGGTTCCTTCCGAAGGCCGAGCCCTAAGCTTGTAGGAGAAGCTTTTTGTGGCTCGCGGTTTCTTCTGAAGGTCGAGTCCTAAGCTTGTAAGAGAAGCTTTTTGTGGCTCGCAGTTTCTTCTGAAGGTCGAGCCCGAGACATGTTTTTTAAAAGAGCTAATACGAAGCCAAAACTTGTTTTAAGAAATCTAGCATAATTACAACACATTTGGACTTTACAAAACAAGGCACGACATGCCGATTACATTTTTCGTAATTTACATTGGCTGTAGAGGCTAATCCTCTCCTTCGAGGAATTTGATAAGGTGCTCTGTGTTCCAGGGCCTTTTGACAGCCTTGCCCTCCAGGTCGTTGATGCGGTACGTGCCCGGGCGTACAACCTCAGATACCTTGTACGGGCCTTTCCAGTTTGGGGCCAGTTTCCTCTTTTGGCCGGGATTAGATACCGCTAGCTTCCGGAGGACGAGATGCCCCAGCTTGACGTCGGTGGGATGCACCTTTTTGTTGTAGAACCTTTTGATCCTCTGTTGTTAGGTATTTCTTCAGATGGCAAACTTCTCCCTGACCTCGTCTATGAGATCCAGGTCAGCACGTAGCTGTGCCGAGTTGCTTGCTTCGTCGAAAGCCATAATTCGGGGTGAAGGGAGCCCAATCTCTGGGGGAATTACGGCCTCTGTGCCGTATGTCAGATTGAATGGCGACTCTCCGGTGGGGATTCTCTTTGTCGTTCGGTGGGCCCAGAGAACACTCGGTAGCTCATCGACCCATAACCCCTTGGAAGAGTTATCAAGTCGTTTCTTGAGAGCGTCAAGAATCTGGCAGTTCGCATTCTCGGCCTGGCCGTTTGACTGCGGGTGGCATACCGAAGAAAAGCGCTGCTGGATCTCGAGATCCTCGCAGAACTTTCGGAAGTTTTTACCCACGAATCGAGTCCCATTATCTGTGATGGGTACTTGTGGAATCCCAAATCGGCAGACGATGTGTTTCTAGAAAAATTGTTAGGTCAGCTGCTCGGCGATCGTGGCCCGAGGCTCGGCCTCGATCCACTTCATGAAGTAGTCGATTGCCACTATGAGAAACTTTCTTTGGCCCGTTGCCTTCGGAAATGGACCTACCAGATCCATCCCCCACATAGCAAAGGGGGTAGGACTAGCCAGGGAGCGGAGGTTCGCTTGCGGAGCTCTTTTCACCGAGGAGAACCTTTGACAAGGGTTACATTTCTTTACCCGAGCCAGGGCATCTTGTAGCACTATGGGCCAGTAGTACCCGTGATTCAGAGCCTTTAGCGCAAGCGATCGGCTTCCCATATGGCACCCGCCGATTTCTTCATGGAGCTCCTTGAAACCTTACTTTGCTTCGTCGGGAGTTAAGCAGCAGAGGTAGGGCTTTCCGTCCATCGTGGTGTACGACCTTTCGAAGAGGGTCTCACTGATCATGGCGAACCTTTCTGAACGCACCCTGATCCGTCTTGCCTCGGCTCGGTCTTTGGAGAGCTCTCCTTTGATTAGAAACTTTCTGATGGGAGTGGTCCAATCGTCCGGATGAGCTCCGTCTTCGATGCAGAGGATCTCGGCGAGGTTGGTATTCGGCTTCAAGGGTACTTCGATCAGGACGGTGCGATCGAAACCATCGAAGGACGAGGAGGCTAACTTTGACAGAGCGTCGGCCTGGGCATTCTGCTGTCTGGGGATTCTTAAGACTGCAGATTCGTCAAAGGACGCTAAGAGCTATTGGACCAAGGCTAAGTACCGGATCATCCGATCGTCACGGGCTTCGTACTCTCTAGTGATCTGATTGACCACAAGCTGAGAGTCGTTGAAGGCCCTGATCTGCCTGGTGCCAGCCTGATGTGCCAGGGTAAGCCTGGCGATCATGGCCTCATACTCGGTCTCGTTGTTAGAGGCTGGAAAGTTGAGGCGAAGGCAATATTGGAGAAGAAAACTATGAGGACCCCGCAGAATGATACCCGCACCACTCCCCGCTTCGCAAGAGGAGCCGTCGACATAAACTTCCCACATCTGGTCGGCCTCCCCGCTTTCGGGTTGCTCTGATATGGTGCATTCCGTGATGAACTCGATGAGGGCCTGCCCTTTGATGGCCGTCCTTGGCTGATAGCCGATGTCGTATTGACTGAGCTCGATTGACCATTTGACTAGTCGTCTGGAGCTCTCGGGCTTCTAGAGTACGGCCTTCAGAGGCTGGTCCATGAGCACCTGAATTGAATGTGCCTAGAAATTGGGATGGAGCTTCTGCGCAGCCATGACCAGGGCATATGCTATCTTCTCCATTCTTGAGTATCTGGTCTCGGCGGCGAGCAGGACCTTGCTCACGTAGTATAGCGGCTTTTGGACTCCGTCTTCTTCTCGAACGAGAACAGCACTGGGCACATTTTCCGAAGCCAAAAGATAAAGTTAGAGGAGCTCGCCTGGTTCGGGCTTGCTGAGGAGAGGTGGGTTGGCGAGGTACTCTTTCAATTGGGTGAACGCCTCTTGCTGCTGAGCACCCGACTTGAAGCCTCCGGTTCCGTGCAAAAGCCTTAAAGAATGGGAGGGACTTCTCTTTGGACTTGGAGAGGAAACGGTCGATGATCGCCAGTCTTTCCGTGAGCCTCTGGACTTCTTTGATGTTTCTAGGAGGGGCCATGTCTATTATGGCCTGGATCTTCTCGGGGTTCGCCTCGATGCCGCGCTGGCTGACGACGAACCCGAGAAATTTCTCTGAGGAGACGCCGGACGCACACTTCGCTGGATTGAGTCTCATATTGTGGGTTCGAAGGACCCCAAAGGCTTTCTCCAGGTCGGCAACGTGGTCCTGTCCCCGCTGACTTTTGACGATAATGTCGTCGACGTATACCTCCATGTTGCAACCGATTTGATCCTTGAAGACTCGGTTGACGAGCCTCTGATAAGTAGCACCGGCGTTCTTTAGCCCGAAGGGCATACCCCGGTAGTAATAAAAACCTTGGTCCGTGATGAAGGACATCTTAGCTATATCAGGAGGGAACATTCGGATCTGGTTGTAGCCTGAGAAGACGTCTATGAAAGAAAGGAGCTCATGACCCGCCGTTGCGTCAATCAGAGCGTCGATGCTAGGGAGAGGGAACTGATCTTTGGGGCACGCCTTGTTGTGGTCAATAAAGTCTATGCAGATCCTCCAGCTCCCGCTCGCCTTTCTGACCATCACGACGTTCGCCAGCCACTCAAGATAGCTGACCTCCTGTATGAAACGAGCAGACAAGAGTTTGTCCACCTCCGCTTTTGCTGCTTGCTACCTCTTCGGGACGAACTTACGTCGCTTTCGAATGATCAGCTTCGAGCCGAGGATCACGCTGAGTTTGTGCATTATCAAGTTTCGGAGACCCGGGCATATCAGAGGGCTTCCAGGCAAAGAGGTTGACATTGCGGTGAATGTAGTCGATCAGGCCGAACTTGAGGTTGAGAGCGAGGGAGCAGCTCATGCGGAACCACTTCGATAGGCTCCTTGTCTCGAACAAGACCTCCTCTAATTTGTCTGCCGGCTCAGGCTCGGGCTGGCTTCTTTCGAGTTGCAGCTCTATGGCATCCAGGGGAAACACACCACCCCTGACCGCCGTCATATAGCACGACCGTGCCGCTTCTTGGTTTCCTCGAACGACTTTGACACCTAATTTGGTGAGGAATTTTAGCTTTTGGTGGTAGGTCGAGGGAACAGCCTGGAGGGAGCAGAGCCCCGGTCGGCCGAGGATGGCGTTGTAGGCTGCCTTGATATTTACAACCATGAAGTCCATCGACTCGGTTCGTCTGTGAGGGGTCATACCGGCGGTGACGTCTCTGATCACGATCCCCTCTATTGGCACGGGGATGCCGGAGAACCCGTGCAGGGTGTATCCGGCTGGCTTCAGCTTATCCTGGGAGAGTTTAAGGTTCTCGAATGCTTCCAGGAAGAGGATGTTCACCGAGCTTCCATTGTCCACGAGGATCCGGCGGGCCTCATAGTTCGCCATGCTGAGGCTGATGACGAGCGCATCGTAGTGCGGGAGCCGGACTCCCTCCAAGTCTTCTCCGGAGAAGGAGACAGAGAGTTGTTGGACCTGGGGGGAAGGGAGACCCTGGACGGCGTTTACCTCTCGGATGAACGCCTTGCAGGATGTGCTGGATTCTCCTCCCATGGGCCCTTCATGGACGCAATGCAGGATGGCTTGACCTTCGGTTTCTTCAGGCTCGGGGTTCCGCTCGGGACGTGGTTTGGGGGCGAGAGGAGGAGGGGAAGGCCTCTGGTTCCTCATATCTCTTCGGTCTTGGGTATCTTCCCTTGTGAAATCCTAGAGGTACCCTCGTCGGATGAGGGCCTCGATTTCATCTTTTAGGGCCCAGCAGTAGTCGGTGTCGTGCCCGTTGTCCTGGTGGAAGCGGCAATAGAACCGCTAATCTCTTTTCTTGTTGTTGGTCGGCCGAGGCAGCATCTAGACGAGGTCCCTATCCTCGATTACTAAAAGGATAGCTGACACGTTCTGCGTCAGTGGCGTGTACCTCTCGAAGCACGGGATCGTAGAAACCTTCTTCATGATGGTTCCGTCTTTTAGGGTCTTCTTGGCTGGCTCCGCCTCGCCGGCCTTGCGATTTCCCTTTCCTGGAGTTTCCTTGATGTCCTCGGGATTTAGGACGTCTTCGGCCCGGATGTATTTTTCGACCTGATTGAGTAGGTCAGGGAAATCGAGGGGAGGTTTCTTCGTCAGGGATGCCTTCACCTGGCCGTGCCGGAATGCTGCCGAGGCGACCCCAGTATCGAGGGAGGAGACCGATCTCGCCTCCGTGGTGAATCTCCAAACAAACTGCTGGAGGGACTCCCCTTCCTTCTGTCGAAGGTTCAGTAGGGATGCGCTCGTCCTCTTGGCTATTTCTGCTGGTCATGAAGTGGGCCAGGAAATTGGCCTCCAACTGATCGAACGAGTAGATCGAACCAGGGGCGAGCTTGGAGAACCATTCCCGAGCCAGACCCCGGAGGGTGGCGGGAAAGGCACGGCATAGGAGAAGATCCGAAGCGCTATGAATCATCATGAGGGTCTTGAAGCCCTCCATGTGATCAGCAAGATCACCATCGCTGTCATAGGTCTCGAATTGGGAGGTCAGAAATTTCAGGGAATTTCCGCGTGTAGGATTGCAGCGGAGAAAGGAGGTCGGGTCGGCCTATGACCCGGAGCCGGTCTCGCGCTACTGTCGCCGAAGTGGTCGAGGCGGTTCTCCATTTCTTGGAGGCGTTTTAGGATATCCTCGTCATACTCTGGCGGGACTATCAGGCCGCGGGGCGCGCTGGCCCCGACATCCGATCGCGAGTGAGAGCGGTGGAGCGTCTTGTTGATAGGGGTCCCTAAGATTACCTCCATGATCTCTTTCCGGAAGTCTTGGAACTCGTGGTGGGTGACTGGAGCCCGTTCAGTCGGGTTGCGTTGGGGCGGCGGCCTCCGGTCGATATGGCCGAGCGCCGGCTCCCGCTCTCGGGGCGGAGGTCTGGGACGGTTCGGGACCGAGTTGGAAGCGGCCCCTCCCCTAGTCCGACTTGCCTGTCGGTTCTGGATGACCCGACGTAGGTCGGGTACGACCGAGCGAGAGGCACCCGACTGGGGTCCGAGGTTGTCCCTCGGATTGTTGGATCCATGAGTGTCGACGGGGACGTCCTGAAGGGGAGCATCCTGAAGACGTGTAGAGGTGATAGCTCTCTTGAGCTTGGGTGCCATATGAGCTCGGATTGATGGGATGCCGTTAATGGCTGGGTTCGGACTGATGTCTGTACTGAGGGTTCCCACAGACGGCACCAACCTAATACAGTTTGCTTTTGGGGGGTGGCTACACCAGGTGTGAGTTCTTCTTAATTTGTATTTTTGCGGAAGCTTCGGTACTGACGGTACGCCCAACCCTCAGCCGGGGGGGTGGCTCGGGAGTAGGGTGGAGCGAGGTGGAGGCAGGATGCTCCGCTCTGATCTGGAGGCTCGGCTCGGATCTGGAAGCTCGGATCCGAGGGTCTCGTGTACCTGCACTCGGCCTAGGAACACCGGGTTTGATCCCGATGGCAGGCCCTCCGACGGTCTAGTCAGTCGCTGAAGAGTAACAGTAACTACGGTTTTGAGAGGAGAAAGATTGATTACCTGTTGAAGGGGTAGAGGGTCTGGTATTTATAGGCCGTGCCAACCGAGTCTAGACCCGTTTGGGGCCGGGTCTGGACCCGGTTGCTCGTGGGCCTGATGTGGCAGGAGCCCAGGCCGTTTAGGGCTGATATGGCAGATCTGATGATCGGGGTGAGCAGTTTTTGAAGGGATCCTGTGGCCCAGGAGGGGCCACGTCATCTGACCCATATCAGAGACCTAATAACAATTAAAGTGAAAATAGGGATTAATTTAAAAACACATATTTAAAGAGGAGTAATATTACACCCACTACCAATTTCACTACATTTCTTTTCACTACCTTAGGTGGCACACTCCAACAGGTGAGACACTCCAATAGATGGGAGAAGAGAAAGTAGGTGGGGGAATTCTCCAAAATGAGTGTGACACATAAATTAATGAAGAGAAATGTAATAAAATTGATAGTGGATAAAATATTACTCAAAAGAGGGACCAATATCTAAAGATCCCTTTTTAAAAAACGGAATTGCATGCTAGTAGCAATATAGTAAGAGTAATGCTTCATCCACTACCAAGTTCACTATCATTTTGTTCACCACCTTAGGTGGCATACTTCTATTAGAGAGTTCTCCCATCTACTCTATCTTTTTTTACCTATTGAAATGTGCCACCTAAGATTGTGAAGAAAAATGTAGTAAAATTCGTATTGGATGTAGCATTACTGATATAGTAAAATTTTGTCCTCTGAAGGCATTTTCGTACAACAACTAGTACATACCTCTCAATGTATAATCTAAAAAAAAAGAGTAATGCTAGAGCCACTACCAATTTCACTACCATTTCTTTCACTATCTTAGGTGTCATACTCCTATTGGAGAGTTCTCCCACCTACTCTACCATTCCCTACCTATTGGAGTGTGCCACCTAAGGTAGTGAAGAAAATGGTAGTGAAATTGGTAGTGGCTCTAGAATTACTCAAAAAAATATTCAAATTAACAATAACTTACTTCTTCAAAGACATTTCCATTTCCCCAAAAATATTTTCATCTTTAATGACCCTTAATATAATGACTCAAAGTTTGTGCCTGTATTTTACTTAGGTTTAGGTTTAATTAGTACCAATGATTATAATCTATTAATCAGAGAAAAGCACGCCTAGTTACCAGCCTTGTTATGAAATCAAAAACTCCTATTCCTATACCTTCTTAGCTGTCCTTTGGGATTATGAACAATAATAACTTGGCCCCATTAATCTCACTCCAAACTAGAATTATTACTATTATTGATTGTTAAGCCAGTTGGTGTTTAGAATTGAATATTGGATCACATGAATTGTTGTATTTATGTAGCCGACAACTAATCCATCTTTTAATATTCCTCTTCTTTCAAACACTTTTTCACAAGCAATTCATAAACATCACCCGAATTCGATTTTTCCCCTACTTAACTACTTAACTCTTGTTTCAAGCCTTCCCCACCAAATTAGTGAGAGATCCTTCACTCACTCCCAGGGTTAAAAATTAAAAATTAAAAAAAGTTACTAATTGTTTATGCTTATTTTGGTATGGGAATAAACAGATAGTGAATTTATATTTTTAAAAAATTACTAAAGATTTAGCATTTGATAATCACTGTATAAAGTGGTCAGAACTCCTGAGATTGGATCTGGATCGTTGATTGAACACCGTGATTTGAATCCAACGGTTGTTGACGCGGCCAATGAACCTGCAAAAAAGCCTGAAACACCAGGGGTGGCCCCGACGATAGACCCTCCCACGCTCAATTCAAAAAAAGAGAGAGAAAGAGAGTTTGAGAGAGAAATTGTGAATTACCTTCTGACTGAGGAGGATGGAGGGTATTTATAGGTCTGAGAAACAGTACTTAGATTGATATGAATCCATTAGATTGATATAAATTCTTTATCTCTAGTTGATTCTCCCCCTCAAGAGATAAGACTTTCTTATCTGGGGTAAGAGATTTGACTTATAACCCTTATGGACTGGGTGTCTCTCCTAGTGGGCCTAATCCGTCAATTTTAATGAACTTGAAAGCAGCCCATGCATGTTCTTGTAAATGAGCATGAAGAAGGGTCGGACCTGTTAAAGAGACTCGTAATGATTAATCTACCTGTAGAAACTTTAGGATCTATGCTGGAATCATACGACCCTGATTTGCTGCGATTTTTACTACTATCATAAGCCCACCACTCCCAGAAGACAATTTTCTTGGTTTTCAGAAAGTAATTCGCCTTATTTAGAATCATGGAGTACAATCTTAGCTTTCAGGGAGTACTGGAAAGTCCTAGAACTAACCAGAAGCTTCTGAAGGCGGCAAATATTTTTCTGAATTTTTCTAAACTTTTATGGAATTTTCCACAATTTTTCGGGTTTTCTAAAACTTTTCACTAATTTAAAATCACTTTTTCGAATTTTTTATTTAATTATTCCAATTTTTAATTACTTTTTCGAATATTTAATTAATTTTCAAAATCAAAATAACTATTTTTAGAATTTTTAATTAGATTTTTGAATTTTAATTGATTTTTTCGGATTTTTAATTCATATATCAGCTTTGTGTGAATTTTGAAGCGATCTGGAATGTTGATCACCGCTTCGCTCGCCCGCTGAGTAAAGTGTGTGGCTGTGATGATGCTGTGGTGATGAAGGGCACGTGGAAAAGCCTGGCGTGTTCATCAGGCGGGGGCTCGCATAATTGGGCGATCAGATGGCAGGGAATAGAGCAAAGCGGTTGGGAAGAAACTCGCGACATGGCGCGATCTCGAGCATTGATCTCGCTCACACGAGATGATCTGGGAGATCTAATGGCCAACGACTGCTGTGGAGACCCCCTAGCTCGCCCAACCATTTCGTCGAGCTATATTCATTTTTACTTGGATTTTGGGGCTTCGTCAACATAGTTCTTCGTCGAGCTATGAGTTTGGATGTCTACGGCAGCTAGGGCTCTTTCGAGCTTGCCGTTTGGGTGGTCTTCGATGCTTCTTCTTCGTTGAACCAGAAGCTCGAGCGAACAGAGCTTTCGGCGAGCTATGGGTTCGGCTGAGCTATGCTTGGTTGTGCTCATTTTTTTTCGAACTTCTCTTCTTCGTCAAGCTATAACCGCTGGCGAGCTATGTTTGGTCGAGCTAGGAGTCGATGTCGAGCTATTTTTGGTTGAGCTCCTCTTCTCCGTCGAGCTATGATTTTCCCATCGAGCTATGGCCCTTGTCAAGCTATTCTTGGTCGAGCTCCTTTTCTTCGTTGAGGTATGACTTTCTCATCGAGCTTTGGCTCTTGGTCGAGCTATGGCTTTTGTCGAGCTATGCTTGGTCGAGCTTGTATCTCCGTCGAGCCACACCTTTCTCATCGAGCTATGGCTCTTGTCGAGCTATGGCCGTTGAGTTACGGAATTGGTGACCAAGAGTGATGAGTTCGGGGCTCCGAAGCTTGGTGTTAGCGACATATGAAGTTGTGCTTTTCATTGTCTTCGTGCTATGGAGTTTGGGCGAGCTACGGGATTTGGTCGAGCTATGCTTTGGTAGAACTCGTTTTGGTCGAGCTATATTCGGTTGAGCTTCTCTTCATCGTCGAGCTACCGCTTTGGTCGAGCTATGGCTCTTGTCGTCGAGCTACCGCTTTGGTCGAGCTAAGGCTATTCCGTCGAGCTACTGCTTTTTACGAGCTATGGTTCTTGTCATCGAGCTATGGGAGTCTTCATCGAGCTATAAATTCTTGTTGAGCTATTGCTTTTCGTCGAGCTACCGCTTTGGTCCAACTATGGTCCTATCGAGCTTGGAGTTTGGGTTTGCTTGCTGTTCTCAAAGCTTGATCCTTTCCTGGTTCGAAATCTATGGAAGCGCTCGAAGTTAGGTTTCCAAGCCTGGATTTTAGAGTCCTTGGGTTTTGAACTCAAGTTTGGTGAAGGAAGGGGAGCTCGGCGATGATGTGAGGGTTCGAACTCAGGAGTTAGAGTTTTAGTTTTAGAGTTGTGGATTCGGGTCTGTGAAGTCGGGTTGGGTTTTGAGACTCGAATGTTCACTTGGTTAAACCAAGAAGAAATATACCAGAGCTTCATTTGTTGTGGGTTTTTTTCCTCAATTCAATGACTTGCTGCTTTGGTTGGAGTTTGAAGTTTTGGACGGTGGTTGCTTCTTTATGTATGCACACAATTACATATATGTGTACATATATATGTGTGTGTGTGTGTGTATTTGTACATACACCCAAAGCTCACTATATAATTCTTGGCTTCTCGAGCTTGTCAACTTGTTCTGTTGAGTTTAGTTTGGAGAATCATTGAGTTTTTAGCCCCCAAGTATTTGTTGTGCGGTCTACTTCATCGAATTGCTCTTTTATCACCCAAATGTTGTGGTGTTCACTTGTTCGATAGAGGCTCGTCGCTCATTTCGTTGAACTGCTTTTTTGTCGATCAAGCATTGTGTTGCTCACTTATTTTGTCGATCGAGTATTTCGCTATTTGGAAGAGCGTCCTATTAGTCTGGGAGTTGAGCGCTATGATCATTGGATCGTTGTATATGTAGCTGACATAGAAAAGTCGTTGCAAGAATTAACTTTGGAAGGCAGTCGGAATGTGGACTTGCTGTTTGATCCCAGCAAATTTGTCAAGGCAACTAGGAGACGGAATTAAACGTTTGAACTTGTTGTTCGCAGTCAGCAAGTGTGGAGAGGTAACTCTGAGCCGAAGTTTCTGTTTGATCCTGACAAGTTTATAGAGAACTCTGAGACGGAGTTGAACGCAAAGCTTGGCGTTTGATCCCGACAAGTTTGTAGAGTAAACTTTACGTTGGAGTTGAACGTTGAACTTGTTGTTTGCTCCCAACGAGTTTGGAGTGGCAACTCTAGATGGAGTTAAACGTAGAGCTTATCCCACCAAGTTTAAAGGGACAACCCTGCGGTAAGGTTGAACGTTGAGCTTGCCGCTTGATCCCAGCAAGTTTGGAAAGACAACTCTAAGACAGAGTTGAACGTTGAACTTGGTGTTTGCGCCTAACAAGTTTTGTAGAGACAACACTAATACTGAGTTGGACGTAGAGTTGCTATTTGCACCCAACAAGTTTGTAGAGACAACTCTTAGACGATGTTGGACGTAGAGCTCGTCGTTTGTTCCCAACAAGTTTGGAGAGACCACTCTAAGACGTAGTTGAACATTGAACTTGTTGTTAGCGCCCAGCAAGTTTTGCAGACGCAACTCTTGGATGGAGTTGATGTGGAACTTGTTGTTTGCGCCTCACAAATTTTGAAGAGGCAACTCTGAGGCAGGGTCGAACGTTGAGCTTGCTGTTTATGCCCAACAAGTTTTTGTATACGCGACTTCCGGACTGAGTTGATGTTGAACCTGGTCTTTGCGCCAGACAGATGAGTGGAGACAATTCTAAGGCGGTGTTGGATGTCGAGCCTATTGCATGAGCATAAGGGGTTGTTGGAAGGACTTGAGCGAAGAGCGGGGAGTTGAACTCGTTGTTTGGAGCCAACAAGTTGTGACGGAGCTCGAGTGGAGAGCAAAGTGTTGGACTTGTTATTCGGAGTCAACTAATTGTTGATGGGGCTCGAACGGAGAGTAAAGTGTTGGACTCATTTTTCGGAGTCAACAAGTTATTGATGGAGCTCGAGCAGAGAGAAATGTGTTGAACTCGTTGTATGGAGCCAACGAGCTGTTGGTAGAGTTTTATCAGAAGGTGGGCTTTGAACTCGTTGTTTGGTGTCAATGAGTTTTTGATGGAGCTCAAGCGGAGAGTAAAGTGTTGAACTCATTGTTTAGAGTCAACAAGTTGTTGATGGAGCTCGAACGGAGAGCGGAGCGTTGAACTAGTTGTTTGAGTCAATGAGTTGTTAATGGAGCTTGAGCTTGAGCAGGGTGTTGAACTCGTTGTTTGGAGTCAACGAGTTGTTGAAGAAGCTCGAGCAGAGTGCAAGGCGTCCAACTCGTTGTTTGGAGTCAATGAATTGTTAATGGAGCTCGAGCAGAGAACAAGATGTTGGACTTGTTGTATGAAATCAACGAGTTGTTGATAGAGCCTAGGCAGAGAGCAAGCTATTAAACTCATTGTTTGGAGTTAACGAACTGTTGATAGAGCTCGAATGAAGAGCAAGGTGTCGAACTCATGGTTTGAAGAATTATTTCATATACTTGATCCTTGCTGTGTAACTTGTTGTAGAAGTTGAAGAGCCGTCGACTGGGTTCTTTGTAGCTAAAAGAACAAGGCCTCAAACTTGTTGTCTGTACCTAACGCATTGTCGATGAGGTTCACATGATGTAGGCAGTGTTTGACGGAGTTAGAACTTTTCCATATTGTACCCAACTAGTTATAGGAGCAACTCTGAGGAAGTGTCCTTTTCCAAACTTATTGTATAGGTGTTTAGCTAGTTATAGGAGCATCGTTAAGAGAGTTATTTTCCAAACTTGCTATGTGGGTCCTTCAACAAATTGTGAGAGTCAAATCGAATAGCGAGTTGAACCCCAAATGTCGCTTTTACAAGTTTTATTAGAGTAACTACAATCCACAATTTTGGACATCTAATTTGTCTTTAAGGAATTTTAACTAGTTTTAAGAACAGATTGAATGGCGAGTTGAACTCTGAACGTACTTAATTGCAGGTTGCTAAAGTAACTCCGGGTCATGGTTATGGATTCTGAACTTGTTAGTTTTGGTATTACCATGTTGCAGGAGTAGATTGAATAGCGAGTTGAACATTGAACTTGCTTTGCTGCAAGTTGCTAGAGTAACGTCGAGCCATGGGAATGGACTTCGAACCTGTCATCGATGCATTAATGGATTGCAGGAGCAGATCAAATAGTGAAGTTAACTCTGAACTTACTTTGTTGTAAATTGCTAGGATAACTTTGAGCCATGGGTATGGACTTTGAACCTGTCTTATAAGGAGCTTTTAATGAGTTTTGTGCCATTTCTAGGAGTTAGGTTGACATTTAACTCATTGTATGCATCCGTAGAGTTGTACAATAGTTCTGCAAAAATTAATACTAAATTTTAATGGAAAATAAAACTAAGTGGTTGCTCTAGTGGTTGACCGTTATTACATGTAGTGACCAGAAGTGAAAGTGGTCTTTATTAAAAAGTAAAACTAAATGGATGCTTTAGGAGCTGACCTTTATTACAAAATATTGAAGATATATAGAGGGAGCGGGAGTGAAGCGCCCTTGTTGAAGTTCATGAGGTGTTTCTCATTCCAAGTTCATGCTCATATCTCTATACTCCCCAGATCTTCAAGTTGATGAGCCTTTAGGCGATCAACTTGGTAGACCTTTCTTGGACTTGCTTATTTAGGAGTGAGCCTCCCCTTATTTTGCAGTGAGAAGGGGAGACCTTCAAGTTCGCCAATGCAAAGGTTTATGACCAATGCGTCATAGTGAGGTGTTCAGACACTATCTAAGTCCTTGTCGGAGAAAAATATCGGGACCCCGGTGCTCTTGGCAGGTGGGATGTTATGTACTGAGTTGACTTCCCTTACAAATGCTTTGCAGGAGGAGTTGGAATCTTCCTCCATCGAGCCTCCATGAATAGAGTGAAGAATGGTCATGCATTATGAGTCTTGTGATTCAGAGGGCCTCACTTGATGCTTATTAGTCCCCCTGTGCCGGAGGGGTTTCAGCGTTGTTATTTTGCTAGACAAAATTGAGAGAGAGCCTCGGAGAATCAGGCATTCAAGTTCGTCTTTGAGGGCTCAGAAATTGGCAGTACTATGTCCATGATCTCTATGAAATGTGCACCACTAGTTCTTGTCTCTTCTGATGCTATATGTTGACATCCTGGGGAGTGGGATAATTATTCCGTGATTCTCAACTTCCACGAGGATGGCTGATACGCTTGCGTTGAGAGAAGTGAACTTGTCGAAGCATAGTGCTGGAGGTGGACGACGTTGACCTGCATCGTCTTTTTGAAACTTCCCTGGGCCCTTCCTTGTTTGTATTCTTCTATTTGTTCCTAGAAGGTGAATCGTTCTGGACTTGAGGATAAAGAGCTTCCTCGACTCTGACATATTTTTCACTTCTTTCTAGAAGCTCGGTGTAATATTTAGGAGGTTTCTTTGCGAGGGAGGCTTTCAGGGCTTTGTGGGTGACATTGTAGCGAAAGGCGACAACAGCCACTGATAAGTCTAGGGAAGAGTTGGACCTTGCTTTGGCTGTGAAGCGCTTGAAAAAGTCTATCAGCAGTTCTCCTTCTCTTTGCTTCAATTCCAATATGGAAGCGCTTATTTTTTTCAGCCTTGCGGCTAGTAACGAAGTGCATTATAGAGATCTCCTCGAGCTGGTCGAAGAAGAATATTGACTCTGGTGTAAGGCGGGAGTACCATTCTTTTGCTGATCCTTTCAGAGTTACAGGAAATGTTCGACACATGAGCGCCTCGGTGATATTGTAGATTATTATGAGAGTTTTAAAACTCTCAGTATGGTCAGCCAGATCAGATTCACCATCATATGACTCGAATTATAGAGCTTTCAAGTTCTTTGGAATGGGTGCATCAATAATGGTTTTGCTGAAAGGAGGTCGACCGGGGCAGTAAGTCATGCTGGAGCAGTTCCCTTCATTCTTTATTTGTTCCAGTCGATCTTCTACTTCTCGGATGCGGCGAAGGACTTGGTTGTCCTTCCCCTTGGATCCAATCGAGTTGCTGGATTCTTCTTCTTTTAAGCACCGACCCTGATGTTGACTACCTTGGATGGCTCAGAGGATGTCAAGCTTGAAGTTTTCCAATTTGGGTTTCTTTCTCTTTGTTTTTCTCAAGATGCTTTCGACGCTCATGAGTCGGGCTTCTTTCTACAGTGCGCCCCCTGTGAGAGGTAGAGTATCTTGATCACGACATTCGGGGAAAGATGCTTCTCCGGTTTACTTGACGTTCTGAGCGGGAAGCCTCGGTTCAGGCGCGCCTCTCATCCAAATGGATTCGTAGGTCGGTTCCTTGTTGCCTGGCGCAGATGATTTGACGGAGATCTCTTGACCCCCGGGGGCCTCGCGAGGCCATTGAATACTTGAAAGATTATGGACTGAGATATGGTCGTGCAGAGGGCACTGTTCATGAAGGCTTTGTCGCGAGCACCATGGTGCCTCTCCGTTGACAGGAGCTTGACTAAGCTGATGGGGTGGATCCGGTTGATGAAGAGGAATTGGGTCCTCCACAGGAAGAGTTAGTTGACGAAGAGAGTTAGTGCGACAGCTTGAGGCCGCTGCTTTGCTCTTAGTTTTGGTGGCATGGCGGTAAGTCTGATCTGTGTAATTTTCCACAGCTGCTGTTTATTTTGGTGTGGGAGCAAATAGGTAGTGAGTTTATATTTAAAGGAAACTACTAAAAATCTAATCTTTGAGAAAGTGGTTAGTGCTCCTGAGCATGGATCTGGATCATTGATTGAATACCATGATCTGAATCCGATGGTTGTTGACACGACCAATGGACCTGCAAAAAAGCCTGAAACACAGGAGGTGGCCCCGACGACAAATCCTCCGACGCTCAAGTCAGAAGCAGAATGAGAAAGATAGTTTGAAAGAGAAATTATGAATGACCTTCTGACTGGGGGGGGGGGGTAGGGGGGGTATTTATGGGCCTGAGAAACAGTACATGAGATTGATATGAATCCATTTTATTGATATGAATTCTTTATCTCTGCTTCTCCCCCTCAAGAGATAAGACTCCCTTGTCTGGGGATAAGAGATTTGACTTACAACCCTTATAGACCGGGTGTCTCTTCTATTGGGCCTAATCTTTCATTTTTAATGGACTTGAAAGTCGTCCATATTCTTGTAGATGAGCCAGAAGAAGGTCCACACCTGTTAAAGACGCATGTAATAATTAACCTAACTGTAGAAGCTTTAGCATCTATGCTGAAATCGTACAGTCCTGATTTGCTTGGATTTTTACTATCAGGGATAATGAATAAAACAAAAAAGGCAATTGTGCATATTTATGAAAATATATTTGTTGAAGAAATAGTTCAAATGTTTCACTTAAGTTTAGTAATGAAAATAAAGAATTTCCTTTATTTCTATACATTTTGAAATTCAACATGTTTCTTCTTAAACAATTGTTAAAAGGTTTTAATTCATTATATTTCGTCATATTGGGACTAGGGTTGCAATCGAGCCGAACCGAGACGAATACCTTCAGGCTCGAGCTCGGCTCGTTTACAAAACGAGCTCATTTTTAAGCTCGAGCTCGGCTCGTTTACAAAACGAGCTCATTTTTAAGCTCGAGCTCGGCTCGAGCCGAGCTTTGACCGAGTTTTGACCGTATTTGAGCCGAATAGCTTGCAAGCTTAGCCTTAAAAAAAAAACCCCAAGCTCGAGCTCGGCCCGTTTACAAAACGAGCTCAGTTTTGAGCTCGAGCTCGGCTCGAGCTTGGTTCGAGCCGAGCTTTGACCGAGCTCGAGCCGAATAGCTTGCGAATAGATCGATTCGTTTGCAGCCCCAATTGGGACACTTTTTTAGTAGTGTTTGAAGTGGAAGACTTGGACATAATAAGGGCCTAAGAACTAAGAAGAGGGGTATTATTTGTAGAGTCATATGGAAATAATTTTTTTGAAATATTTATTTTGACAATTTAATTATTTATCGTCAAGCGACTAATTGTTAAAGAGATGAATGATCCCCAGAAGTAATTTATGTTACTCAAAAGACCAATCTATATAATAAAACACAAAGAAAGCTATCAAGTGACTTACCTTCAATCCCCCAAAATAAAAGGCTCAGATCCAACCTCACAACTCCCCCCCCCCCCCCCCCCCCCCCCCCCCCCCCCCCCAAAAAAAAAAGTTCAAACCCAAAAATCAAATTTTCCACCCATAAACAAAAAAAACTCATTACTTTATTACTATCTCTCTTTTCTTTTTTCACTTTTTCATATTTCTCTCTTTCTCTCTCTCTCATTCTTTCTTTATTTACTTAGAAATTTAGATTTTAAGATTTCAAGTTTGTAAAATTTTCAGAATTTTTATGTTTTTTTTACTGCACATGTTATATTGAAAATAGCAAATATCTATTTAATAGTTAAATTTCATCATGTTCCACCCTTAATGTTCTAAGTTGGATTTTACACTCTCATTTATAATTATTTTTCAACATGTACTAATAGAAACTTGGACTTTTATTTACAACTAATTATTGTCATACTGTTCAAACTTGAGCTACATAATTGTTGTTTTACTGTTTACAGGGTTTTTTGTGTGTTGTATAGTTCCCATAGACAAATCTAGTATGTATGTAAGTTCTTAGGAAATTAACACATAGGTGCAAATATCAATAAATTGATGGATAATTGAACTGATAATATTCAATAAACTCTCCAGTAAAAAAAAATCTAGAGAAAATCGGGTAAAGAGCATGATAACATCCACTTTATTTAATTTTTAAAAAAAATTAAAGATATTAATTTTCCCTGCAAAATAGTATAGCAAAGATAAGTGAGTGAGTTAAACCGTTAGTTAAGTTTTAATTCAGACTTCCCTATAGAACTTTTATCGTATTACTGAACGTGACTTTCTGGATAATGTATCTGTTGCCAAAAAAAAGTTGACAAAAAAAGTTGACGCCTTTGCAGATCTACTACCAACTACTCCATAATTAAGGCCCTACTTAACAAAGAAAATCAAAATTCAACCCCAAAAAAAGATTAAAACTAAAACTAAAATTTATAAACATTGAAGCTAGAAATCAGGGGCGGATCCATAATTGAAATGTGAGGAGGGCTGGAAAAAAAAATTCACACAAAATTTAAACCGTCAATAGGATCCGAAACTTCTTTTACTAAAAAATTGAGAATGGAAGGTAAAATTTGTTTCCTCTTTGCGTTCATCATATCATCAACACCTAGCATGCTTCCCGACGCCTCATCTCCTTCCTCCTCCCGCCGTCTCCCCTCCCCCCCTCACTCCAGCACCGTTGCAGACGGTCACGCCAGCTCCCCCCTCAACCACCGTTCCACCGCCCCAGCCCCTCGCTCCAGCTACGCCACCGCCAATTGTAACGGCCCCCTTCAACCACATCGGTATACACCGAGAGTGTGGTGGCTGCTCTAGCTCCGGCAAAACACCACCACAACAACACCGGTTGCCTGAGCGGGAAGAAAATCGACGAGCTCACGGGAAGAGGATCGATTCGACTTTGGGTCGCGACTTCAGTGGCTACTCCAGCTTCGGCGATCCGCAGTGCCACCGATCGATCGGGCTATGCTCCAGATCTTGGTGAGGATCGATCATTTCGAGTTCCGGGTGCTTGCGAGGCTGCACAGATCTATTGCGAGGCTGCACAGATCTATTGTGAGTTTGTATTGGTGCTTCGATGCATGTCATCCACTTTGGTGGTGGATTGGGGATTGAATATGATGAATCTCAATCTAGTGGATTCGATATGTCGGTTGGGTATGGGCTTGATGAGTACGCATCGGCAGTGGATCAGTATGTTTGCGACCAGAAAATCTGCAGCAAGAGCGGTCTAGTACCGTGGAACTAGTTGGCCTCAATGCTTGGAAAGCCGTGGAACCAAGCCCAGTGAGAGAGAGGGAAGGTATCACTTTCACTGCTCTATCTATGATTGTTGACTGGTTTGGGATTTGGTGGTGAGTGAGAAAGGGGAGAATGTATACTCTTCAGTTTGGGTTGTATGTATGAGAGATGAGAGAGAGGTGAAGGTAGCTCTTCACTGCTTGCTCTTTGGTGGTGAACTGTGGTAGAGAGAGGGGGAGGGAGAGGGAGTAGAAGGAAAGATTGGGTCTAAGTTTTGGATCTGTGTGAGAGTGTGGAGAAGATCAAAGACGATGGCAATTCTCGGTTGCTCTCTTTAAAAGGGGGCAGGTTGACCGGGTGAGCGGGCGATAGCTGATGCAGCAGTGTTGCGGGGGCTAGGCCCGACGATAGGTCCCCCCAATGCCAATGACTTCGATGATGCATATTATGCCTTTGTGGGAGAGGCAATTCAACCTCAGTCAAAGCAACGCCGCTGTAGTGTCAGTGATCCACATTGATATTTAACCCCACCGCCCCCGCACCCTCTCTCAGATCTGTCGAAGCGTTAAGTTGTCTTGCACAATTGTGGAGCAGTTAGAGACGGCAGCGGGTTGAGTTTGTGTGGGGGGGGGTGGAGGAGGTACCTGGGATCGGTATTGTACGGTTACGGGGCTAGGGCCCGAAGACGGGGTTCCCCATAGGTAGGCACCTTTACAGCACTAAGTGGGGCTTGGGCCCGCAGACGGGGTCCCCTCATGAGGTGTCCTATATAAATTATTGAGGTGGAGATGTATCAGTTTTTTATCGATAGAGGGATAGTCATACCCTGAATTCGACACCCGTTAATCAACAACGCCACCACTACGCCCTCATCAATAAACCTGGAATCTACACCGTCCACTGCCCTTAGGGACAAGAGGGAAAGGTGATGCTTCTGCTAGTTGTGATTGTTTTGGGTTTTGCGTGAGAGAGAGGGAGAGAGTGAGAGAGTAAAGATGTTACTTCTCACTACTCTATGCTGGTGTCTGTTAGTGTTTGTGAGATATCGCTAGAGAGAGTAGATGCACGTGAGAGGTGAAGGTATCCTCTCCACGGCTCTCTCCTTGTCGGTGTTCATGGTTAGGGTGACCGAGTGTACCCTCTCCACGGCTCTCCTTTTGGGTACGACTCAGATTGAGCCATGTGTGAAGTTGCTTTGGTGAGGTAGAAGAATGGGAGCAAATTTTTAAATCCCGCTTGATTCGCTTCAGGTGGGTGTGCGCGTGCCGTGGAGGTGGGTGCTCGAAGCTTGCTTGACGATCATACAATTAGTTGGTCCTCGTAGTTTAGAGTGAGAGCTGATTATATGTACTGGTCATGTCGCTTCATATTTTTTTTTTCAGTCTGTAGGTTGTAACTTATCCCAGTATGGTGGGGTTGTTTTGTTAACTTCTTATTAATGAAACAGGGTGGCCTTATTCCACCTTTTCCCTAAAAAAAACACCTAGCATGCTTTAGGAGAAAAAACTACCAAGCATCATAGTCTGATAGTTAAATTATTTGTTCTAACTAGCACGTAGGCCGATAGTTAAACTAAACAAGAAAGTTAACCCAACTTGAACTCTAATATAATAATAGCATAAACACTAAATTTGGCGATACAACGAATGTATAATAGGCAATTAATCAAACTTCTAATGACAAAATTTCACCTCGAAGATTCATCCAAGTTTTTCAAGTCCACTTACAACCAAGACAAAGTTTTCTAAAACATATAACAATTTAAAACATATAAAAAAAGAAGGCTAAGGAAGAGGGGTTTAAGTTTTATTACGGAGGTTGTAGCATATAGCCCCCCAAATATTCCTATATATATATAAAAAATAATGGGGCTACAAATTTTAGGGGTTGTAGCATACCCTAGCCCCCACTTGGATCCGCCCCTGCTAGAAACCCTAATCTATACACCATAAAATCATAGGCGTATCTGAGTTTCAGGAGGCCCTAAGCAGATCTCAAATGGGGCATTTTATAAGTTGAAAAAAATAAAAATGACAATTATTTAAATGCAAATAAACTTGGAGCTTTGAAAGACAAACTATATGCTTCCAAAAATATTTAACTGATAATGTTTTGGTTTTATCAAACGCCCCTTATATTTTTTTTTCTTTTTGTAGGCAACCTTAGTACCCTTTCATCAACAGATACAAAATTTAAAAGAAAGTGAAAAGAAGCAAACAAAACAAACATATATATGCACTTGAAGATTACATTATCACAAAGAGATAAATATGATATACTAGAGAACACAGTCTGAATTAAGTGATAATGAATAAATACATATGAGAATACTAGTTGGAAGCTTAAAATGTAGAATAATTATATGCACTTCTTGAAGATTTGATTAGAAATTTACCATAAACAGGTAAATATGATATATCATAGAACATTAAAAAAAATATCATAGAGTTGCATACATGAACTAACTGAAAAATAATATTAAATTCATAAAATGGTAAAATGATATGTATGGCTATGTGAAAAATGATAAGTTTTAAAAATAAAAAATAACTGATATATTAATTCCATAGCCCATGCAAGTTTCGAATCCGCAACCTTCACATTATTAGCACAACACTCTAACCAAATGAGCTAATATACCAATTGATTCAAAATTTAGATAATACAGTGTAATCATATATGAAAATAATTATATTTTTTTAAATATTGTAAATACTTAAAAAAATATGGGATCCTATAAAAATATGGGATCCTATAAAATTGGAGGCCCAAAACAGTTACTTGTGCTGCTTGGGCCCAAATCCATCCCTACACAAAATAGTTTACACTACAACCCCTCATGATTGCTTTTCTTTTCAATAACTTTCATCCCCTCATCGAGCCATTCAAATCTCTCACTTCATCCAAAAATTACACCACCCCTTGCCCACCCCAACCCCCTCTCCAAAAAATTAAATTAAATTAAATTAAATTATATTCAAAAAAAAAAGTCCCATGCAATGAGAGGCCCAAAAAAACAAATTCCAAAAAAAAAATATCCATTGGATATCCCAAAAAGACGAGACCCCTCATCACATAAGAGCAAAAAAGAATAAGACAAAATAAATCGGATCCGGGTCCGAACCCGCTAACTTACGAATCTTCCGATATGCTCTCAAGATGTGGCCTCCAAACTCCGACCCGCTTGCTCCTCTTCAACATCCGTTTACTAACCCCCGCGCTTTTCTCCGATAAGATGTCCTCCAAGTACTTATCCTGATCCAGCGCCTTATCCACGTCATTATTTACTTTATTCTCACTGTTTGAATTTGACATTTTGCGGGCTTTGCTATTATCTTTGTTATTATTTTTGTGGTGCTGCTTCTTCTTCTTCTTGTCGGGTACCGACGCGGCGGGTATCAGGAAGTAGAAGGCACCCCGCTTGAGCTCGGACTCGGGTGAGACGATGAGGATCCGACCCGCAACCCCGCCTTGGGAGGAGCAGGGCGTGCTGAGCACGTGACCGGGGTTGGCGTCGAGGATTTCGTGGGCCGAGACGGAGCGGCTGAACTCGTCGACGTGGCCGTTGAGGTGGACGACGCGGATGACGTCGAGGGCCCCACAGGGGAGCAAGCAGGCGATGCAGCACCGTAGGCTGTTGCCCATTTTGAGCTCTTTTTTTTTAATTTATGGAGACTTGTGTGGTATTGAGTTTTTTGACACTGTAGGGTGGTTTGGTTATATAGGCTTCTAAGGAGGGTAGATGGGTTGTGGATGGGATATTATTATATTGGATGATGATTTGGTGTTAGTGTGGTATTTAACTTTGGTATGTTTGTGTAATTTGTGAGCCCTACCCCTAAGTGTATGTGTGTAAAAATTGGTGTGGGTGTGGGTGTCTTTGCATGTATGCCCATGTAGAAAAGGAGTATTAGTTCTCCCTTTTGCTCTAGCTGTATTGGACCCTCAATGCAATATATAGTAATTTTTCCTGAGATAAAAGATTGCGAAAACGATAATCCGGTCTCATTACCAAGGACTTGCTTGGTTTAGGCATTTTCTATCCACTGGGTGCCCTTTTTCTCAACATGAAAATACCAGGTGCTATCAACTTGTGCCTATATAGTGTAGCAGTCTATCACAGGAATATCTGAAAAAATAAAATTGAGGACAATCCAATAAGCCTATGCCTACCAGCAGAGTTATTGACTACGGTAAGGTTTGTTAAGATTATTGAATGAGAATAATTCTTTATTAATTGATTGAATAAACTGAATACAATATGACTCATATATAGAAAGAATAGAACACTAAACTGATACATAACCAATATGGAACTAAACTAATATATCATCTAATATCTCATCTCAAACTCAAGTTGGTTCAAGCAACAAGAGTTTCGAATACTGACGATGTTGATGTGGAAGAAACGACACACTGTGGTGCAATGACAGCGCTTGAGGACGCATGTGACGGAACTGAAAAGTAGAGTATTGCGGAAGTAAGTAGTGGTGGCGCAGTGTTGAGATCTCACCCCGAACAGTGGCGGGATCTCCATATCCCGATCTGTGATGAGATATCACCCCTGACTCGAGACATAGTTGATGATGAGATCTCATTCCTGAACTGAGAAATAGACTGATGTGATCTCACCCCTGACTTGAGAATGGTCGATGATAGGATCTCAGCACAGACTTGAGAATTATCGATCATGGGATCTCACCCCGGACTTGAGAATTGTCGATGTGGTGGGATATCATCCCTGAACTGAGAACTAGATGATAACACCCCCTCTCAAACTCACGATCAATCAACCGGAGTGAGTTGACGATCTGGATGTAGAAGCACAAGAACCTACAAGAAAGGTTTTCTTTTTTTTTCTTTTTTTTTCTCTCTGTGTGTGTGGAAAAAATAGAAAATAGATTTGGGTTTGGTTTGGAGAAATGGGTCGGGTTGGAGGGTTGTGGATAGGAAAGGAGGGTTTGGGTATTGGGTTAAACAGGATTGAAATATTTGGATAAGAGGGTTAGCGGGTCGGGTTTTGGAGTTAGATATTGGTTTGGAGTATATGATACAAATAGATTAGGGTTTTGGAGGGGATGGTGACTGTGGATTTTGAAGGAGATGGCAACTAGGGTTTCAAAGAGGTGGCGGCGAGGTTTCGGGGTGGGATTTCGATGACGGGATGTTGATGTCGAGGTTGATTTTGGGAAGGGGATGTTGAGGTGTTCGGGTGGAGGTCGATGTTGATTCTGCTATGTTGAGGTAGACATGATGTCAAAGGCAAGATGTTGAGGTCAAGATTGGGTGGTCGAAGTCGGTATGCAGAGGTCTTCAGGTGGAGAGGATCTTGAGGGCGTCGGAGAGGGCGAAGTTGAGGCATCGGAAGTCTGATGAGGATCCAGATCCTTGGCTATTGACGATGGATGTTTTGGGGAAGAAGTGGTGAGGTCGACTGCATCGACATCGAGACGAAGATGGTGGGAAGCTTTCGAGATGTTAGATGTTGATGGTGTCAGTGTTCATCGATTTCGATTTTCAATTTCGATTTCGGATTGAATTCTTGGTTGCGTTCGACGACGGAGTTGTCCGGGATTAGAGCGGCGGTGGTTGATGGTGTCGGGATTCTTCTTCTTCTTCTTCTTCTTCTTCTTCTTCTTCTTCTTGAGTTGGTTTAGGTGCAGTTTGATATTGCTGATCCTGGAGTTGGGTAGCGTCGAAGGCAGGGAGAGTCGCCGGAGTTGATGATGACGATCTGATGCTAACGTTGATGTTGATGTTGATGTTGTTGTTGTTGTTGATGTTGATGTTGATGTTGATGTTGATGATGACGGCTAGGATTTTGGATCTTGTTGTTAGACTAGGGTTTGGAGATTTATGGTTTTGATCAAGATCGGGAGAGGAATGTCAGGAGGTGGAGTGATTCTAATGAACACGAGAATCACCCCACCTCGATGACGAGGATCAAATTAGTATAGGCTTTATAGGACGATAGGCTTTGATAACATGTTAAGATTATTTGATGAGAATAATTCTTTACTGATTGGTTGAATAAAGTGAATACAATATGACTCATATATATAGGAGAGAATAGAAGACTAAATTGATACATAACCAATATGGGACTAAACTAATATATCATCTAACAGGGTTTACGAATTTTTTACCAAACTATCTCACTTTTTGTAAGTATGTACCAAACTGTCCCAGTTTGAAAGTTAAATACCAACAAGTCCCTGTCAGTGACTGAGATAGCGTGCCTGGTAAAAATCTGCACGCTATCTCAGTCAGCGTGTGTTAGGGGTCACTACTTTTCCCCTCAAGTCAGAGTGTGCAAAAAAGTCTCAAGTATAGGTTCGCTATCTTCGTTAGCGCGCTTATTTAAACAAGACGCGCTAACTGAGATAGCAAGTGTTGATTGGGATTTTACTTAAATCACACTCGCTGTCGCTGTCTATTCTCTTCATATTCTATCTATCTCTACTCATTCTCTCCCAATTCCGAAACCCAACTCCAAAACCCTAGCATCCAAATTGGAGATTGATATGGCTAAAAATAGGATTAAATCGGGACCATTCACATCGGACACGAATCTTAAAGCTCAGGGGTAAAACGGTAATTTCACATACAAATGGGTCCGAAACGGGTACTGGGTCTCCTCCTTACAGATCCAATAACCCGCGAACGGATCTACCCCAACTGGGTACGGGTCCCAACCCGAAACACACCCAGTCCAGAAAAGATAGAATTAGGGTTTCTGATTAATCCTAATCAACGACTCTGATTCACATCTATCTTTTCACCGGGAATTAAGGGATTACATTCCTAATCTGCTTACTAGGAGAATATTCCTTATCAGATCACAGGAATCACATTCCTTATCTGATCCCAACGGCGACTATAAATACCCCCCACCCATCTCCATTAAGAGGTAATCAATCTTTTTCCAGTTAAACGCTCTTTCATAATCATTTCTGGTTACTGACTTGAGCGTCGGAGGGTGCGTCGCCGGGATCAACCCCGGTGTCTCGCACTTCCTTGCAGGTGAACGGCGGGAGTCAACGGTCAAGCTCCGACGAACAGGTTAGGTGTTTGCTATTCAGGTTTTCCACGAACTCACAAATTCATCTGCTTGCCCCCACACCGAAATTAGCGGCAACAGATTGGCGCCGTCTGTGGGAAAACCATACGAATAGCCTCCTCCTCTTCTCGTCGACTAGCTCTTCTCTAGCCATGCCTCCCAGAAAAGTAAGATCCAGGGGGTCCAACCGTGGACCCAACCCTATTGATCAACAGCAGGAAGTCCCCATCCATCCCGCTCCGCAGCAGGGGCAACTTCCTCCTCCGGCCGAGGACCATCTTCAGCAAGATCAACCTCCTCTTCAGAATCAGCAACCCCCCAAGGTTCCCACCGGTCCTCAGAATGCCGGTGCGGGGGGCTCTCGTATGAAGCAACCACTCAATCAGGACCGCGCCTCCATACACAACGCCTCTACGGATTCCATGGCCTCTCACAATCCCCAAAATCAGAAGAAGGAAGAGGGCCTACGCCACCGTCTGGACGAGAAGCGGGCCCGAGAGGGAGCCTCCCGCCAGCAACGTCCGAGTGAGCGGTCCCCTCACCACTGAGATCACAGAAGAAGACCACGCTCCCCCGCGGGTCGGCAGCAGCCTAGGAACGATGAGGCGCCAATCACCCGCGCCGAGACCCAACGAGTTTGGAGCACAACTCTCTCATAGAGTTCCTCCTCACACTCGTCTCACAAACAACTCTTTCCTAGAGCCGGGCTCTTCCGCTCCGCTCACCGCCGAAGCGGACCTCTTCTCAACAAGTCCGGAGCACACAACTCTCTCCTAGAGTTGCTCCTCAAACTCATCTCACCAATGGCTCTCTTCCAGAGCCGAGCTCTTCCCTCCGCTCGCCGCCGAAGTGGACCTCTTATCAACGAGTTCGGAGCGCACAACTCTCTCCTAGAGTTGCTCCTCAAACTCATCTCCCAAATGGCTCTCTCCCAGAGCCGAGCTCTTCGCTCCGCTCGCCTCCGAAGCGGACCTCTTCTCAGACAGTTCGGAGCCCACAACTCTCTCCTAGAGTTGCTCCTCAAACTCGCCTCCCGAACGGCTCTCTTCCAATCCGAGCTCTTCCCTCCGCTCGCCGCCGAAGCGGACCTCTTCTCAGACAGTTCGGAGCTCATAACTCTCTCCTAGAGTTGCTCCTTAAACTCATCTCCCGAATGGCTCTCTCCCAGAGCCGAGCTCTTCGCTCCGCTCGCCTCCGAAGCGGACCTCTTCTCAGACAGTTCTGAGCTCACAACTCTCTCCTAGAGTTGCTCCTCAAACTCGCCTCCCAAATGGCTCTCTTCCAAGAGCCGAACTCTTCCCTCCGCTCGCCGCCGAAGCGGACCTCTTCTCAAACAGTTCGGAGCCCACAACTCTCTCCCAGAGTTGCTCCTCAAACTCGCCTCCCAAACGGCTCTCTTCCAGAGTCCAGCTCTTCGCTCCGCCCACCTCCAAGGCGGACCTCTTCTTAACGAGTTCGGAGCTCACAACTCTCACCAAGAGCTCTTCCTCGCACTCGCCTCCCAAACGGCTCTCTTCCAGAGCCGAGCTCTTTGCTCCGTCCACCTCCCAGGCGGACCTCTTCTCAACGAGTTCGGAGCTCACAACTCTCTCCAAGGGCTCCTCCTCACGCTCGTCTCACAAACAGCTCTCTTCCAGTGCCAAGCTCTTTGCTCCGCTCACCTCCAAGGCAAACCTCTTCTGAACGAGTCCGGAGCACACAACTCTCTCCTAGAGTTGCTCCCCAAACTCTTCTCCCAAATGACTCTCTTCCAGAGCCGAGCTCTTCACTTCCGCTCGTCTCCAAAGCGGACATCTTCTCATCGAGTTCGGAGCATAACTCTCTCCTAGAGATGCCCCTCAAACTCGTCCTCTAAATGGCTCTCTCCCAGAGCCGAGCTCTTCACTTCGGTCACCTCCGAAGCGGACCTCTTCTCATCGAGTTCGGAGCATAACTCTCTCCTAGAGATGCCCCTCAAACTCGTCCTCTAAATGGCTCTCTCCCAGAGCCGAGCTCTTCACTTCGGTCACCTCCGAAGCGGACCTCTTCTCATCGAGTTCGGAGCATAACTCTCTCCTAGAGTTCCTCCTTACACACATCTTCCAAATGGCTCTCTTCCAGAGCCGAGCTCTTCACTTCCGCTCACCTCCGAAGCGGACCTCTTCTCATCGAGTTCGGAGCATAACTCTCTCCTAGAGATGCCCCTCAAACTCATCCTCTAAATGGCTCTCTCCCAGAGCCGAGCTCTTCACTTCGGTCACCTCCGAAGCGGACCTCTTCTCATCGAGTTCGGAGCATAACTCTCTCCTAGAGTTCCTCCTTACACACATCTTCCAAATGGCTCTCTTCCAGAGCCGAGCTCTTCACTTCCGCTCGTCTCCAAAGTGGACATCTTCTCATCGAGTTCGGAGCATAACTCTCTCCTAGAGATGCCCCTCAAACTCGTCCTCTAAATGGCTCTCTCCCAGAGCCGAGCTCTTCACTTCCGCTCGTCTCCAAAGCGGACATCTTCTCATCGAGTTCGGAGCATAACTCTCTCCTAGAGATGCCCCTCAAACTCATCCTCTAAATGGCTCTCTTCCAGAGCCGAGCTCTTCCTTCCGCTCGCCGCCGAAGCGGACCTCTTCTCAACAAGTCCGGAGCGCACGACTCTCTCCTAGAGTTGCTCCTCAAACTCGTCTCCCAAATGGCTCTCTTCCACAGCCGAGCTCTTCCCTCCGCTCGCCGCCGAAGTGGATCCCTTATCAACAAGTTCGGAGCTACAGCTCTCCCCTAGAGTTGCTCCTCAAACTCGTCTCCCAAATGGCTCTCTTCCAGAGCCGAGCTCTTCCCTCCGCTCGCCGCCGAAGTGGATCCCTTATCAACAAGTTCGGAGCTACAGCTCTCCCCTAGAGTTGCTCCTCAAACTCATATCACAAATGGCTTTCTTCCAGAGCCGAGCTCTTCCCTCCGCTCGCCTCCAAGGCGAACCTCTTCTGAACAAGTCCGGAGCGCACGACTCTCTCCTAGAGTTGCTCCTCAAACTCGTCTCCCAAATGGCTCTCTTCCAGAGCCGAGCTCTTCCCTCCGCTCGCCGCCGAAGCGGATCCCTTATCAACAAGTTCGGAGCTACAGCTCTCCCCTAGAGTTGCTCCTCAAACTCATATCACAAATGACTCTCTTCCAGAGCCGAGCTCTTCCCTCCGCTCGCCTCCACGGCGGACCTCTTCTGGACGAGTTCGGAGCTCACAACTCTCTTCTAGAGTTGCTCCTCAAACTTGTCTCACAAATGGCTCTCTTCCAGAGCCGAGCTCTTTGCTCCGCTCACCTCCAAGGCGGACCACTTCTCAACGAGTTCGGAGTCCAGCTTCTTCTACATGGCTGCTCCCATAACTTGCTAAGCACCACACGATGGTTCGGAGTCCAGCACTCGGCTCGACTCTTCTTCCTCGGCTCGCCCACAGACGAGCCGGAAGTAGATCGCCGTTCGAAATTGCTCCTGCAGCCGTTGAATGGATCGGAGTCCAACACTTGGCTCGATTCTACTTCGCAAGTTCGCTCCTAAGCGGACTAGAAGTAGCTCGCCATTCGAAACTGCTCCTGCATCCCTTAAACTAACCACACGATGGTTCGGAGTCCAGCACTCGGCTCGACACTTCTTCCTCGGCTCGTCTACAGGCGAGCCGGAAGTAGATCGCCGTTCGAAATTGCTCCTGCAGCCGTTGAATGGATCGGAGTCCAACACTTGGCTCGATTCTACTTCGCAAGTTCGCTCCTAAGCGGACTAGAAGTAGCTCGCCATTCGAAACTGCTCCTGCATCCCTAAAACTAACCACACGATGGTTCGGAGTCCAGCACTCGGCTCGACACTTCTTCCTCGGCTCGTCTACAGGCGAGCCAGGAGTAGATCGCCGTTCGAAATTGCTCCTGCAGCCGTTGAATGGATCGGAGTCCAACACTTGGCTCGATTCTACTTCGCAAGTTCGCTCCTAAGTGGACTAGAAGAAGCTCGCCATTCGAAACTGCTCTTGCATCCCTTGAACTAACCTCACAATGGTTCAGAGTCCAGCACTCGGCTCGACTCTTCTTCCTCAGCTCGTCCTCAGACGAGCCAGGAGTAGATCGCCGTTCGAAACTGCTCCTGCAGCCGTTGAATGGATCGGAGTCCAACACTTGGCTCGATTCTACTTCGCAAGTTCGCTCCTAAGCGGACTAGAAGTAGCTCGCCATTCGAAACTGCTCCTGCATCCCTCAAACTAACCTCACGATGGTCGGGGTCCTATGGCTCGACTTTACTTCACCGGCTCGTCCTTAAAAGGGCCGGAGGAAGATAGCCATCCTGAACTACCCACACGACCATCCGAGCTGAGCTACCCATCTACCGAGAAGCGAAGTGGCGGAAAATGTGCCCCAAAATCCGTGCTCGGATCTGCCGAACAAGATGCATCTACCGAGCAGCTAAGCAGATGAAGAGCAAGAAGAAAAAGAGGCTAACAGGTCAGGGTCGGATCCAATACCCTCGGTCCGACCCATACCCTTCTTAGCTCCTTCATTCTTCTCCTTCTTCAGTCTTCCCGCCAAAAGTACCCAACACTTCTGCTCTTCTTCACTGTGCGAAAGAACGAGGCAGGGGAGAGGACCCGAATGCCTCTCCTCCCCTTCCTCTTTCTTCTCAAGGCCAAGCTCTTCACTCCGCTCACTTCCAAAGCGGAGCTCTTCTCCACAGGTTCGGAGCTAAAAACTTTCTCCTAAAGTTGCTCCTCACACTCCCCCTCCAAGTGGCTCTTCCCTAGAACCGAGCTCTTCGCTCCGCTCGCCTCCAAAGTGGACCTTTTCTGAAACAAGTTCGGAGCTCACAACTCTCTCCTAGAGTTGCTCCTCAAAACTCGTCTTCCAGATGGCTCTCTCCTAGAGTCGAGCTCTTCACTCCGCTCGCTTCCGGAGCGGACCTCTTCTTTACGAGTTCGGAGCTCACAACCCTCCCCTGGAGTTGCTCCTTGCACTCACTTCAGAGAATGGGTCTTCCCAGCACCTCCTCTTAGCACCTCTTCTCCACCCCTAGGAGTGGAGCTCCTCTTCAAAAATCTCCAAAAACCAAGCAGAGCATCACCTCTTCCATATGCCGACTCATCCCCCTCATCAACTCACCGAGCTTCTCCTCACGCTCGAGCCGTCCGAACAGCCGAGCTACCGAACAGTTCAGCCGAACGGCCGAGCCACTGAGCACGGAGGGGCGGAATCTTCAAGGAACACTTCCTTCAAAACAGACAATTCAGCGCCTCGGCCAAACAGCCCTGATGCGCCAAGCCGAGGTACCGGGGTACCGACCCTCGTATATGGCAAAAAATCGTCCCGAGGCAATCTCACCGTTAGATCATCTCAAAATTCACACTCAAGCGTGATGAACGGATCAGATCGCACCACGTCACCGCAAAATGACAAGATAACGTTTTCTCGAAACTCGTGCTTCTTGCCTCGTGATTCGCGCCATGATCGTGATCAGCCGTCCAGATGGCTCTTCTACAAGTCGAGCTCTTCACTCCGCTCGCCTCCAAAGCGGCGCTCTTCTCAAACGAGTTCGGAGCTAAAACTCTCTCCTAGAGTTGCTCCTCAAACTCCTCTTCCAGACGGCTCTTCTACAAATTAAGCTCCCCACTCCGCTCGCCTCCAAAGCGGAGCTCTTCCCAACAATTTCGGAGCTAAAACTCTCTCCCAGAGTTGCTTCTCAAACTCCTCTTCCAGATGGCTCTTCTACAAATTGAGCTCCCCACTCCGCTCGCCTCCAAAGCGGAGCTCTTCCCAACGAATTCGGAGCTAAAACTCTCCTAGAGTTGCTCCTCAAACTCCCCTTCCAGATGGCTCCTAGAGCCAAGCTCTTCACTTCGCTCTCCTCCAAAGCGGAGCTCTTCTCCACAAGTTCGGAGCACAACTTTCTCCTAGAGTTCCTCCTCAAACTTGTCTCTCAAATAGCTCTTCTCGACGAGATCGGAGCACAACTCTCCCCTAGAGTTGCTCCTTCCACTCACTTCAAAGAGTGGGTCTTCCCATGGCTCTCACAAGGATCTTCCCAGCACCGCTTCTCCACTATGCGAGAGAACAAGGCAGAGGAGAGAACCCAAATGCCTCTCCTCCCCTTCCTTTTCTCCTCTTCTCCGAGCTACTACGGGCAGAGGGCGAACAGCCCTGACGCGCCGAGCCGAGGTACCGGGGTACCGACCCTCGTATATGGCAAAAAATCGCTCCGAGGCGAAGTCACCGTCGGATCTCTCCAAAATTCGCGTCAGAATTCGATGGGCGGTTCAGATCTCGCCACGCCCACAAAACGACAAGATAACGTTTTCTCGTGATCTGAACCCCATCCTCGTGATGCGCGCCATGATGAACGGCCCAGATCCTGCTGCATGTACCTTCCGAATTGCCTTTCATCGGCCTGCTCGACCGAGCTACCGAACAGCTTAGTCGAGCAGCCGAGCTACTGGGCACGAAAGGGTGGAACCTTCAAGAAACGCTTCCTCCAAAATAGCCAACTCAGCACCTCGACCACCAGCCCTGATGCGCCGAGCCGAGGTACCGGGGTACCGACCCTCGTATATGGCGAAAAAACTCGCCGACCCATATCAGCCGTTGGATCTTGTAAAAAAGCGCGCTCGTCATGATGGACGGATCAGATCGCACCACGTCACCACAAAACGACAAGATAACGTTTTCTCGAAACTCGTGCCTCTTGTCTCGTGATTCGCAGCCACGATCGTGATCAACCGTCAAGATTGAGTCGCGTAGCTTGGATCTGCCAATCGACCAAACTGCGGAGCGGCGAAAAATGTATCTCAAAATCCGTGCTCGGATTCGCCGAACAAAGCAAGCAGATGAAGAGGAAGAAAGAAAAAGAGGCTAACGGTCGGGGTCGGATCCGATACCCACGGTCCGACCCATACCCTTCTTAGCTCCTTCATTCTTCTCCTTCTTCCCCAACACTTCTCCTCTTCTCCACTGTGCGGAAGAACAAGGCAGAGGAGAGAACCCAATTGCCTCTCCTCCCCTTCCTCTTCTCCATTTCTCCATTGTGGGGAAGAACAAGGCAGAGGAGAGAACCCAAATGCCTCTCCTCCCCTTCCTCTTCTCCTCTTCTCCTCTTCTCCACTGTGCGGAAGAACAAGGCAGAGGAGAGAACCCAAATGCCTCTCCTCTCCTTCCTCTTCTCCTCTTCTCCACTGTGCGGAAGAACAAGGCAGAGGAGAGAACCCAAATGCCTCTCCTCTCCTTCCTCTTCTCCTCTTCTCCACTATGCGAAAGAGCAAGGCAGAAGAGAGAACCCAAATGTCTCTCCTCCCCTTCCTCTTTCTCCTCAGAAGTGCTGCCGAGCCGATCCGATCCGAGGTGCCGATCCGAGCCGAGGTGCCGGGGTACCGACCCTCGTATATGGAGAAAAATTCGACCGATCCTCATCTCACCGTCGGATCGTCTCAAAATTTGCGCTAAAACATGATAAACGACTCAGATCGCGCCACGTCTCCACAAAACGACAAGATAACGTTTTCTCGAAACTCGTGCCTCTTGTCTCGTGATTCGTGCCACGATCGTGATCAACCGTCCAGATTGAGCCACGTAGCTCGGATCTCAAATCCGAGCTACCGACCTACCGAACAGCAAAGTAAAAAAAAAAATTCTCCTCAAATTCCGTGCTCGGATCTGCCGAACCGGGTGCATTAGCCGAGCAACAAGGAAGAAGAGAGAGAGAGAGAGAGAGAGAGAGAGAGAGAGAGAGAAAAAAAAAAAAATGAAAGAAGGGTCGGGTCGGACCCATTAGGGTCCCAACCCGAACCCTTCCTCCTTCTCCCCTACACTCTCCCGCCCAAAAAAAAAAAAAGAAGAAGAAGAACCCATCTTCTTCAGAACCCAACTCCTCGACCATGCCGAGCTCACCATCGGAGCTCCCCACGACCGCCGAAGCCACCTTCGTCGAACTCCAAACGCCGAGTTCTCCACCGCTTCGAGCTCCAACAACGGCACCGCCTCCTCAACGTCGAGCTCGCCACCGCTACGACCGAACCACGAGCTCCAACCTCACCGATGCCGAGCTCGAACCCACCTCCTCGTCGAGCTAGCCATTGCCGAGCTCGACCTTCTCACCGAACCCACTGTTAAGCTCGAGCCTCTCGAGCTCTCCCAACAGTCGAGCTCCATCACCACATCGAACCGAAGCTCCAATATCGTCAACCTCCATAACAGTCGAACCGAAGCTCCAACACCGAACCGAAGCTCCAACATCGCCGAAGCTCGCCCATTCTCCTCGTCGTCGAGCCGAACCTAACTCCAAACGCAGCGCCGCTCCGAGCAGCTCACTCGTCGACAACCTCCGAAGCACCAAGCTCCGCCATGTCTCGACTCCGAGCCGAGCTCCTCTCCACGGAGTCGCCGAGCTCCAAGCACGAACCACCTTCGCCGAGCTCAAGAACCCATCACCATGGCTCTAACGAACTCCCTACTCCGCAAGCATCCCCTACATCGAGCTCCGCCATGCTCCTCGCCATTACTGCCGAACTCCACATCGCCGAAGCTCCGCATCACCGAGCGCTTCGCTGAGCTCTCCTTCATCTCCCATCGAAACTCCGGTGCCAAGCTCGAAGCTTCGTCGAGCTACAAATCCACTTCGTCACGAGCTCAACCCATCACCGTGCTCGCCACCTTCGTCGCCGAGCTCGCAACAATCGCCGGAGCCTCCCACTGTCGAGCTCACGACGGCGAAGAGAGAAGCGAAGAGAGAAGCGAAGAAGCGAAGAAGAGAAGCAGCGGCGAGAAGAAGAAGAAGAAAGGAAGAAAGAAAGAAAAAAAAAAAAAAAAAGCCACGTGGCATGCCACGTGGCGGCTTCCACACACACAAAAACTTGATATTGGAGCGGTGATTCCAATAATAACACTGTTACACCCCGAGCAAGATTCCAAACTCCCTTAAGAACACCGATAAAATCCCGTACGCCATTAAAACAGTCAAACTACTCCTCAAAGGCTGATCAAACTCAGTCTTTGGGAGTGGGGGGCTCGTAATATGGCTAAAAATAGGATTAAATCGGGACCATTCACATCGGACACGAATCTTAAAGCTCAGGGGTAAAACGGTAATTTCACATACAAATGGGTCCGAAACGGGTACTGGGTCTCCTCCTCACAGATCCAATAACCCGCGAACGGATCCACCCCAACTGGGTACGGGTCCCAACCCGAAACACACCCAGTCCAGAAAAGATAGAATTAGGGTTTCTGATTAATCCTAATCAACGGCTCTGATTCACATCTATCTTTTCACCGGGAATTAAGGGATTACATTCCTAATCTGCTTACTAGGAGAATATTCCTTATCAGATCACAGGAATCACATTCCTTATCTGATCCCAACGGCGACTATAAATACCCCCCACCCATCTCCATTAAGAGGTAATCAATCTTTTTCCAGTTAAACGCTCTTTCATAATCATTTCTGGTTACTGACTTGAGCGTCGGAGGGTGCGTCGCCGGGATCAACCCCGGTGTCTCGCACTTCCTTGCAGGTGAACGGCGGGAGTCAACGGTCAAGCTCCGACGAACAGGTTAGGTGTTTGCTATTCAGGTTTTCCACGAACTCACAAATTCATCTGCTTGCCCCCACACCGAAATTAGCGGCAACAGAGATCTTACTAAAAAAACTCTACAAAATCTTAAAGGATCTTCATCTCTCACATTCATATCTCCTCCCACTCTCGGGTTGAGGAGAGGTCGAATTAGGGTTGAGGTGAGAGTATTGTGAGTGATGAAGAGATTTAGGAAAAAAATTCAAGAGATTGGGTTGAGGAGAGGTCAAATTCGAGGTCTAGGGTTTGGGGGTTGGGTTTCAGATAGCGTGAGCGCATTTTAGGAGAGAGAAGAAGTGGGATGAGCGTGCGACAGCGAGTGTGATTTAAGTGAAATCTCAATCGACACTCGCTATCTCAGTTAGCGCGTCTGATTTAAATGGGCGCGCTAACAGAGATAGCGAGTCTACACTTGAGATTTTTTTGCACACTCTGACTTGAGGGGAAAAGTATGTTAGTAAATTATGAGGATCTTGTTGAGTCTTTGACACAATCAACACAAAATCACCAAGTAAGACTAGATCACACAAAACACACAAGAACACAAGAGTTGTCCCGGCTGGGGCTTTCGCCTTAATCCGAGAGAGGAAGAACTAAGATATTATTCAACTAGAGAGAATACAAGAATACAATTCTCACCACGACCCTCTCTCACGTCTAATAAAACTTGATGCTGCTTACAATGGAGAACTCTCTCACCTTCTCAGATGAAGTACTCTCTTCTTCTATTTGGCACTCAATAGAATCATCTGGATCTATGAGCCGTTACAATTATTTATATAGATCTAGAGACAAACCCTAAGTTAATATCTTGTTACAATAGCCATTGGATAGTACCCAAGAGATAACCTTACGATAGGAGCCACAGGATCCAACTTGAAGAGCAAATTGGGCCTTTCCCGAATCACCTAGAATCAAGCCCAAAAACCCATCAGCGCCGTTGCCGGTCAACCTACCCCAAGGTACGGTCAACTGCAACCTTCTGAAATCCACCCGAGAGCATACCGGTCGACCGCGCAGTCTACTGTCGTCTCGCTGCAGTAGGGCGGTCGACCGACCCCAAGATCCAGTCGACCGCAACCTCCTCTGTCACCTTCTGCTGACTGTTTTTTGCCTCTGCTCCGTTTCCAATCGCCTTTGTCTCTTCATCATCTTATCATCTTCTTATCCAATATAGTATGCAAGACATAAACCCAACAATCTCCACCTTGGATTGCATACACATGAATCCATACCTGTGTGATTTAAAACTCTCCCAGATCTTTCTTTCCCGCTTTGTAAACAACATGTTTCAATGGCTTCTCCTGCTAGTTGAACAAATCTCCACCTATTTTCCTCCAGCTGTATGCCCCCTCAAGGGCACACCCATGTAGATGTAATCATGGATGTGCCACCCTTCACACGAACTCCACCTACATCAAGACTTTCTCCACCTTCTAACGGTATTCAAACGTTACTGTCCCGCGTCGGTAATTCTAGTGACGACTTACTAGATAATATTTTAGGAACAATGGGCTTCCATACACTCGACCGAGTTTTTCTGCTCCCATAAAGCTGGTAGAGATTGTGCTGACCCTGCCCAATCCCCCTCTTACCCTTCATTACCTTACGACGACTATCCCAATCTGTCAAAACTCCATCTCGAGCTGTGTACCTGCAGCCACAAGCATCAAGAGTACCCAAGGATATAAGATTTTTCTGTATCGAAGGAATATGCATGACCTCTTCTAGTGTGAACCCTTTACCATATGGCGTCTCTAATTCAACAGTTCCCTCACCCACTACTTCACAAACCTCACTACTTCCCGTTCCCACACTACGGCATGTTGATGACTTGTAAGTAGAAAACATCACCCTCTCGGAGAAAATGTGAAAAAAACTTCCCGAATCAAGATACCAACTTGAATCCATATCTGAAAAACTTGAAACAAGAAGACAACAATCAACATTATTACTTGACTCAGTTGCACCGACTATATGGGCTTGTTCCCCTTCTTTAGTAGTACTCTTCTGACTCAACCACCTGTGTCAGTCTCTCCTGTAATTCCCAACTCCTTTACAGTAATGGCAACGAATCTTACCCTTGTGTGTCACATCCTTTCCAATTGAAGTATCACCATTCACCGCAAAACACCCTGAAGAAGTAGACCCTCCTTTATGAGTCTCCTTTCTTAGTTCATCTTCCTTCAGACCCTTAATTACCCCGGCTACAGTGAGTGTCTCCTTGGCCGATTTTCCATATAGCATGGTAGTTATCAAGTGATCATAAGAAGTTGGTAGTGAATATATCAAGTTGAAAGCTTTATCCTCTTCGCTAAGATCATCATCGTTAATCGCCTTCAGTTCAGATAATACTTTATTGAACTCCACAATATAATCTTGAAGATGGGTACCTTCCTTCATTGAGAACCTAAATAGCTTCTGTTTCCAATATATCTGATCTAGCAACGACGATCCCGAGTAGTCAGTTTTGAGTCTCGCCCATAGACTCGCCGTACTTTTCTCCTCAAGGATATTACACTTGACTTTGTCTGCCAATTGCAACCGGATTAAACCCAAGGCCTTCAAACAAATCTCATCCTACTTCTCTTGTTTCATGTCGGTTGGCTTCTTCTCTTCTAGGGCAAAGTGCAAGTCCTTCTGAACCAAAATATCATACATGTCCACCTTCCATAGATTAAAATTGATCTTACCGTCAAACCGCTTGATCTTCGACTTTTGATCTGCCATCTCCAAGGAACTCGAACAAACCCACGAATCCTGATTGCTCTGATACCACTTGTTAAGAAGCTATGAGGATCTTGTTGAGTCTTTGACACAATCAACACAAAACTACCAAGCAAGACTAGATCACACCAAACACACAAGCACACGAGTTATCCCGGTTGGGGATTTCGCCTTAATCCGGAGGAGGAAGAACCAAGATATTATTCAACTAGAGAAGATACAAGAATACAATTCTCACCACGACCATCTCTCAAGCCTAATGGAACTTGATGCTGCTTACAATTAGAACTCTTTCACCCTCTCAGATGAAGTAATCTCTTCTTCTATTCGGAACTCAATAGAATCATCTGGATCTATGAGCCGTTACAATTGTTTATATAGATCTAGAGACAAACCCTAAGTTAATATCTTGTTACAATAGCCATTGGATAGTACCCAAGAGATAACCCTACGATAGGAGCCACACGATCCAACTTGAAGAGCAAATTGGGCCTTTCCCGAATCACCTAGATTCAAGCCCGAAAACCCATCAGCGCCGTTGCCGGTCGACCTACCCCAAGGTACGGTCGATCGCAACCTTCTGAAGTCCACCCAAGAGCATACCGGTCGATCGCGCAGTCGATTGTTGTCTCGCTGCAGTAGGGCAGTCGACCGACCCCAAGGTCCAGTCGACCGACCCCAAGGTCCAGTCGACCGCAACATCCTCTGTCGCTTTCTGCTGACTGTTTCTTGCCTCCACTCCGTTTCCAATCGCCTTTTATCCATCGTCTTATCATCTTCTTATTCAATATAGTATACAAAACATAAACCCAACAAAGTTGTGGCCCCTAACACACGCTAACTGAGATAGCGCGCAGATTTCTACCAGGCGCGCTATCTCCGTTAGCGACAGAGACTTTGTGGTATTTAACTTTCAAACAGGGACAGTTTGGTATATACTTACAAAAGGTGGGATAGTTTGGTAAAAAATACCGGGTTTACATAGAACTTGATCCGAACTCATCACAGGTATGGAATTTGAATTAAGATCTACTTCCATCATATATATATACATTTCCTACCTATTTAAAGGCAGATCACATAAATCACATGTAACATACCACATGTTTGCATCACAAGAAATACCAAGTCCAAGTGATTTGACGCTCCTATAAGGGGTGAGAGAGATTCAAAGGGCGCCAAGAGACTTGACTTATTGTTTCCACAACAAATAGTCTATATTATTATTATTATTATTTTTTAGCCATCTGTTTTGTTAGCCGTTTCTCACTTGGGTTTACTTATTTAGGCATTGAACACTACAACACTAAACAAGTTCCCGGCGCTTTCTTTCCCCTGCCCCAAAGTTTAAAAACCGAAGTTGTAGATATTACAAGCATTTCTGAAAACACCGATAGAAACGTCGTTATAGGAGACGTCGCGGTAGGTATGAGGTCTACCCCGACATTTTTTGAAAACGCCGGTGTAGCCCCTATACTACCCCGGCGTTTGAAAAACGCAGGAGTAGGGATAATTTTAATTTAGTTTTTGTTAATCCAAATAATAGCTATACATGCATTTTTACAAAACACGCCGAGATAGCCTCTCTTTTTTAATTGATAAATTTACTTATATATACATACACACTATCAGAAGATTCAAAAATGATATAATATACAAATACAAACAACTCGGAATTTGTAAGAATATAATCAATGTATTTAATATCCCCAAAGTATCAATTTGCAAGTATACAGGTACATGATTAGAATATTGTCATATATAAAATGAATCAGTCTTACAAATAATATAAAGTACAAAATTTATAAGTATTTATACAATGATCCTCTAAATCATGGAGTGTGTGGCGTACGAGGCATTGAAGGTGTTCTAAAAATAGGATTAAATCGGGACTGTTCAAATCGGGCATGGATCTTAAAGCTCTCAGGGGTAAAACAGTAATTTCACCTACAAACGGGTTCGAAATGGGAACTGGGCTTTTCTTCGAAGCCCAATAACCAAAAACGGATCTGTCATATTGGGTATGGATAGCAACCCATTACAAACCAATTCAGATGTATAAAGAGTGATTGAAATTCGTGATTATCTTCAAGAGGTGGTTTTAACCAACTCTCTTATCATGAAACGAGTTTAAACTCTACATCTTATCCCAAAACACCGGGACATAGGGATAAGTCCATATCTCTAAATTGTCTCTAAAGGCGACTATAAATACCCCTCTCCCCCCACCATAACAAGATAATTAATCTTTTTCCACATAAAATTCTTTCATAATTTTCCTGATTACTGACAAGAGCGTCGGAGGGTTCGTCGCCGGGATCCATCCTGGTGTATCAAACTTTTTGCAGGATCACGGCAACGGAGAGAAATTAGTCAAACGCTGGTGAAAGTCAACAAATTTGTTTATTTGTTTTCTCGAAGAATCCAAAATTCATCTGTTTGCCACCACACCAAAATCAGTAGCAACAGATTGGCGCCGTCTGTAGGAAACGAAAAGCAATCCAACCCTATTTCATCAGCGAACATAGTTTCAAGCTATGCCTCCAAAGAAGGGGAAGGTGAAGGCCTCCAACCGCAGAGCCACTCCTGCTCCTTCTCCCCATCTACTTCATGAGGTCCCCCCCTCAACCCGTTCAACCCGTCCAGCAACCGCAGCCTGGACAGCCCCTTCCTCGGCAACCTCAGCTCCAGCAGGCTCCTCAAGGGCCTCAAGGGGCTACCGTGGGACCCTCCCACCGAAGTTGCCAAGGGCAACCTCCTCATCATGACCATGTCTCGATACATAACCCCTCATCTGACTCCATGGCCTCTCACAGTCCTCCAATGTCGAAGGATCTCCGACACGTTATTATCAACCGGCAGCATGGGATAGATCTTCTAACCCGCTTGGATGAGAGGCGGACCCATGATGGGATTCCCCACCGTGAACATCAAAGGGGTCCAGCAATTCGGTTCCCTAGAGCCCGAACTCCTTGTAGACCGGACCGCAGAAGATCTGACTCTTCCAGGAGGTGGAGGGAGTCACCCCCGCGCCGTTAGAAGAGGAGCTGCACCCCGACTGGTCGGTCCGCTCCAAGGGACCACCGAGATCAGGAGGCACCCGTCACGAGGGTGGAGTTCCAGCAGTTTCAAGAAGCAGTTCTGAGGGCCCTCAATGTTGCTCGTAACTACGATCAGCGGGCGCCCAGTCCTCAACCTGCCCCAAGCTATCGTCGTCGCACTCCCTGTCCTCAACTTGCCCCAAGCTATCACCATCGCACTCCCAGTCTCCTTCCGCATGAGGATGAGTTTCGGGGCTCAGCAAGATATGACTGAATGGAAGACTCGGTCTACCACTGTTCCCACGAGATGGAGAAGCGCCTTGGCCGACTTGACAGAGAAGAGGAACAATGGGCAAGGAATTTCTGCCCGAGAAGGCATCTGTTCTCTCGGACCATCATGGAAGCCCCGGTGCTGGAAAACTTCAAGCCTCCTACCTTTGAGTCACACAATGGGGAGTCGGACCCCACTGACCACATAGAGAATTTTAAAACTCTCATGATGATCCACTAGGCGTCGGGCGCGCTTCTTTGCCAAACTTTCCCGACTACGCTGAAGGGACCAGCAAGAGAATGGTACTCACGACTCGCCCCAGCCTTCATCTTCTCATTCGATCTGTTCAAAGGGCTCTTCCTTACTCATTTCGTGAGTAGCCGCCGCGCTGAAAAGACAAGCACCTCTTTACTATTACTCCATCAAAGGAAGGGCGAGCGGTTAAGGAACTATGTTAAGCATTTCACCTTCGAGGCCCGATCCATTACCTCCTTAGACCAGTCGGTGGCCTCTGCTGCTTTCTAATCCAATGTCACCAACGATAACCTCAGGGCATCCGTTGCCAAGAAGCCTCATCGGGATTTCTCAGAACTCCTGCTCAGGAGTGAGAAGTACATCCGAGCGGAAGAGGCTCTCACCCGCCCCACTCTTGAGGGATCGTCCTCCGGAAACAAATGGAATGCACTGAAGAAGAAGGAGCTAAGAAGCTCCAGAAAGATAATGTAGGCCAGTGCCGTCCTCCTCCCCGCTTCGAGAACTTTACTCCATTCAACGCGAGTGTCTCAGCCATCCTGATGGAGGTCAAGAAAGAAGGTCTCATCCCACCACCTCCAAAGATGAACACTTCGGGCAAAAAGAGAAACATGGACAAATGGTTCCGCTTCCACAGGCACCACGGCCAGGACACGGATGACTGTCGGGCCCTAAAAGACCAAATCGATGCCCTTATTCAGAGAGGGCAACTTTCCAGGTTCGTGAGAAAGGACAGGGTAGATCCTCCGCCCCCTAGGGGGGCTAATAAGCGAACTGAGCGGCACGCCGAGACCCCAGAATCTGAAGCTGAAGCTATCCTACATCTCATACACGGAGGTCCAATGGGAGAGATTCGAACTCCTCCCGAAAAGCCTTCGTCCGAGAGGTGAATTCCGTGCAGAACCATCCTCCCCCCAAGGGCCTTGGGGTCCCTGTTACTTTTTCAGATAAACATTTGGAGGACTTTAGAACGCCCCATTTGTGATGCTTTAGTGATCAATCTCCACATTGCCAACTTCGATGTATGCCGAGTCCTGGTTGACAACGAACGTTCAGTCAACATATTTTTTTCTAGAAGTGTTCCAGGGTCTTAAATTATTCAGGGATCGACTCAAGCCCGACGGCTACACTCTCCATGGGTTCACCGGGGTGCCAGTGACGATCGAGGGTGTCATAACACTCGACGTAACCGCTGAGAAAACCCCAATCACCCAAACCGAGCCGATGGACTTCTTGGTGGTAGATGTGAAGGCTGCTTACAACGTCATCCTGGGCCGACCAGGCCTAGCTGCTTTCCAGGCCGTACACTCAGCCTACCACCTGAAGACGAAGTTCCCCACCACGGCATGGGTGGGAGAAGTCAGAGGGAGCCAGGAGGCGGCTCGCAAATGCTACATGACTTCGGTAGGAGGACCGATCCTCTCCTTTGAAGCGCTTGAACGACCCCAAAGGAGTAGCCAACCTATATCAGAGCCGACCGATGAGCTGGAAGAGGTGGCCTTCTCATAAGGATATCCGACCAAGACATTTCAGATTTGCAAAGTCCTTCCTCCTTCCGTCAGAACCGACATTATCCAGTGTATAAGGGGAAATCGTGATCTATTAGCCTGGATTGCGACCGATATGCCTGGAATCTCCGAGGAGCTTCTCATGCACCACCTTAGTGTTACTTTTGAGGCCAAACCCGTTCAACAAAAGCTTTCTAGGAGTACCATACTTTGTGAGGAATTTTGAAAATCATATACTCTTATCAACCTTTATTATATGGTATTTCGGAAAACTATGCACATATCAGTACTTTAACTAACTAGTTATGTGTCTAATGACATGCTTATATGTTATTTATATAAATAATTTGTTTATAGTTTTCTTTTTTCATATTAACTCTTTACTAATTAATAGGGTTTACTAGGACGGACAACTTCAAGTGTCACCGACAATATATTAGATCAGAGTATGTTTGATTGTTCCTAATGCAAGTCCTCTAATAATCGCAGAAAGTTCATAGCTTTAAGTCTAAAAGGAGGGGCTTTCCCTATAGCATATAAATCAAATTCGGATGTCTGTCCGAGGCAGCTTCAGAATCTAGGAAAGAATGGGGTTTTATCAACAGTGTTGAAGGCCAGTTTGGTTGGCTATGTGATGTAAATACCTATTAATTTGGACGGATTTATTTTTCTCGTGGGAAGGTAGCCTATTTTAACTAAGCGCGAGACGGTCGCATGGCCAAATGCTTGGCCAAGGTCAAAGAGCTACTGGCATCTTTCGATGATGCACAACTCCAGTGAATCTCCCGAAAAGAGAATGTGCAAGCGGATGCCCTCTCAAAGCTAGCCTCTTCATCCATCTAGGAGCTCGAACAAACTGTCTTAATAGAAGTTCTCTTGAGACCTAGCATCGAGGAAGAAGATCCCGAACCGATGGCATCGCTGCACCTAGAACTCGGGGAGAATTGTAAGAGGCCCCTGCTCGAGTTCCTCAAAGATGAGATCCTCCCTCTAGATCCTAAAGAGACTCGAAAGATCAGAACCAGACCCTAGTGATACACACTCATCGAGAGGGTCATGTACAAACACTCTTACACTCAAGTGGACGGTAGACCCTACTTGAGATGCCTCTCCCCCGAGGAAGCCCAGTATGCTCTAAAGGGGGTCCATGAAGGGATGTGTTGCGCTCATTTGGGAGCAAGGTCCCTCGCCCGCAAAATCCTGAATTATGGATACTTCCGGCCCTCACTCCTCAACGACGCCGAATAGCACGTTCGCCAATGCGGCCCCTGCCAAAAATTCTCAACAATCTGCCGCTTACCACAAGCCCAGCTCTCCTCTTTATCCAGTCCAATCCCTTTGGCAATTTGGAGAATGGACTTGCTCGGGCCTTTTCCTCCAGCATCGGGCCAACTAAAGGTTCTTGTCGTGGCAATCGACTACTTTTCTAAATGGATCGAAGCCGAGCCTCTAGCGACGGTCACAGAGAACAGAGTCCAGCAATTCTTTTGGAAGAACATGTTCTACAGATTCGGTGTGCCTCAAATCTTGGTAACGAACAATGGGACTCAATTTACGGGGGTAGCCTTTCGCAATTTTTGTATAAACCTTAGTATCCAACAACGATTCTGCTCGATCTCCCACCCGCAGTCCAATGGTCAAGCAGAGAACGCCAATCGGTAAATTCTCTCCGGCCTGAAAAAGAGACTTGACAAGTCTGCTAAGGGTTTATGGGTCGAACAGCTCCCCAATGTTCTCTGGAGCTATCACACTACTAAGAGAACCCCTACAGGAGAATCTCCCTTCAACCTCACTTAAGGTTACGAAGTTGTCATCCGACTAGAAGTCGGTTTACCTTCCCCCCGCTTGATTGCCTACAACGACGAGCAAAATGCGAATGAGCTTCGCGGTAACTTGGACCTCATCGATGAGATCCGCGAGAGATCCTCCATCCGGCAAGAAATCGATCGACGTAGGATTGGGCAGTCCTACAACATGAGAGTTCGCCCTACTAATCTCAAAGAAGGAGATTTGGTGCTAAAAAAGCTATCATTTTTTTTCCAAGTAAGAAAGGCAGGATGGCGCCTAATTGAGAAGGACCATATAGGGTCTCCAAAGTTGTCCGGCCTGGCGCGTATCAACTTGAAGATCTGGAGGGAAAGAGAGTGCCGAGGACATAGAATGCGAAACACCTATTGAAGTACCAAGAGGGTGTTTGAACACCGCTCCAAGCAACTTCAACTCCTAGAGCGTTCTTAAAGCATTTCTACAGTTATTCCATTTTATTCAGTTAATTTTTTGAAGTGTAATAATGGCTTGCAACTCAGAAGCAGCCACTTAGTTGTTTTTAATAAAAGCAGTTTCCTTTTTCAAAAAATTTATTGTCTCGATGTTCCGGTTGTCTTACCCTGAAACGTACACTAAGTTTAAAAAACTCTTAAAACAACAAGTTTGAAGTCCAACACTTGGTTCGATGTTGCTTTAGCTACTTGTGAACGAGCAAGTACGAAGTAGCTCACCATTAAGAATTGCTCCCACAACTGTTGAAACACCCTTAACGTTAAGTTCAAAGTCCAACACTTGGTTCAATGCTGCTTTAGCTACTTGCGAACGAGCGAGTACAAAGTAGCTCACCATTCAGAATTGCTCCCACAACTGTTGAAACTCTCTTAACGTTCAGAGTCCAACACTTGGTTTGATGCCGTTTTAGCTACTTGCGAATGAGCGAGTATAAATTAGCACATCATTCGAAATTGCTCCCAGAACTATTGAAACTCTCTTAACGACAAGTTCAGAGTCCAACACTTGATTCGATGCCGCTTTAGTTACTTGCGAACGAGCAAGTACGAAGTACCTTACCATTTGGAATTGCTCCCACAACTGTTGAAATTCGTTTGAGAAAGTTAGCAAAACACAAATTCTTCGAAGAAGCTTATTACCAGATCAAGAAATGCGATATATTATTCCATCAAAATTGAAGATACAAGTCTTATTCAAGACCAAGAAGTCTTATTCAAGACCCAAAAGTCATACAAGACAAAAAGATTACAAAATTGGAGATACACGTCTTATTTTAGCCCTAACTTCTTCTAGGGAGAGGGCGCTCCTATTAAGTGATACACGAGGACGGCGAGCACCGTGCTGATCTCGCCTCGTCTCCATGGAGGTATCTAAGCTAGCAAGCCGAGTCGCGTCGTCGGCACCTAAGAGTCTAACGGTTGCCCCGACAGATGCCCCACTTGACGAGCTGGCCACTCCACTTTGTGCATCACCCGGATTCTGCAAAATAGGAATAGAACGAAGTGCTAACTCGTGGAACGATCTTCCTTGAGCATACTCATCCCGATGGCAGAAAGTGCTTCTGACGTTGCTCCCCTCAGAAAGCCGTCACAGACGAAGATTCTCCGCCTTCAGCTCGACGACATGCTCTTTCAGAGAGTCATCTGTCACTTTGATCTTCAAACGAGGCAATCGTCCCGAAATACTCCCTCACGAGACCTCAGAGATAGCCCTTCGAAGATGTGCCGACTTCAGACTCTTCTCGAGCACCACGTTCTTTAATTCGTCTCTCTCTGATCTCGCCTCGAATAAAGAATGATGAAGGAATTTGAGTCTCAAGCCTTGGCTGACGGCCATTGAGGGGCAGGACTCCTCACCTTTGGGTGGCACTTCGCAAATCCTCTCCTCAAGGCACCTCATCTCGATGTCTCGACGAGCCAGGGTCACCCTTAAATGACCCACCTCCCGCTCTGCTCTATAAAGCAACTCTCGAGACCGAGCTAGCCCAAACTTGACGACGCCTAGCTCAGAGCAGAGACGTGGCACCTCGCTATCCTGGGAAGTCGACCAAAAGAAAGCATAAATTACTAAGATTGAGAAGCCACATGATGGTGCTATGGCTAAACGGAGCTACTAAGAAGCGATCCGAAAGCAAAAAAAGCCCACAATTATTTCGAAACTTCACAACACTTGTTCAAAAAAAAATCATTCAACTTCATCAAAAAATTACAAGAAGCGATGGCCAATCCGCTATAAGCCATCTAAACAGGTCATACAAGAAGAAAAAAAGAGCGACTAAAAAACATAGACGAAGATGTTAAGCAATCAGGGGACCACCTTGGTAGGCGTCTCCAAAGGTGCTGTGAACCTGCGTCCGTCCTCCACGGTTCTCTCTGCGGGGGTTGCGTGAGGGTCCTCGGCGACGTCCTCCCCCTCGTCCTCTTCTTCTTCCTCTTCTTCAGCGATCCCCTCGGTCGTTGGAGCAATCTCGCCTTCAAGGAGATCGTAGAGGCAGTACCCCGAGCCGTAGAAACTAGGAATGCGTGCCTCCACGTGCTTCAGCGCCCGAGCATAGGACTTCTCCATATTCGTGCGCATATGCAGCTTAGCTTCGGCCCTAATCGCCACTACAGCTGCTTCAACTGCGGCCTCCTTCTCCGTCACTGCGTCTTCAATGGCCTCTGCAGCCATCTCCTTCTCTTTGTCGGCTCTCTCTGCCTCTCTGTCCGCCATCTCTTTCTCTAAAGAGGTCTGTTCGTTCACCGTAGCAAAGGCAGCCTCGAGGAGCTGGATCTGAGCAGCCTGAGACTCATACAATCTTTTCTCCGCCTCGCACATTTTCACAGATTGGGTGCGCTTCGACCTATCTTTATCGCTCGCCACCTTAAGCTCATTTTCTTGTTCGGCGAACTGCTCCATCATATAACTAAAGTGGCAAGTGATCTGCATGGACAAAAACAAGAAAGAAGTTTAGGCACGCAAGTCACCCAAGAAAAAGAGGAGAGGAAAACTCAACTCACCGACATGGTCATGAGGGCATCGTCACCGACCTTCTCTGCCTTCAGTGCAGCGCGATCCTTCGGGGTCGACAGGTGCCGAACCGCTTGTATGTAGCTGACGGCGTCCCCAAGAAAACCATCGTGTCTCGTCACACGCCAGTTAGGGATGAAGAGCTTCTTATGCTCTTCGGTAAGAATTATCTCTGCTACCGCCGTTAAAGGGGGCTTCTAGCGCCAACACCTGCTCGATGGAAGTTCCTTTGGCGACCTGGGTTGAGGAGGTAGACGTAGTAGGTGGTTCGGATTCCAAATTGACCACCGATACCGCCAACACTGGGGCCTTCACGACCTCGGCAGACGGCGGCCCTGAGATCGTCCTTTTTCTCTTCCTCCCATCAGGGGCCTTATTGGCTACAACGGACCGGCCAGATAGCATTGCCCTGAAATCCATGTTCGGAGTCTCTGCAAAAAGAAAAAAACGAGGAGATGGGCATGTGAAAGAGTTAAACAAAAACTAAGAAAAAACGAAGAAAAAATGTGAAGCGTACTAGGGTCGATCGGACTGAGACCCCCACCGAAGAGGACCTCTTCGGTTAACTCCTTCCAACCTAGGGGCTCACGAGCGAGGAGTTTAGATACGATCTCATCCTCCTCCGGTGTCAACGCCGACTCTGCCTTTTGCCCACTTCGACACCTCCACCCTTCACCTTGTGGGAATATTCCACGGCTCGGCACCTTGGATTAGGAAATACTTCTCCTTCTAGAATTTGATGGAGTCGGGGTTGTCTATCAGCTTCACACCGCGGCGCGGTGATAAGTAGTACCAATACTCCACCTTGCTCTTCCGATGAATACGGTAGAGCCTTTGGAGAACGGTGAGCTGAGGCATGACCCCTATCGCTCAGCATTGGAGCACATAGCCGTTAACGTGCCTCCACATATTTAGCATATACTAAACAGGGATCAGGCCGTACACTGCAACACCTCGGCTACGAACGGGGAAAGAGGCAGACGGAAACCGGCGTAGAAGGCATCGAAAGGGAAAGTGCACGTGTCAGGGGAGCTAGGTGTATAGGCTCGAACACTAGGACCCGAGAGAAGAAGATTGAAATCCTTCGGTATCATGAAGCTACTCCAAATCCGCACTAAGTCCCTCTCCGTCAACATAGAGGGGATGTCGTCGACTTTGGAGTGTTCCCTCGACCTGCTCTCATCATACGAGGCCGATCTCCCGCACACCACCTTGGCCAGAAGATCGTCAGAGTATTCTCGAACTCCTCCAAAATTCGATAAAGGACCCGGGAGCCTACCCAACGCCCCTGCTCACCTCTCCTTCTCCACAATCGTCACAGATTTTACTGCTACTACCACCCCCTTTCCGTTGTCCACCTTCAGAGCTATATTCAATGGCTGATCCCCTTCGTGGTCCGAGGTGGAGGTCTCACTCCCCGAAGAAACCCTAGAAATCTCGCAAAATATATAAAAGAGAATATATATTTACCTTGATGTGACAGCTACGGTCGAACTTTTTCACCGGAAAACCAAACTCTTGGCCGTGACCACTAGTTAAGCCACCCAAGAGTGAAAGAAAATTCTCAAGAGTAAAAATGTGTAGAATGAGAAAGTTGAAGGGGGTGAAGACTTATAGAGATTGAGCTATGCTGCTTGGACTTCTGAGACATTTGGGCCCCTAAGAAAAGTAAAAAGCCCAAGAAGCGCTGAATACTAAACGACAGAAGGCGTAAAGACGAAATTTCAAAGGACGCCATAAATTCGCTGACAAGATAATCATCTCAATAATCACGCCTAATCTTGCCACGTCCCTCGGAGCCAAACTCCGAGCAATCGTAGCTCTAAGGGTGAAAGTGGGAAAAACTCTCCCTCGATAATCGCGCTCAATCAAGATCCATGACTCAGTGTGAGCCACGTCCATCGAAGCCAAAATCCGAGAAAACGTGGCTCCAAGCGTGAAAGTGGGGAAAACTCTCCCTCGATAAATGCGCTCGATCAAGATCCGATGACTCAGAGTGAGCCACGTCCCTCGAAGCCAAACTCCGAGCAAACGTGGCTCCCAGCGTGAAAGTGGGGAAAACTTTCCCTCGATAAACACACTCGATCAAGATCCGATGACTCAGTGTGAGCCACGTCCCTCGGAGCCAAACTCCATGAAAACGTGGCTCCGAGCATGAAAGTGGGGAAAACTCTCCCTCGATAAATGCGCTCAATCAAGATCCGATGACTCAGTGTGAGCCACGTCCCTCGGAGCCAAACTCCATGAAAACGTGGCTCCGAGCATGAAAGTGGGGAAAACTCTCCCTCGATAAATGCGCTCAATCAAGATCCGATGACTCAGTGTGAGGCACGTCCTTCGGAGCCAAACTCTGAGCAAACGTGGCTCCAAGCGTGAAAGTGGGGAAAACTCTCCCTCGATAAATGCGCTTGATCAAGATCCGATGACTCAGTGTGAGCCACGTCCCTCAAAGCCAAACTCCGAGCAAATGTGGCTCCGAGCATGGAAGTGGGGGAAAACTCTCCTTTGATAAACGTGCTCGATCAAGATCCGATGACTCGGTGTGAGCCATGTCCCTCGGAGCCAAACTCCGAGCAAACGTGGCTCCGAGCGTGAAAGTGAGGAAAACTCTTCCTTCGATAATTGTGCTCGATCTAGATCCAATGGCTCAGGTTGAGCCACGTCCCTCGGAGCCAAACTTCGAGCAAACATGGCTCCGAGCGTGGAAGTGGGGAAAAACGTCGCCTCGAAAATCGTGCTCGATCAAGATCTAATGGCTCAGATTAAGCCACATCCTTCAGAGCCAAACTTCGAGCAAATGTGGCTCCGAACGTGGAAATAGAGAAAATGCCCCCCTCCCGATGCGAGCTCACGATCAGAGCATCCAGATGAAGCCACGTCATCAAGCGGCAGATCCACCATCAGATCGTTCAGAAAATCACGACAGAGACTTGATCAACGCCCATTATCGTCCACCTTGATATTTATCGAATTTAATTCTTTTTTTATTATTAATTCAAATTAATTATTTAAAAATTGGTAAAAATGATTAAAAATTCACGAAAATTAATTAAAAAATCTAAAAAATAATTATAAGTTCAGGGAAATATTTTTCGACTCCTAGATAAATAATTATTAATTAGAACGATTAATCAATACTTTTTGAAAACATATTGTTACTTGGCAAAATTAGATAAATAATTTGAAAAATAATTTTAAAATTATAAAAAAAAATACAGAAAATTCGCAAAATCATTTTGGGCACTTTACAAACTCATATGGACATCGTTACACCTCGAGCAAGATTCAAACGCCCTTAAGAACTCCGATAAAATCCCGTACGCCATTAGAATAATAAAACTAGTCCTCAAAGGCTGTAAAACTCAGTCTTTAGGAGTGGGAGGCTCGTGATATGGCTAAAAATAAGATTACATTGGGACCATTCAAATAGTGCACGAATCTTAAAGCTCCCAGGGGTAAAATGGTAATTTCACCTACAAATGAGTCCGAAATGGGAACTGGACTTTTCTTCGTATCCCAATAAACCAAAAACGGATCTGTCCTATTGGGTATGTGTAGCAACCCGTTACAAACCAATTCAGACGTATAAAGAGTAATTCAAATTCGTTATTATCTCCAAGCTGCGGTTTTAACCAAATCTCTTATCATGAAACGAGTTTAAACTCTACATCTTATCAAACAACACCGAGACATAGGGATAAATCCTTATCTCTAAACTATATCTAAAGGCGATTATAAATACCCCCTCCCCCACCATAACAAGGTAATCAATCTTTTTTAACATAAAGCTCTTTCATAATCTTCCTGATTACTGACAAGAGCGTCGGAGGGTTCGTCACCGGGATCCATCCCGGTGTATCGAACTTTTTGTAGGTTCACGGCAGCAGCAAAAATCAGTCAAATGCCGGTGAAAGTCAAAAGGTTTTGATATGGCTAAAAAAAGGATTAAATCGGGACCGTTCAAATTGGGCATTAATCTTAAAGCTTTCAGGGGGTAAAACGGTAATTTCACCTACAAACGGGTCCGAAATGGGAACGTGGTCTTCTCTTCAAAACCCAATAACCCATAAACGGATCTATCCTATTGGATAAGGGTACCAACCCGTTACAAACCAATTCAGAAGGATAAAGAGTAATTCAATTTCGGGATTATCCCTAAGAGGCGGTTGTAACCACTTCTTATCATGAAACGAGTTTAAACTCCCCAGCTTATCCATCAACACTGGGAAGTAAAGATTTATCCTTATCTCGAAATGGGTTCCTAAGACGACTATAAATACCCCAATCCCCCCACTGTAACAAGGTAATCAATCTTTTTCTACCAAAAGCTCTTTCTTAATCTTTCTGATTACTGGTAAGAGCGTCAGAGGGTTCGTTGCCGAGAACCATCCTGGTGTATCAAACTTTGTACAGGTTCGCGACAGCAGTGAGAAACAAGTCAACACGTTGGTGAAGGTCAACAGGTTTGCCTTATTCATTTTTTCCAGAACCCACAAATTCATCTGTTCGCTCCAATAACAAAATCAGTAGCAACAGGTTGGCCCTATCTGTAGAAAACGAAAAAGCAATCCAACCTTACTTCATAAGCGGAAGTAGTTTCAAACTATGCATCCATAAGAGAAGGGGAAGGCAGCGGTCTCCAGCCGAATAGCCACTCCTCTTCCTCCTCCTGTTCAAGATGTTCTTTCTCAACAGCCTCCTCCTCAACAGGCCTCTCCAGGGTCTCGGGGGACTGCCCAGGGGGGCTCTCGTTGGAGTCGTCCAAAACAACATCCTTTTCATGACCATGTCGCGGTCCACAATCCTTCAGTTAACTCTATGGCTTCTCAAAGCCCCCCCGAGCAGGATCTCTATCAAGTTATTGTTAACCGCCAACATGGGGTTGACCTCCGAACTCGCTTGAATGGATGGCGAGCCCTTGAGGAAGTCCATCAACCTGAGCACCCAGGGGTCTCGAGAGTCCGGACCCCCCGCAGACCGAGGACCAGAAGATCCCCTCACCCGAGGAGGCGAAGAAAGTTCCCTCCACGTCGTCAGCAGAGAAGTCATACTCCAGTAAGCCGAGCCACACATAGGGACCGCCAAGCTAGAGGGGCACCAGTCACAAGGACGGAGTTTCAGGATTTTCAAGAAGCCATTTTGCGGGCCCTCAATGTCGCTCCCAACTACGAGCAATGGGCGCCCAATCCTCAACTTGCCCTAAGCCATCACCACCACACTCCTACGCCCTTCCACATGGGAAAGAGTTTCGGGGCTCGGCAAGATATGCCCAAAGGGAAGTCTCGGTCTACTGCCGTCTCCAAGAGATGGAGATGCGCCTTAGCCGACTTGACAGAGAAGAGGAACAATGGGCAAGGAATTTCTGCCCGAGCAGGCTTCCGTTCTCCCGGACCATCATGGAAGCTTCGATCCCGAAAAATTTCAAGCCCCCTAACTTTGAGTCATACAATGGGGAGTCGGACCCTGCCGACTACATCGAGAGTTTTAAAACTCTCATAATGATCCACCAGGGTTCGAATGCGCTCCTTTGCAAAACCGTCCCTGCCACGCTGAAGGGGCCTGCGAGAGAATGGTACACACAACTCGCCCCAGCCTTCATCTTCTCCTTCGATCAGTTCGAAGGGCTCTTCCTTACTCATTTGTGAGTAGCCACCGGACTGAGAAAATAAGTGCATCTTTGGTGACTCTCATCCAAAGAAAGGGTGAACACCTAAGAGATTACGTTCGGCGCTTCACCGCCGAAGCCCGATCTATTGTCTCCCTCAACCAATCAGTAGCCTCGGCGGCATTCGGGCACAACGTCACTAACGTCGACCTCAAGGCGTCCCTTGTCAAGAAGCCTTCTCGGGACTTCTTAGAACTCCTGCTTAGGAGTAAGAAGTACATCCGAGTGGAAGAGGCTCTCAACCCTCCCACCCTCGAGGAATCATCTTTCGGGAACAAACAGAAGAATACGAGCAAAGAAGGGTCCCAAAAATTCCAGAGGGACGACAATGGTCAATGCCGCCCAGCTCCTCATTTTGAGAAGTTCACCACTCTCAATGCTAGTATATCAGTAGTTCTTATGGAGGTGGACAAGGAAGGGCTACTCCGCGCTCCCCCTAGAATGAATACCCCTGTCAAGAAAAAAAACAAGGATAAGTGGTGCCGCTTTCATAGGGACCATGACCACGATATGGATGATTTTCGGGCTCTCAAAGAGGAGATCGAAGAGCTCATATAATGGGGACACCTGGCCAAGTTTGTGCGAAAAGACGAGACCGAACTTCCACCCCGAGGAGCCTACAAGCAAACAGAGAGGCCCACCGGGTTCCAAGATTCCGAACCTGGGGCCGTCCTCCACCTTATCCATGGAGGTCCAATGGGGGGAGAACCAAACTCCTCCCAAGAGGCTATCACCCTATCGTAGAAATAGGTTCAGTTTTCAATAAGGCCGATGCTTATAACATGGCCAAAAGCATGTAATAATGGCTTACCCTATTGAAGCGGCCACTTAGTTTGTTTCAATAAAACTTAGCATTTTTCTATTAAAAATCATTGCATTTGCCTCATTTCTATCTCTCTGGGTCACATCTACGACCCGTTAATTGGTAAGTCCGGAGTCCAGCTTGTCCTACAGGGTTGCTCTCACAACTTACTAAGCTCAAAAGACGAGTTTGGGGACCAACACTTTGTTCGACATTGCTTTAGCCTCTTACAAACAAGTAAGTGTGAGGCAGCTCACCATTCGAAATTGCTCCTACAACTCGTTAACTCTCTTAAGAACAAGTTCGGAGTCCAACGCTTAGTTCGATACCGCTTTAGCTACTTGCGAACGAGCGAGTACGAAGTAGCTCACCATTAGAAATTGGTCCCATAACTGTTGAAACTCTTTTAAACAACAAGTTCGGAGCTCAACTCTCCCCTAGAGTTGCTTCTCAAATTTGTCTCCCAAACAGCTTTCTCCTAGAACCTAGTCAAGCTCTTCGCTCTGCTCGCCTCCAGAGCAGACCTCTTCTCAACGAGTTCGGAGCACAACTCTCTCCTAGAGTTGCTCCTCAAACTTGTCTCCTAAACGGCTCTCTCCTAGGTCCTAGTGATGCTCTTCGCTCCGCTCGCCTCCAGAGCGGACCTCTTCTCAACGAGTTCGGAGCTCAACTCACCCCTAGAGTTGCTCTTTAAATTTGTCTCCCAAACGGCTCTCTCCTAGAACCTGGTCAAGATCTTCGCTCCGCTCGCCTCCAGAGAGGACCTCTTCTCAACGAGTTCAGAGCACAACTCTCCTCTCGAGTTGCTTCTCAAACTTGTCTCCTAAACGGCTCTCTCCTAGGGCTTAGTGATGCTCTTCGCTCTGCTCGCCTCCAGAGCGGAGCTCTTCTCAACGAGTTCGGAGCACAACTCTTCCCTAGTGTTTCTCCTCAAACTTGTCTCCTAAACAGCTCTCTCCTAGAGCCTAGTGATGCTCTTCGCTCCGCTCGCCCCCAAAGCGGACCTCTTCTCAACGAGTTCGGAACTCAACTCTCCCCTAGAGTTTCCCCTCAAACTTGCCTCCCGAGCGGCCTTCTTCTGAAGGAGTTCAGAGCCTAACTGGTCTAGAGAAGCTCCCTAAACTCGCTTCCAAGAACGGACCTCCTATAGAGTCATGCAAAGCTCTTCTCAACTTCGTGAATGCAAAGATGTTGCGGGACTATCTTGACCTTGAAGAAGGATGATTCTCCAACTTATTTCTGAAGAGAACTTGTAGATCTTCGAGATATCTTCGAAACAAGGGGTCACACGCCCCAATCTGACCTCCGTAGCACTGGGAACGTCGGTTACAATATAGTTGTGCCGAAGCCTTCCTGGCACTCGGCACGTCTCGCCGAGCGCTCTTGCCACCGACGTCCAAATGCGAGAAAAATCTCTTAGACTTCAGAAATGTGTGCCGAGCACTCATGCCACCAATGTCCAAATGCGAGAAAAAAACTCTCCTGGACTTCGGCAACAAGTTCCGAGCACTCTTGCCACCGAAGCTCAAATTGGATAAAAACTTTGCCTCAAGATCTGCACTCAAATCAAGATCAACGGTTGTGTTTAAAGCAAAAGAGTAAGTCAACGGTCAACGTTGACCAAGTCAACAGTCAACTATTGACCACCACGTGTCAAGCCGCCGAAGCTTCTCCTAGGTTCGGAAACACAATCCGAGCACTATTGCCACCGGAGCTCAAATTGGAGAAAAAATTCTGCCTCAAAATTCGTGCTCAATCACGATCAACGGATTGGATTCGCCCAAAAAAATAGTTAGGGGGTTAACGGGTCGGGTTTGGACCCGTTAGAGACCCAAACCTGCCCGTTCTCCTCTCCTTCTTCTTCATCGAAATTTGGCGCAGAAACTCCATGTCGAGCTCCCCTCCTTCACGAGCTCCACCATGGACTTGTCGAGCTCTAGCTCTCTTCCTCATCGAGCTCCAGCTCTGTTCCTCGCCGAGATCCAAGCTGGTGTCGAACCCATCACCTTATCAACTTCCTAGCCGAAGCTTTCCCCTGCCAGCGTCAAGTTCCCCATGCCAAGCTCATCCATCCTCTCATCTACTCCGTCATCGAGCTCCCGACCTCGACTCTAACTCGCCACATTCCAAACTCCTTGCCAACTCGTCGACCTCCTTCATCGAGCTCCCCTTCCTCGTCGAGCTCTTCCAATCGCAGCCTTGATCCGAGCATTCGTGGTACCGGAGCCCAAATGAGAGAAAAAGCTCCCTTCATCGCTGAGCTTAGGGGCTTCGTCGTCGAGCTCCAAATGCCGAGCTCTCGGCCCCGACGAGCTCCAAACCCAAGGCGCAGACCCATCGAGCTCCTCGTCAACCATCTCCTTCACGAGCACTCGTCGCCGAGCTCGAGCTTCTCTCCACTTCGCCGAGCTCCATCGTCGAGCTCTGCACCGCAGTCGTCAAGCTCCATCAAAGAGCTCAACTCCACTTTCAAACTACTTCACCACCTCCGTGCTCTAACTCCAAACCCACTGACTCCAAGATCCAATTCTCCGAGCTCAGCCTCGTCGAGCTCCTTCACCATCTCCACTGCCCAAAGAAACTGAAGAGCGAAGAAGACGAAGCCAAAGAAGATTGAGAAGAAGTCGAAGAGAAGGAGGAAAGAAGAGAGCGGAAGAGAAGAAAAGAAAAAAGAAAAATATATATAATAAAAAAAGCCACGTGGCAGTCAACGGTCAACGTTGACCGTTCACGTGGCGTCACCTCGTGCGTCGGCGACAGGCATCCGAGCACTCGTGCCACCGACCCCCAAATGAGAGAAAATATGGCTCCTCCCAATGCACACTCGCCTGATCTTGATCACCATCCCTGATGGCGCCACGTGCACAGGTATTTATTTATTTATTTATTTATTTGAATTAATTATTTAAAAAATCTGTAAAAAATTAATTAAAAATAGAAAAAGTTAATTTAAAAATTCTAAAAATAATTATTAATTCGGAAAATAATTTTAAATTCTAAAAATACTAATTATTAAATTAGAATAATTAATTAAAATTTTTGATAATTAATTATTTAAATTAAGAAATTGAATAAAAAATTCAAAAAAAGTAATTAAAAATTGGAAAAAATTTGGAAAAATCACAAAGAATCGAGAAAAATCTGAAAATATTTTTGGGCATTTTACAAGCTCAGAAAAACATTGTTACACCTCGAGCAAGATCCAAACTCCCCCGAGAACTCCGATAAAATCCCGTACGCCATTAAAACAGTAAAACTACTCCTCAAAGGCTGTTATACTCAGTCTTCCAGAGTGGGAGGCTCGTGATATGGCTAAAAATAGGATTAAATCGGGACCGTTCAAATCGGGCACGAATCTTAAAGCTCTCAGGGGGTAAAACGGTAATTTCACCTACAAACGGATCCAAAATGGGAACTGGGTCTCTTCTTCAAAGCCCAATAACCCATAAACGGATCTATCCTATTAGATATGAGTACCAATCCATTACAAACCAATTCAGAAGGATAAAGCATAATTCAAATTCGTGATTATCCCTAAGAGGCGGTTTTAACCACTTCTTATCATGAAAGGAGTTTAAACTCCCCAGCTTATCCATCAACACCAGAAGTAGAGATTTATCCTTATCTCGAAATGGGTCCCTAAGGCGACTATAAATACCCTTCTCCCCCAACCGTAACAAGATAATCAATCTTTTTCTACCAAAAGTTCTTTTTTAATCTTTCTGATTACTGACAAGAGCGTTGGAGGGTTCGTTGTCGGGATCCATCCCGGTGTATCGAACTTTGTGCAGGTTGGCGGCAGAAGCGAGAAATAAGTCAACACGTTGGTGAAGGTCAACGGGTTTGCCTTATTCGTTTTCTCAAGAATCCACAAATTCATCTGTTTGCTCTCACATAAAAATCAGCAGCAACAGATTTGCTTATTTGTTTCCTCGAAGAATCCTCAAATTCATCTGTTTGCTCCCACACCAAAATCAGCAGCAACAGGTCTCAATGACAGGAACAACATCAGCAAGCTTTTTAGGAACTGATCATTAAACACATCAATAGTGGACGAGTAAAAACTACATTGCTGACATGTGAGAAGCCTCTAGTTGTTTCATATATGTGAATATCCATTTCTCATTATAAAAGAGCGCCAAATATAAATGAAATAAATTGTTTTGTACATTTCAAACTTTCAGGTATCAGTTTTGCTTTGTTTGGTTCAAAAGAGGGGAAGGGAGGGGAGGGGAGGGGAGGGAAAGGAAGTGGAAGAATTTTAATCATATTTTTTGTTTGGTTCGAGCAGGGGAGGGGAAGGGAGAGGAGGGGAAATTATCTTCTTGTTTGGTTCACAATGGGAGAGAAGAGATTTTATAATTAAATTACTTTTATACTCTTTTACATTTTAGGAGAGCCTATGCATTTGTAATTCTAACTTGGTATTCTTTATAGTACTTCTTGTTAACCTATAAGCAAATACAATTAGTCCCAATAAAAATGTTTAATAAAATAATGAAGGCCAATATACATGCATTGCAACTTGCAAGTTCTCGTAAAGCTTATTATTTTAACCGTATGAAGCTTAATAGAAATGAAGAGTGATTTGTTTAACCGTCATTCTGTGTAATATTTTTATATTTGTATATTTGTATTCAATCAGTTGATTAGACAGACTAGTACTCCTGTAGTTTTTTTTGATAACAAGGATAGAATCGAAAGATTTCAGCCCAATATATAAATGAAAGAATAGTTACAAAAAGAGCCAATTTACACCGTCGTAAATAGGAAAAAATAACACTAGGAGATGCGACTAGAGCAGGAAAGCAATAAAGCTAATTGCTCAAAAATAAAACGACACAACAGTAACATACAAATGAATAGGAGGCTAGAGAATAACAGCCAACACAAATACGAAAAACAAATAGGATGAGGCGGAGCACCAGTGACAGGACCCTGCACATAGAGAGGCAGTAGAACATCAGAACTGGGACAATGTCGTCCGACAAAGAAGGGAAGGAGCGATCTCGCTGTCGAACTCCATTCAAATAGACAAGGAATGCAACATCGATGGGCCAGGAAAGAGACAGTAAGCCGGAGAAGACAAGAAGGAAGAAAATAAGCGGCCTGTACTGTCAGCTAAACACAGTCACCGTAGCAAAAATCCGACTCAGCTTGAAGAGAAGCTGGGTGCTTCCAGGGAATGAGATCTGGAAGAGAAGGATACCGACAGGGCAGTCGCTGGCATCTTAAACAGTTGAGACAAGTCCTCAAAAAAGCGAGGGAATGAATAAAGAAACCAGGCAGACAACAACCAAAAAAACTAAGTTAAGCAAACAAGTCATAAGCACACTCAAACTGGGACAACAAAGGTGCCAGCTAAGGATGCAAACAAACGCAGAAGGTAGCAACATATCAAGCACTAAAACCCTACTGCAACAAGCTGTCAACCACAACACAGCATGGTAGTAACATAATTTAAAGCGATAAAGTCAGTAGAGTCAGAGCGGGGGGGGGGGGGGGGGGGGTGGGGAAGGGAGGAGAATATACATAAGAAATACAAATCCGCGTGAGATTAAACCAACGGCAACAAAACAGGAGATAGAAAAGTAAAGGGCAATCACTAAATCCAAAAGGAACGAAGTTCCCATCAAGTGACCAAAACATAGAGCCGGTCCAAAATAAGGCATCGAACATAGCGGCGCTGACACAACAAAATGAGCCACGCAATGATCCAGAGCAAAAGAAAGAAAGAGCCATCGAGCATCTCAGATCTGCACAGCAGAACGGGACAGTCGAAATAAGCACAATTGAAGAGAAAAAAAATCAAATAGCATTAGGAGAATGTAAGCAACGAAGAGCTTCCTCAAGTCGCTTGAGGTGTAAAGCAATAATCAATTCCTGTTTTAAGGTAGAAGACCAAATTTTTGTGAAAAATAAAAAATCAGCAATGATAGATTCGATCGTGGCAAAGGAATGAGCGAAGATAGGCTTATTCCTTTCCGACCAAATCACCCATACGATAGTCGTGAAGGAGAGGATCCAAGAGCTAAGATAAATTTTATTAATGAATTGAGGGTTCCAACAGGAAGACATGTTGGAAGGTAGAGAGGGAATTTCCCAAGCAAAAATACAAATTTTCCATAAAGGGCGAATGAAAATGCATTGAATGAAAAGGTGATCAACGTCTTCAAATTCACTAGAACACAAAGGGCAAAGCTGACCCCAGACCAAATTTCTTTTATTGAGCACCTCCACCATGAGGAGCATGTTGTGGAGAGCCCACCAAGAGAGGATTTTGACCTTAAGAGGGGCACAACTATTCCAGATAAAATTGGAGAACGGAGAGTTAACACCTCAAAAATTCAGGAAGTTATAAAACGATTTAACCAAATAGCTCCCAGAGCTGGTCCACCTCCATCTAAAATCTTCCTTAGGAGGCCAAGAATAGTTGTTAAGGCATAAAAGAAGAACATTGAAGTCTGTACTCAGAGAAACAGGAAGATCAATGCTAAAGGAAATGATCCAAAGTAACTGGTTATTGTGAGTAGTAAACAACTCCGCCACAGTGGTGGAGGGATAGGAGGCCAAACGGTAGAGAGAAGGGAAGGCCGACGCAAGTTTTGTGTTACCAATCCAGAGGCCAGACCAGAATTTAGTTTTAGAACCATCGAAGCATTCATGGACAATACCACATTGAAAAAGGCAACAGCTTTCCAAACACCCTTCCAAAAGGGGGAGGCCCTACGGGCGAGGTCAGGCGAAAAGTTCCAGGGCTTACGACGAGAAAAGCACCTAAGACTAATAATGCGGGTCTAAGGTAATTGATCTTCTTTGAAGATCCTCCAAAGCCATTTGCCAAGAAGGGCCAGATTTTGATTTCTGGGGTCAAGAACCCCTAATCCTCCTGCAGGCTTGGAGGTGCAGATCATTTTCCAATTGCAGAGGTGAGAGCCTACTTTATAATTGTGGCAACCTGACCAGAGGAAATTACTTCGGGTTTAATTAAGTCTCTTGATAACCCAAGAGGGAACGTAAAAGAAAGACATCATGTAAAGAGGAATAGAGGAAAGAATTGAGTTGAAGAGAACTAATCTGCCTCCTCGGAAAAGCTGCTTACCTGACCAATTATTAAGTCAAGATTCAACCTTTTCAATCATAGGCAACCAGTCAGATTTGTGCAGCTTTCCCCACCTCAAGGGAATACCAAGATACTGAATTGGGAAAGATGCCGATGCGCAGTTAAAAAATTGAGAAATTTCAGACTGCCGGTTGTGTGAGCCTCCGAGCCACAAAACCGATGATTTTTGAAAGTTGATCGATAACCCCGAAGCTCTTTCAAAGATATAGAGAAGAAGTTTCAGGTTTCGAAGAGAAGAAACATTAGGTTTGGCAAAGATAATAGTATCATCAGCATATTATAGGTTAAGGACACTTCGGAAACTCTGACTACCCAATCCCTCGATAACCTGAGCGTCCCAGGCATTCCAGAGTAACCTGAGCCTCCCAGGTATTCCAGAGTAACTTATTAAGTCTAGTACTCCTGTAGTTGCATTACGTTATTTGATCCTTTTTTTTTCTTTTCTTTCCATGTCTTTAAATTTTTTTTTATCCCCATACTTAAAATTACGTTTCAGCATAATATATGGCATGCATACAGGTATCAGTTTTGTTTGATGTGATTTATAGATTCAGATGTTGACAGTCCTCGCTAAAACTGGTTGCGACTGTTAAATGAAGTCGTCATCTTCGTAGCCGGTCTCCTTTGCTAAACAGCTTACAGACAGTGGGCTACAAAGCATTTGTGCACAATCATATCAACATGATTTCAACATACAAGAGTTGAATTCAACAAATTTTTAAACATATCTGACATAATATTCATGACATTCCCAACCATTTGCTATTAAGCCCAGTTTGATTGATCACAACAGATTTGCTTTTGCTTCAGGTCACAGAATTTAGTATGTTTGGGTTTTCAATTACGCCCTATTTGGTTGGAGGGAAATGGAGGGTGAGCGACGGGGTTTGAGGGGTGAGGGTGGAGGAAAGTCGACGGGGATGGAGTGATGAGAAGGTGGAGCTCGAGGTAGAAGATGAATAGGGAGTTTAGGTTGAAGATGTAATGGCATTTGATTTTAAGGTTTAGTTTTAGATTAATATTTATAGATCTAAAAAGAACAATTTTGTCCAATCATTTAAAAAAAAATTAGACACTTTCCCTCCTCTCCCAATCTCCCTAAAATTGAAGGGGAGCCAAAATTAGCTCATGAGGGATTTTACTCCCCTCCATTCCCCTCCTAAAAATGAACCAAATAAGAACTGCTTAAAAAAATTCCTAAAATTCTTCCCCTCTCCTTCCCTCCATTCCCCTCCAACCAAACAGGGCATAAGTATATTAGAGCTGCCTGAAAGATTATAATATCCAATAAGCAATAAAATATAATACAACTAATTTATTAACATATAATTAATTAACTAATTTATCCAAGAATATCAATTACCATGTCAAACATTTATTACTATTCCAACTAATTTGTTTTCGCTTAGTTAATTAATTAACATATTTCAAATCAAATTATATATACTTGATATGCTGGATGGGAAGCATCCACAGTCGTGATTGTGAGAAAATGCATAAATGCATATTTACATATAGCATTTTGACAATTTGCCGCAGTCGTCGAATGATATTTTATAGTAATATAATCAAAAATAATAAAAAATAGTATCAGACGGAGTTTGCAGTTGCGTCGGAGGGATTTAATTAATTTTTAAATGTTAGACGGAACTTCAATTTGCGTCGGAAGGAAAAAAACCAAAAATTGAGAGAGAACTTTAATTTCCGTCCGGAATTTAGGGGGGCCTCGGACGGATCTTCTTTTTTGGGGTTTTTAATTACGAAAAATTAATTTTTTGGGGGAGGGATGGAATGTGAAGTTGTGTCGGAGAATAAAAAAATTATTTTTTTCAGTGGGACGGACTTTCAAATTGCGTTCTTTATAATATGCATTTCTCTCATTTCTCCTCTTATTTATAGCAATGTACTGTTGTTATTTTGTCAAAAAACACATAAATAGCAAACGACTGCAGCTGGTCGTTTACTATAAAATATATTTTGATGTATAAATAGTACACGACTGTGGATGCTTATAATGGAGGTAATAAATTGTTAAAAGGTGAAATGATTCTTTGTGTTCATCATTCCATTTCTTCATCTAATCTTGGATTGAAGTGGGTGGTAGCAATGAATTGAGCTCTTAAACACACGGCATATATATTAGTGCAGATTTAATTCAAGTTCATGAAACTAGTTGCACAACTGAATCAAGAGTTAATGGTAAAATAAACATTACAAATTAAAGGATCAAGGTACCTTTGATTAATCAGAGTGTGCAATCTTGACTGTTGAATGTCGGGAAACATAAGTTTGCCATGGAACACAGGGTTTGATTCAATATGCTGTTTAAGCTCAACCAGCACAATAACCCTTGCAGATTTTGTGTCTCCCTAATAGGTGAGTTGTGCATTTTTTCGAAACAAGTAAAGATATCATAGATTGCATCTTATTAATTAAGAAAAATAACAACATAAATGTAAAACAATATAGTACCAGAAGTTCTGGAGTGTCAAGTGCTTAAATTTTTTTAATCAACTTCACCAAACACCTTCAAGTCTTTGACAAGTACGTCCAACATCTCCGTCGGATCATGCCTTGAAGCAAGAAAACTTTTAATTTAACATACAATGATAGTCCTAAATTCCCCACACATGTAGGTCCTCCATTAAAAAAAAATGAATACCATCTCTTCATGATATCCTTGTATCTTAGTTTGGTAGAGCCAATATCAATGAAATACATGATAAAACAACAATAATTTAGTAAAACACATGCACTGAATCATCATTCTTTCCCTGGCACAAGGTTTATATAAATTTCACATAACTTGTAAGAGAAACTGTGTGTGATCTTGAGAGCACGCACATACGCACAACAAATACAAAAGGCATTCACTTACTTTTTCAATACCTTCTGCAGGTACTATTATTTTCGTATTTAAACTGTAACTTAAATACTAGACAATTTATTCCCCCCAATGTCACATTTGGTCACTGAGTACGACTTTCAAACTCTTTGTTTACGATAGAATCATACTTTAAGATATGGATTGTGATGGTAATTGCCAATTACTAATAATCATCTCATCAATATAATTTTCTCAAATTATTACTTCATAAATACAAAAAAAAAAATATAAAAAAAATAAAGAGAATTAGAAAATTGAGAAAGAAATCAAACCTTCCAAATCATCCTCATCGTCAACCAACAGAAAATCCAACCATGTCTTGGGATGCATCGAAACATTCATCGAAAAAGCAACAACCTCATTTGTAACTCCAACCCCCTATCATCCACCTCCAAAACTTGTTGAAGGCCATCGGATCTGAGGAGTGTTGAGGTGGATCGGGCGGCGGAGAGGTGTGGAAGGAGGCGGCGGCAACAACCTCGATTTCCACGGTGATGGCGACAGGGGGGAGGAGGGACAAAGACGGCGGGGGTTTGGCGGGGCTCGAAATTTGGGTTAGGGTTTGGTAGAATTTAGGAAAATAATGGACTTGGGGAGAAATAATGAATTTAGTGAGGATGGGGGAATTTTTAAATCCCTTTATACCATGACAATTTCATGTGCAAACGCCGGGTAGAGGTAACATACCCCGATGTTTCTCGAAAACGCCAGGGAAGAGAGTGTTTTTGTATTTTTTTAAAAATTATTGCTCCATGGCTACCGTGGCGTTTCTGTCAAATGCCATGGTAGAAACACCAGGCTTGCCCCTTTTTATTGTAGTGGAAGGATTTTTCACTTGGCTGGGATCCTTATGTTAGTTTATGTCTTACATACTCAGTCCGATGAGAAGAGTAGACGGTGATGTGAGAGAGGAATCAAAACGACGTTGGGAAGAAAGAGCAACAAGCGATAGCAGTAGAGAGCATCAACATGCAGCAAGCAGTCAACTGCCATATGGGAAGTCGAGTGTCACTGCTCTCAATTTTGGTCAAGACTGGCTTTTGTGGCAGTCGACTGCATCGGGGCAGCGGGCAGTAGATAGGCTGAGTCTTGGTGATTAGATTAATGCCTAATTCTTTTTTTAGGTTAAATTGTATGACTCTCTTCGTATGGTTATGTCTTCAGGATACATCAGATGATTATTGTATCAATATATCAAACTAGGATTTTTCTAGATCTCTATATACACGTTGTAAAAGCCTCATTTAAGAGCTAAGAGAAAGTACTTCATTGAAGAGAGTTTGAGAGGTTTTCTTATTGTAAACAACAAGTATATTATGGTGAAGCTTAAAAGATAGATAGGATCATGGTGAGAGTGGTTGTATCTCATGTATCTTTCTCTAGTTATGTCATGCCCGGCTTCCCAAAATACGGGAATACGAGCACATGACTGAGGCCCAGCGAATGATGCGAATATACCATTCATAAGCTGTACTGGTAACTCAACAACAAGATAACAAAACAAACCACGCAGCCAAGTAAAATCACAATATGATAACAAAAGTTATGACATAGTCTATAACATAACCAACAGCTGGGAATAAAAAATAGTTACGGGACAAACAAGTCCGGATTACAATAAAGAGTAGCATGAATAAAATATGAACTAAAGATAACATGATAATTAACAAGACTAAAATACTTGATCAGCAACACCTTCTGGTAACTCTCCATTTAGGTCTGCAAGTATATTAATACAAAAAGAAACAAGAAGGCGCCCGTTAATGCAAGTCACGGACCGTAAGTGGTATAAGCTAACGGGACAAGTATAAAAACAAAACAAGAAGCAGGAAAAAGATCATGGAGTCAAGAATCATGTAATAGGAGAATACAATATGTAAACAGGATCATGAACAAGATATCATGAAACATGTGGCATGTAAACAAGTAATCAAGTAAACAAGTATCAAGTCTATATAAACATGTACATGTAATTGGATCATGCAAGTGTACGTGTTAATCTTATATCTTTTATTAATTCTATCTAGGTAGCACTTCATGCATCCATCCTTTTACTACATGGTTGCTACTTATAATCAGTTGCGTTTAGGCCTAGTGGTGGATTTTATAGGTCACGTACTCGGAAAAAATATATCAATTCTATCTTGTATCGAGATACGTGTAAACTTATAACATGAAACATATTGAGCTAAACATAGTGTAAACTTGTAGCGTGAAACATATAAACATATAATTTGCAAACTTGCAACTTGTAATTTGCAACTTGTATCGGGAAACTACGAGCTCCCGTCCGAGTACGCTCTTCTATATTGCCCACTACTAGATCTTTACCCTTATACCCCGGTTTGTTACTTTTATTAATTTTAATCAACAAATATAAGATATCATATTTAAACTACTATCACGGGTAAGACAATCATGTACATAATCATGTATAGTCCTAAGAGTATATTTGTGTGTATGTGTTCATGTCATGCATATGGCAACAAGGTATTCGCGATCATATGCGAATACGGGATCGACGAATTATGTATAGCAACAGATTTTAATTCGACCAAAAAATTCCAATTAGAGTCAAAGAATATATATACTTACGGTATTTTGCAATGAAATCTTGTACGAGAACAAACGAGTTGTATAGAGAATACTTGCCTGATAACCGACAATGATGAAAATGGAGCAAGAACAAGAATAACGAGAACGGATCCCGGGGTACGAACACAACCACAACGAACGATCACGAACAAATCACGAACACACGATCCCGAATAAGATAAGGATGATCGAGATCACGAACACAATCGAACGGCTGAGATCGAAGATCAAGATCAAGATGATCGGATCAGATCGGACAGTTAGATTTCCCTGATGATTAAGATAATGATGAAGATCAAGATCGATCGATCGATCGAACGGCTGCGATTAAAGGAAGTTGATGATGATCATGATCGTGACGATCAAGAAGAGATCGGACGACTAGGATCTAATCTGATGATCAAGAAGAGATCGACAACCCACATCCAATCAAGCATGATGATCAAGATCCAACGGACGGCCAAAATCACCCCGATGGTGATGATCAAGATCCGAGGGCCCAAACTCAAAGTAATGATCACAGCCCAAACAAACAGCAACTACTAAGGCTCAGAGGCTGTCGACGGCAGGGATAGGTGGTCAGCACGGCGCACTGGACGGCAGGAGTGGCTGACGAAGTTGCGGTTGCTGCTGTCTTCGGAGGACGGCACAGGGCATTGCTGTCACACAGGTTGTCGATCATGGCTCTGTCGCAGCACTGGTTGTGTGATAGGAGGGCGCACAGGGGATCGCAAAGGGGCAGGTTACGGGACGGGCGGCAATGCTGGAGGCGACGTCGTGAGAGGGAATCAGCGATGAGATGGGTCACGCTGGCACTGGCTATTGGAGAGAGGCGGAGAGGATGAGGAACAGGAGCAGGAGGAAGAGGGGAGAGAGCGGCGCTGCAGTCGAGGGCTTCTCCTAGGCAAGGGGGCACCGGAGGTCACGACTGGCTGGCGGGGGCTCGTTGGCTGGCGAGCGCTGCTATCGCGCGGGAGGCAGAGCTTCTACAAGGACGGGAAGGAGGGGAGGAGACGAAGCGGCTTGCATGGGGGAAAGAGAGAGACGAATGGGAGGAGGAGGTGGATCCTTGGAAGACGAAAGGATGGCTGTTGCGCACTGTCGGAGATGAGCAGAGGACGGGGGGTGAGGCACAGGGCAGGGCGGCACGCTCAGGGCGAGGCACTGCAGTCGCGCCGGAGGGAGAGGGTGGAAGGAGGTCGGGAGAGGGTGGAGTGGAGCACCGGGATCGGGGGGTTGAAGGTGACGGGGGAGGAAGGAGGAGAGGGGAATGGGTTCGGTTCCTCTGTTTTTGTTTTGGGAATAGAGAGAGAGAGAGAGACGGGAGAGGGAGAGAGAGAAAGGGAACGGGGAGAGAGAAGGGATAGGAGGGGGGGGGGGGGGGGGCGGGGGTGTTTTTATAAATGAAATATATAATATAATAAATGAATAAAGTAATGTGGGGTAGTTATTGTGAGTGGGGGTTATGGGGGTTATGGAATAAGAAGAGTGAGGAATGTGAGGGGTTGTGTACAGGTGGATTAGAATGTAGGAATTGAATAAAATCATATAGAATGAAGTCTATACAATATATATGAGTACAGGGTTTGGGTTTGAGCTTGGTCTATGTGCTAAAATATAATATAATAAATTAGTTATAGGATTGGGCTTAAATTAAACAATTAGGCTTGGGCTTCAAATCATTTAAATATTAAAACAATTAAATAATTTAATATTGGGCTTAGGCTCAAAATATTTTAATAAATCAATTATGGGAATAAACAATTTGGGCTCAGATAAAATAAAATAATAATAGTAATATTGGTTTCATAAAAGTAGTTTGAATATAATCAATTAAGAAGAATAGTTACACGATACTACGAATTTAAAATACGGAAAAATACTTGAAAAATACGTATTAATGAAAACAGGGGTTACAAGTTGTATCATCTCGGAAAAAAATTGTGTGCTTTGGTATGTTTGGTTTGATCTATATTTTTCTTGATGGTTTGTAGTGATTTTGTCACATAAACTCAGCATGAATTCCTAATAATTGGTATCAGAGTGTCAGGTTGTAAATTTCTGTAGTTTAGGAGTTGCTCGAGTGTCCTTGGAGATGGCAGATCAATTCATGAAGATCAAGCAGTTCGACAGTAAGATCAATTTAGATATTTGGAATGTGGACATGCACAATGTATCGGTTCACCAGGGCTTGGATCTACCTCTAGAAAGAGATAAATAGAGATCAATCGGCACAAAGTAGGAGAATTTGGAGGAGATTTATTCAGAAGCTTTCGATTTAATCCAGCTGTTATTGGAGAGTGAAGTTAGGTGCAGGAGAAGCGATGTGAGTTGTTGGGCAAGACACAGAACTGACAAATCTGAAATGTGATGTGAGTTGCTGTCAACGACTTGCTTTAAGGACATTTTTTTCTCTCTTTTAGATGAGCAGCTTACACGTATTCAGGGAGATTTGCCTGATGGATTAGGAAAGCAATAATGGTAGAAGAAATGTTTTGCTGTGCCGCTTAAATAAATGTTGCTTTATTTGAGAACTTGAATAAATTGAGGCTCACTTTTTTCAACTGTTATTCTTCAATAATGTGAGGCTAACGAGCATCGTATTTTCAACTGTTATTCTTCAACTAGTATCATACACGTGCACACGTGCACGTGGGAAAAATTGAAGGGTTAATGAAAAGAATAAAAAGAAAATAATTTCCAAACTGATCCACTTCCGAAAATATAACCAAACTGTCCACTTTCGAAAATATTTACCAAAGTGGGTCATTTTGTCAACACGTGCGCTGCACATGTTGGCTTCAAAATGACAATAGTGACAGATGACACTAACCCCTTCTCCCATTATAATAGTAGAGATAATGTGAGGTTCACTTTTTTTTTTTTTTTTATCTTATTTTGATGCAGTTATTGCTCGTTCATTTTTTATAACTCAAAGTTTTTCTAAAATACTCTGTCCTCTCCCCACCACTATTTTGTATGTATGTTTCTAAAATACTCTGTCCTCTCCCCGCGCAACTCTTAACCCCACGCGTTCCTTCATCCTTATTTCACAATTATCATGATTCCTCGATTTAGTTGAAGCTTTGATGTTAGGTTTAGACTTAAAGTAGTTATTTTCATAGTTTGGAAAAGAAAGGGAGGAAGATACGTTAAGGGTTAGCATAAATTAGGGCAAAATATCATTTGGCATATGTAGTAAGAGGCTAGTAATCTGAAAAAACTTAACAGACTTGTAAGTAATAATTAATGAGTCAGCCTGTGAGGACATATATGTAAAAAAAAAAAACCTGATTTAACGGATAGAGCTTGGCAACTCCAGCCTAAAAATATATATATTAAAACAAAAAAAAAAATTACATGACCATAAACTCCAGTACATGATACGAAATAAATGGAAGAAACGAAACCACTTGACAACGCTAACAAGCGAAGAAAAGTTGAACAACAAACACAAGTATAATAGTCTAGAGAGACTAAGAAAACAAACAAAGAAGGAGCAGACATTGCACCCTTCTACAACCATCGAAAAGAACAAGAACATCAGCAGCATCATAGCAGCATCAAAGACAGCAAGTGCGCTGCACAGAGCAGCAGCAGATGTTAGAGCATTGACACAGAAACAGCAGGCTGCAGATCATCACTAACAACATCATAGAACAAAATACTACCAAGCCAACCATATGAGACATCAAAACCCAAGAAGCAACCCTGCAAACATCAATATAAACATACATCCAGTAGACAGAATAAAATAAAGAGCAGATGCAAAACTTAACCGTCACCCAAAAGACAACCAAGACAGGAAACAGCGACGCAAGCCAAAACACGGAGACGAGAAAAGAGAAGCAGGATGATCAAAGGACGCAGGCCTCAGATCTGCAACCAAAAAATAGAAGATGATATGAGCAATAACCGAAATAACAACACAAGTCTAGGAAGTCAGGTTCATCCCCGATGGGGCCAGTGATGTAATCACATTATCCAGAAAGTGCAGTTCAAGATTTTCTCTGTTACTAGTGGAAAGAAGGTCAAACCAGTGGTGCACCAAATAGAAGAAATCATCAATGATGACATCCATCGTCCAATTAATCTTGGTAAAAATTCTGGCGTTCCTCTCTTTCCAAATTACCCAGATAAGTTCCATCATGGTAGTGTCCCAAGAGAGGAGGAAGGACGACGGAACCTTATTTTTCCTCCAAGAACTCCAACCGGAAGACAAGGAACCTAGAGTCCTTCGAATATGCCAAGCCCATTTGCAAATGAACCAAATCAGACGAACGAAAAGACAATGAATGAAAAGGTGATTGTTAGTCTCCTCATGCCTGTGACACAACACACACTTTTAGCCTATAGGCAGGCTTTTTTTATTGAGAATTTTCACGGTAAGAAGTTTGTTATGAGTAGCCAGTCAAACCAGGATCCTAACTTTGATGGCGCAATATTTTTCCAAATGTGTTTATAAAACGAAGAAATAACTCCCCCATTATTGAGAAAAGTGTAGAACAATTTAACCGTACAGGTGCCCGTGTTCGATCATCTCCATCTAATGTCATATATTGCTTACCATTGATAAGAGCCAAACAAGACAAGAAGGAAAATGTAGTCAGAGTGTTGATCAAGAGAGAGAGACCTTATAAAGGGGATAATCTGTTAGAACCCGATTTTATAAATATGAAAAATCCCAACAGCAATTGCGAAGAACTGAAATACAGGAAATAAAAACAGGAAACGAAAGACTTTGCACAGAGTCGAGATTGAGAATCTCTTTTCTTAAAGCAAAATTCGCCCCGTAGTGTGACGGTGGCTGGCGAATTGCTTCCCAAGATACAACTGTACCTTCTCTGAAGAGCAGCACCCTTGCTTCAGAGATTCAGCGAACTGCTGTCTGTGATGAACTCTCAGTTGACTCAAAGGAGAAGAAGAGGAAGAAGAAGAATAAAACTCTGACTGTGTAAAAGACTCTATCTGGATTCAGTAGTCTTTTATAAAAGAGAATGGAGAATGGAGACTCTTCAAAGACCCATTACTCTGTAACAATAGAGTAATGGAGACTCTTCTGATTCATAACTGGTGAGCCATTACTCTGCTGTTACAGAGTAATGGTACCAGTTACTGAATCTGAAGAGCCTTATCAGTTTAGTAGGGGAAAAGTTTTTGTCTGGGCAAAAAAAAAAAAAAAATTTAAGCTAGAGCCAGAGCCAGACCAAACCAAACCAAACCAAAGTGTGTTTGTCATTTTGGCTAAGTCCTCTCTCCACTACACGTTAGTGGTAACCCCCGGGCCACGCCTTTTAGTCCAGTTTTCTAGTATATATACTAGAAAAAATCTTTTTTAATTTCCGATATAGGACTATCCATTTTCTCCAAGTTGCCAAGTTAGTACATTTCAAGTACCCAACTTTGGACCAACATTTCTCATTCATACGGAATTTGTTTTTGACAAGTGAGTACACCACGGAATAGTACTCATCGAGAGGATTGCAATCCACTCGTTTTCCGGCGCCGTCGGTGGCCGGAGCTTGCCGGAATCTGGCCCGGAAAAATGCAAAAATTAATTCCAACATAATCCAGTTACGAAGATTATTGTTGAAAGTTAGATAAGAGGCGATAGTTTCATTTTGATTAGAGGCTAAGTGGAAGAATGATGGAAATAAAATGGAGATTTTCTTGTTTCCGATCCAAAAATGTAAACATAATCTAACAGTGGAGTCATCCCCACAATTTTTTGAGGCCGCACTTGAAAGGTTCTACGGCTTTCCATACACCTTTCCAAAATAGAGAGGCGTGGATAGCCAACTCGGATAGAAGGTCCCATACTTTCTTCCTTTTGTGATATTTGTTCTTAACCAAATGATTCCAAGCTAGGTCATCACGCTTCAAGACTTTGCAGAGCCATTTACCGAGAAGAGCAAGGTTTTGGGTTCTAAGATTGAGGATACCAAGACCTCCAGCATATTTGGATTTACACATTATGTTCCATTTGCAAAGGTGCTTGCTAATCGAATTAAGTTACAGATCCAGTCCAGAACAAATTGTGCCTAATAGCGTCAATCCGGTGAATAACCCAAAAGGGAACGTAGAGGTAGGACATCATATAAAGAGGGATCATAGAAATAACCGAGTTAATAAGAATGAGTCTACCCCTGCGAGATATCTGATGACCATACCACACATAGAGTCTAAATTCAATTTTATCAATCGTAGGTAACCAATCCTCTTTACGATGTTTGCCCCATCTTAGGGGGATACCAAGGTAATTAACAGAAAAAGAGTTGGAAGAAAAGTTGAAGAAATTAGCAATCTCGGTTTGATGGTTGAAAGAGCCACCTAGCCAGATGACAAAAGTTTTATGGAAGTTGATAGATAAACTGGAAACTGTTTCAAATAGATATAGAATCAGTTTCAAGTTTCGAAGAGAAGAATCATCCAGTTTAGCAAAAAGGATAGTGTTATCAGCATACTGAAGATTAAGCACACTTTTAAAACCTTTAATGCCACCCAATGTAGTACCCTGTATTTTTAAAATATTATTTTAAAGATTTATAAATAAATTAAAATGATTTTGGAGATTTAATAAATATTTTTCTGAAGATTTATCTTTTTACACGTGTAAAACACGTGCAAATGTTTTCTCGGGAAGTTCAAAAGCCAAAATTATTTTGGGGAAACTCATTATTTATTATTTGAAATTATTTGTGGTTTTTCTAGATTTTTCTGATATTTATTAGAACTATTTACAAATATTACAAAAAAGAATAACTTTTGTGCAAAATTACCAAATGGGGGTGAAAACTCCAGATTTTCGAATTTTTTGGCTAGGTATGATGCCTAGTCAACTCAAAGATAAAGAGTTTACTTTTTTTTTAATGAATTTGGTTTATTTTACAAGTTTTGATATGAAAAAAAGATCTTTTTTCAAAATTGTCATTTTGAGGGGTAAAAATGCAAATTCGTTTTTCTGAATTTTCCCTACAGTGCCGGCTGGTTATAGGTTGTTTCTTTTAGATTTTTGAACTCAATTAAATTGGTTTTATCAAGTTTCTAAGTATATGGATCTATTTATGTAAAGTTATATTTAAATGTATACAAAACCCTAATTCTCTTAATTCCGGCCTATTTAAAAAGGTGGAGTGCAGCCGTCTTTCGCTGCACAACACAAAGGTTTTATTATTTTTATTTTCTTGGAAATTTGAAGAGGAGATCTTGGATTTCTTGCGAAGGTGAGGCTTTTTCCTATTTTCTATTTATCTTCGTTTGATCTCTTCAACAAGGTGAGTGACATGTTTTATTTTGTTTTATTTTTCTTTATGTATGTTGTATGTGATGATCTATCTATTAGAAAGCTTGCTAGGGTTTTGATATATATACATATGGTGGATTGGATGAATTGATACGTTAAAAATTGGATCTTTTGTGAAAATCTTAGTTATTTGTGAGTAGAATTGCATGTGGAGGATTTTAGATTGTTGGAGAACCCAATATGAATTGTGAGTATGCTATTTCCCTTGGATTATTGCTGATTTGATTGAGTATGGTAAATGTTATGCATAAATTGATTTAAAATGAGATTTTTGACTATTCGTGAGTTGGATGAATACAACTTGGCCATGTTAATGATAAATTTGTTTTCGTTTATGAATTAACTATTGAGAATAGTAGATTGAGTTTGATGAATTTTGGGAAGGAATAATGGATTAAAAGACCATGTCTTGAGGATATGAGTTGTGATAACTAGATTTGGATTTGATACATTTTTGACTAATTTGGGGATTTGTGATTTTGTGAAAGATTTTGCTTGAATTTGGATTTGCTCAAATACTAAGTTTTTAACCTGAATATTTTGTTATTTTTAATCGATGGATTTGTAAAGTTTTCCTTGGTGCACGAACATGCACAAATAATTTACACGAATATCGTATTTCATTATTTTTGAAGAACTTGAGTCTTTATGTGTTGTCAAAGGATTTGACTATATTTCAACTTATTTTGGTATTGATATGGTTTGGAATATAAAACGAAGTTAGATGTATGATTGATTCTTAAAACTTTATTTTTTATATATGCACATATTCATGTTTTATTTTGAAGAAATTCATCAAGAAGCTATTTTTATGCATTTAAAGTTGTTTTGATTGGTTTTTATGGACTATTATATACTCTACAAGTCGTATTTGAACATATCAGAATTGTACCTTTTACAGATTTAGTTTTTATAAGTAAAACTCCATATCGGTTGAAAAGTGCACAACTAAAACTGCAGTCTGGAGGACTGACAGTTGGCTGACCAATGTCGACAGTCGACTGTCGGGGTCCTGGCTGAAGTATTTTCTTAAGTGTTGGATTTTTCTGCGGGACATTCGACCATCCAGATTAGACAGTTGATGTCACTGCTCAGATTTGTGTTTTCTGGATGTATTGGATTTTCATGCAGGACAGTCGACTGACCAGATTATATAGTCGACTAGTTTGCTATAATTTATGTTTTCTTAAAGTTATGGATTTTACGTGGAACAGTCGACTGACCCATTTTTACAGTCGACTGACTCTGCTCTGTTTTGATGTTTTCTTGAAGTTTTGGATTTTCACTCTAGACAGTTGACCTATGATTTTTCCAGTCGACTGCTACTACTTAGAATTATTTTCTTGAAGTAATGGGTTTTTGCTCTGGACGGTCCACCGACTGCTGTTTACAGTCAACTGTTACTGATATTTTCTTGAGTTTTTCAGATGTTCTTTAAACAATTGATTCTTTAAAAGTTTTTGGATTTATAAACTTACTATTCTAAATACTATCTTTTCTACAGAACATATGTTTTCAAGATGTTTTATTATTGAGTTTGGATTTTGGAATATTATAAAAGGATTGGGTTTTGTTGATCGGAGAAGTTTCTTCATATGATCATTTTGACGATGGATTTGTGAGTTTTGGTCTTGATGATATCTATAGGAGTTGAGTGGGAGTCCTGTAAACCGGCAGTTGAGATTTGTTGATTTAGACCAGTTGGGTCTTGGGGTTGTTGTTGAGTATTTAAGTCCGATAGGATACACTAACTCTAGAGATGAGATTTTTTTGTGTTTTAATAATAACCAACATAAGGATAAGCACTAGTGGAGATGTAATGAAACTTGGGAAACGTGAGTATAGGCACTTTGTCTGTTTAGTCCAACGAATGTGTTCCAGGACTGTTTGTTGTGTTCTGTCTCGAGAGGACATTTGTTTGTTTGCATGTCGAGGGTCTGAAGGCCTATTCACGGAGCATTTAGGGTGCATTCGCATGTCGAGGGTCGCAGACCTATTCACAGAATATCTGCACATCGAGGACCTTGCAAGGCTATTCGTGGGGTACACGGCATGGAGATGATTCTCCGGTTTTAGAGCTATTCTTACATGATGCTTGCGCGTTGAGGGCTGTGCTGCCTATTCATGGAGTATTAGTTGCATAATGAGGGGTTTAACCCTATAAAGTGGAGAACGTTAAGGGTTTGCACCAGACCTATGTACTATGGAGTGCATAGAATCCGACAAGTATGCATTAGAGAGTCAGCATATAGAGATTGTGTTTTCTTGACTTGGTTTTATGTTTGCGTTTTTTCTGTTTTTCCTACACTTGACACTTAGTCTAGATTCACTTGATGTTTTCGTGTATTACTATTTACTATCTTATATTCCTTGATATTTTCATGTTTTACTTATTGTTATTTCACATTTCATTTACTCTCGTCTTTATTACATGTTGTTTATGATTCCATGTTTCATGTTTTATTTATGTTGCTTTTGTTTTCATGTCACTCACACCTTTATGGCTGACTCCTGTAGTTTTGGGGGTTATGATTATCTCTAGCCTCATGTTTTATAGGTAGATAGTTATAGCTTAGGATTTGGATGCTTGTGCTAGAATTGATGTTATAGCCTATGTAAATTTGTAAAAGATGTGTTGTAAAAGAAAGTTTGTAATTCAAGGTGTTTTGTATTCCGCTGTGTTTGTAAATGATTATTGTAATGAAAGTTGAAATAAAAATTATCTTTGTTTTTGGCTATGTTTATTATTGCAATTGAAGTTGATGCTGGAAATTGTGCCACGTATTTCTAAGATATCATATTGGAAATTCGGGACGCTACAGCGATTGGTATCAGAGCATGCTTCAATTGTAACAATAGACATAGTATGAAAACCAACCTAGGTGTGGACACTAGAGCATGAGTACCTAGGTGTGGACATTAGAGTTTGAGTATTACATAGAGTTAGAACATGATGTTCTGGTTTGGGGTATGGTTGAGATTTTGCCATAGGGTATTGATGTGAATATGAATTGTGATGTGATGTTCTAACTTTACCCTCATTTTACAGTATTCAGTAGAATGGCAGGACCCAGGACCAGGAATGGTGATAATGGTAATGAAGCTAAATGTTCCCATGGAGCAGGACTTGATCTTGAGACTGAGATTGCTAAGGTGTATTAGACCTTGAATGCATTCCTTGCAGCCAATATAGCGCAAAATCAGAATCAGAATCGGAATCGAGGGGCAGGACCAGTTTTTGTTAATACTGATCCGATCAAGCAGGTTGAGTCTTTCAAGCGGATGAAGCCGCTTTTGTTTGAGGGGCTGTCTAATCCAGATAGGGCTGATGATTGGATTAGACAGATGGAGATGGTCTTCAAAGTTTTGGAGACCCCAGAAGTCAATAAGGTGAAATTAGCTGCTATGCAGTTAGAGAAGGATGCTGGCATTTGGTGGTAGTCGGTGAAAAGGACGTTCGGAGATCAGCAAGTGACTTGGGAGGCTTTTCTGGATGAGTTCAGGGATTGTTTCTTTCCTCTGGATATTTAGGAGAGGAAGGCAATAGAATTCTTGAATCTGCAGCAGGGCAGCATGACAGTGCGTGAATATGAGACTAAGTTCGCTCAGATGTCAAGGTATGCACCAGAGCTGATTATGGATGAAGAGAAGAAGGCCAAGAAATTTGATCTGGGCTTGAGGCCGAATTTGAGGTCGAGGATGATTCCGTTAGGCATCAGGAGGTTTGATAAGCAGGTCAGGAGAGCAGCTATGACAGAAGAGAATATGAACCAATTCCAGAAGAGGCAGGAGACCTGGAACAAGAAAAAGAGGCCATCAGATAGTTAGAGTGGGAAGGAGTTCCAAGCGAAGCAGGGCAAGTTCGGTGGGCCAGTGCTGAAGGCACCCGCAGTTCGAGGCGTGACTTGTTTCAACTGTGGAGAGGCGGGTCATTATCAGGCAGCATGTACTAAGCTTCGGAGGGCGCAGGTTTGTTATTAGTGTGGTCGTGAAGGGCATATCCGACCAAACTGTCCGCATCTGAAGAAGGATGGTGCAGGCGGAGGTAAAGTTCAGAGGCAGTGGCGAGTGTTCACATTGACTGAGGAGGATGTGGGTAACTCAGGGATGTGATCCGGGGTGTGCAAGAATTATGAATTCATTTATTTATGTATTAAGTAAAACTTTGTTTGAGAATAAATTGGAGATTTGAGTATCGTTCTCCATGTAACAGAATTTATTTTAGGATAATAGAATAAAAGCAAAAGTTTTATTTAATACTATTTTCTTGCATACAATTGTGTCGCCCAATTTTTGCTAGTCTTAGGTGTGGATCTTAAGGTGTTTCCAGGCGGAGCTTTGACGGTGGCAACACCATTAAGGGAAGAATTGATTGTTGATCGATATTACGAAGAATGTGATATCGAGAGTGGTGGGAGATCATTTGGTATTGATCTCATTGAGCTACAAGTTTGAGGTGGCTTTCCTTAGTCATGTCTTTTCTAAGGATGGAGTGGCCACTGTCCTCAGAAGGTTGAAGCAGATTGTGGAAGGTCAGAGTTGGATACAGGAGTTCAGAGGCTGTTGAAGCAGGTTTCCGATGGCAAGTTATCAGAGTTGCGCAGCGGAAGGTTTCTCCTAAACTTTTGTATGATTCTGTTCTTTTGTATGATTGTGCTCTTTGAGTTAAATTGAATTCTTTTGTTATATTACATTCTCTTGTGTTTTGTACTTCTTTTTTGGAATGTATTCTCTTGTGTGATTGTATTTTCTTGAACTATGTTTCCATTTATGAGATTTCAATTCTTTTGCTTATTTTTGTTTGGACCATATTAGTAGTAGTTCTGAGGACAGAACTATTCTAAGGAGGGAGTGATGTAGTACCCCGTATTTTTAAAATATTATTTTAAAGATTTATAAATGAATTAAAATGATTTTGGAGATTAAATAAATATTTTTCTGAAGATTTATCGTTTTACACGTGCAAATATTTTCTTGGAAAATTTAAAAGCCAAAATTATTTTAGGGAAACTCATTATTTATTATTTGAGATTATTTGTGATTTTTCTAGATTTTTCTGATATTTATTGGACCTATTTGCAAATATTACAAAAAAGGACTTTTGTGCAAAATTACCAAATGGCGGTGAAAACTTTATATTTTCGGATTTTTGGGCTGGGTGCCTAGTCAACTCAGAGGTAAAGATTTTGCCTTTTTTTTAATGAATTTGGTTTATTTTACAAGTTTTGATAAAAAATGATCTTTTTGCAAAATTGTCATTTTGATGGGTAAAAATGCAAATTCAATTTTCAAGATTTTCCCGACAGTGCTGGCTGGTTATAGGTTGTTTCTTTTTTTTTGAACTCAATTAAATTGGTTTTTATCAAGTTTCCAAGTATATGGATCTATTTATGTAAAGTTATATTTAAAAGGAGTATTTTTGCAAATGTGTACAAAACCCTAATTCTCTTAATTCTGGCCTATTTAAAAAGGTGGAGTGCAGCCGTCTTTCGCTGCACAACACAAAAGTTTTGTTATTTTTATTTTCTTGGAGATTTAAAGAGGAGATTTTGGATTTCTTGCGAAGGTGAGGCTTTTTCCTATTTTCTATTTATCTTCGTTTGATCTCTTCAACAAGGTGAGTGACATGTTTTATTTTATTTTGTTTTATGTATGTTGTATGTGATGATCTATCTATTAGAAAGCATGCTAGGGTTTTGATATAAATACATATGGTGGATTGGATGAATTGATAAGTTTAAAATTGGATCTTTTGTGAAAATCCTAGTTATTTGTGAGTAGAATTGCATGTGGATGATTTTAGATTGTTGGAGAACCCAATATAAATTGTGAGTAGGCTATTTCTCTTGGATTATTGCTGATTTAATTGAGTATGGTGAATGTTATGCATAAATTGATTAAAGATGAGATTTTTGACTATTGGTGAGTTGGATGAATTGAACTTGGCCATGTTAATGATAAATTTGTTTTTTTTTCATGAATTAACTATTAAGAATAGTAGAGATTGAGTTTGAGGAATTTTGAGAAGGACTAATGTATTAAAAGACCTTGTCTTGAGGATTTGAGTTGTGATGACTAGATTTGGATTTGATACATTTTAAACTAATTTGGGGATTTGTGATTTTGTGAAAGATTTTGCTTGAATTTGGATTTGCTCAAATACTAAGTTTTTAACCTGAATATTTTGTTATTTTTAATCGATGGATTTGTGAAGTTTTTCTTGGTGCACGAACATGCACAAACAATTTACACGAATATTTCGTATTTCATTGCTTTTGAAGAACCTGAGTCTTTATGTGTTTTCGAAGGATTTGACTATATCTCAGCTTATTTTGGTATTGATATGGTTTGGAATATAAAACAAAGTTGTTAAGATGTATGATTGATTCTTAAAAACTGTATTTTTGATATATGCACATATTCATATTTTGTTTTGAAGAAATTCATCAAAAAGCTATTTTTATCAATTCAAAGTGGTTTTGATTGGTTTTTATGGACTATTATATACTCTACAAGTCGTATTTGAACATATCAGAATTGTACCTTTTACAGATTTGGTTTTTATATGGAAAACTCCATATCGATTGAAAAGTGCACAACTAAAACTGCAGTCTAGAGGATTGACAGTCGGCCGGCCATAGGCTGAAGTATTTTCTTAAGTGTTGGATTTTCCTGCGGGACAATCGATTGTCACTGCTCAGATTTGTGTTTTTTGGATGTATTGGATTTTCATGCAGGACAGTCGACTGACCAGATTATACAGTCGACTGGTCTGCTCTGATTTATATTTTGTTAAAGTTTTGGATTTTAGGGGAAACAGTCGACTGACCCATTTTTATAGTCGATTGACTCTGCTCTGTTTTGATGTTTTCTTGAAGTTTTGGATTTTCACTCTAGACAGTCGACCTATGACTTTTTGCAGTCGATTGCTACTACTTAGAATTATTTTCTTAAAGTGTTGGGTTTTCGCTCTGGACAGTCGACCGACTGCTGTTTACAGTCTACTGTTACTGATGTTTTCTTGAGTTTTTCAGATGTTCTTTAAACAATTGATTCTTTAAAAGTTTTTGGATCTATAAACTTACTATTCTAAATACTATCTTTTCTACAGAACATATGTTTTCAAGATGTTTTATTGTTGGGCTTGGATTCTGGAATTTTATAAAAGGATCGGGTTTTGTTGCAGGGTGCATTCGCGTGTCGAAGGTCGGCAGGCCTATTCACGGAATGTACCTGGTGTATCTACACGTCGAGGGCCTTGCAAGCCTATTCGTGAGGTACACGGCAGGGAGATGATTCTCCGGTTTTAGAGCTATTCTTACATGATGCTTGCGCGTTGAGGGCTGTGCTGCCTATTCGTGGAGTATTCTAGATCGTGTTTTCCATCACCGTAGTAGGATTAGTTGTATAACGAGGGGTTTAACCCTATAAGTGGAGAACGTTAAGGGCTTGCATCGGATCTATGTACTATGTAATGCATAGAATTCGACAAGTATGCATTAGAGAGTCAGCATATATAGATTGTGTTTTCTTGACTTGGTTTTATGTTTGCGTTTTTCCTATTTTTCCTACACTTGAAACTTAGTCTAGATTCACTTGATGTTTTCGTGTATTACTATTTACTATCTTATATTCCTTGATGTTTTCATGTTTTACTTATTGTTATTTCTCATTTCATTTACTCTCGACTTTATTACATGTTGTTTATGATTCCATGTTTCATGTTTTATTTATGTTGCTTTTGTTTTTATGTCACTCACACCTTTATGGCTGACTCCTGTAGTTTTGGGGGTTAGGGTTATCTCTAGCCTCATATTTTACAAGTAGGTGTTTGTAGCTTGGGATTTGGATGCTTGTGCTAGAATTGATGTTATAGCCTATGTAAATTTGTAAAAGATGTGTTGTAAAAGAAAGTTTGTAATTCAAGGTATTTTGTATTCCGCTGTGTTTGTAAATGATTATTGTAATAAAAGTTGGAATAAAAATTATCTGTTTTTTTGGCTATATTTACTACTACAATTGAAGTAGATGCTGGGAATTGTGCCACGTATTTCTAAGATATCATATTGGAAATTCGGGGCGCTACACCCAGGCCCTGAATAAGATTAGCATTAGCAGCTTTGAGAAGCATTCCGCTGAAAACGTCAGCCATAAGAACAAAAAGTAGAGAAAAGATGGGGTCACCCTGATGCTGCCCTCTTTTACATTTGAATTTATTACCTTCGACTCCGTTAATAATAACAGATGACGTACCAACAAAAATACTGAATTTAATCTAAGAGATCCATTAAGAAGATGTCGAAGAGGAACTCCCACTCAACTTTATCATAAGCTTTTTCAAAATCAAGCTTCAAAAGGATGCATTCCGATTTAGAATGATGACACCAGAAGATAATCTTCTGAGCTGTGGCAACACTTGTTAGGTTTTAAGGGCAATCACAGATTACACGGCAGAAAAAATAATCACAATATATCGAAACCTAGCTATGGATCGATACGAAACCATAAATCATATTTAGATTTTATACCTTAAAGATAGATCTGGAATCTCCAAAAATATGCCAATCACAGCACTGAAAAGGTCGGTGCCTCTACTGTATCCACACGAATGGATCAAATCATGTTCTTTCTCACGCTGCGGCGCTAGCTGCGGGAAGGGGATGTTCCTTCGATCTCTCTTACACACAGTTTCTGTGACGTTTAGGGTTTTCTCCTGTGTCTTTTCCACAAAAATATATCGTATATATATAGGTTTAGAAAATCAACTCTAAGTGAGTGGTAAGGCGGTTGGGCTCACAATCTGACCTAGGTTAGATTCATTTGTAGCCCTTCTAACTTTAGTTGGTCCATTTAATCTAATTAATTACCCAACCATGTCAGGAGTCCAAGTCTTACTAGGATTTCCAATTAAATGTATCTCATGAATTTAAATCCCAATTTCGATCCATTCTAAATGTGTGACTCTGTAGATTCCCATTATGTTGACAGTAATATTAAAATCATATTCTAGTATTACAAACAGTGAGCGGTATCTAGCAATACATCACTGCTACTCAAGTAACGAAAATGTCAGTGATTTGACATAAGCTACCTTGACCAATGTTACAATGTAGTCTAGTCCATTTGTCCATATATCTTAATTAACCACAAGACATAGAGCATGTCACCCTTATATAGTTCAATCTTTGGTTTCTTGATGTCCGAGTAGACTTACTAAAACAAATGAGTTCAATATCTCATATTGACTCATTTGAGCACAGCCATGCATTTTGCAGTCTCACTCAATCAAGGAGCCCATAGATATCGCTCATGTTATGTAGGAGGGACAAATCCTAACTAAGTCACTCATATCCTTCCGCATGATTTGTAGTATATCCAATAGTCAACTTTATAATCACCTTATTACCGGCAACGTTTGACGGTATTAAAACATATAACTTCCCATTTAGGGAACCGTAGTAACTTCAGGTCAAAGGACTATGTACACCATGGTCACTGTGAGAACCGCTTATGACACTCACATAATAATCCATGCATCGTTCTCATGGTGGGTAAGTCCTGTACATTATTACTCTAATATGCACCCATATAAAGACTTGATATCTCATACTTATGACCCGTGAGATATGGTCATCAGTCTACGCACATACTGTCTCTATGTATTATTGTTATCCTAGTTCATAATAATACTTGACTAGAGACATTTAAGAATAGTATTCTGATTACAACTAATAGGATCTCACAATCAAGTCATGCACTTGATATCACATGGTATTGAATCTACTATTCCAAGGAATTTATTATGTTCATTTAATCACAATAAATACCACAATAAATAAAATGCCTTATATATGAAATAAATGTCATGATGCAATGTACATTAGAAATGTTAATATACAACTGACCTCTAGGGCATACTCAGAGAGTCACTTCTCATCAAGAAAACAACTACCTTAATCTCTTCTAATGATAAGGGACTCTCTAATACAGAGAGATCGAAATGTTCGGATCCATAAAGGGCATCCCAGTCCGGACGCAAAGGCGTAGGCATCAATGAACCCATAAGGTTCAAATAGAAGTTAAGAAAGGTTGAGTGGAATTGGACGATCGAACACAACTCAACATCATTATCAAAGATAGAGGTGATGTGATTAACTCGTTGCCTATGGGGGAGACTTGATGAAAAAGCAAGTATTGCAGTCTCCTTCCTTCAGCCATTTAATCTTGGCTCTCTGAGCCCACTTGTGTGATCTTGGTGGAGTAAGGCTGCATATTCAACTTTACATTCTATTCTTTTATTTCTGTCATCAACAGAAATAGGACCTAACTCTTCAAGTTGATCAATAAGTTGAATAGAGTTAAGAAAATAACGTTTAAGGCGGTTAGTGTCTCCAAATCTCACCTAACTCCACATCTTACATTCGTGTTTCAAGGCTTGAAGCTTAAGCAAAAGTTGGACTAAACCTACAGAACCCACCACCGAAGAAATGCAATGAGTGATCGTGTTAACGAAGATTTGATCCTCCGGCCAAAATTTTTCGAACCTAAATTTGAACAATTTAGCAAAATTGATGTTAGAATGCAGGGAAAGAGGGGTATGGTCAGAAAACGGGTTAGGGAGCGCTTGGACGAAGGAGTTGTGAAAAGTATTAATCCAGTCATAGGAGACCAGGAAACGATCAAGTTTAGCCAGCGAAGACACAATCCTGTGGTTAGACCAAGCGAACCGTCTCCTATTAATAGGGAGGTTGATGAGCTCTAAGGAGCTGATACAATCATTAAACAGGAATGAATCTTTATTTCTAGCCAAATTTACGGACTGCTCATGAACAAATCTAATGACGTTAAAGTCACCACAAAAGAACCACAGACCATTGATCTGGCCGTAGAAAGAATTGAATTCATCCCAGAAAACATCTCTTAGCTCCACTGTGGAAGGACCATAGACAGAGACGACTGTGATAAGCTGATTCAAATTATTCCACTAAAGAACCACAATTAAGAAGAATTTTAAACGAAGAATAGAGACAAGAGTGAAGAGAGTGGATTTAAACCCAAGGAGGATACCCCTGCGGGAATTAATCACATCTAGACAGATCCATTGAGTGATATGATTACCACCTAGGTCCTGCTTTATCGCGATAGGAATACCATGCAGTTTATTCTTTAATAGAAATAATGTCACATTTCGAAGACTATATCATGTCATAGATAGCTTCTCATTTAAGGGAGCTACCTAGACCTCGAATGTTCTCGGAGCAACTAATTATTTAACCGATTGAACTTGGAAGCTCTGGAAGATTCGGGAGACCTAATAAATATGAACGGAGATGGAGAACATGGAAAAGTACAAATTCCCATGCCCGAGGCAAGGAAGAACATATCCTCATTAGAGAGGGAATCAAAATTAATTTGGTAAATAGACCCTAATGGCGAATCTACTGGAAGATCATCGGGCAAAGGAGGGAGCTCCCAATCTCGAATCTGAGCTGCAAGGGAGGCCTTATGACTAATAGAGAGAGAGGAGGAATGTTGTGCTTTTAATTGAGCACTAGACCGGATGAAAGGCATACGCCTTTTCTTACAGCGTGAGCTTTTTAAGGAGGAAGGAGAAGAATGGGTAATAGGTGAAAAAACAGGTGGATCAATTTGACACAATGATGCAGAAAGACTGAGCTCAATTAACCGGTCCATAATAGGTTCGATATGAGGAAGCACTGGGGGTACAAAGCGTTGAGGATGAACTCCCCAGGCATGGGAAAAGGGAGAAAGAAACTTGTGAACAAATGGGGAAGAAGAGTGTGATAATAAATATTGAAAACAATATCTAAGCGACTCACTCATGCTAAAACAACAAATACTAGAGAGAAACATAGCAGGAGCAAGAAAATAGAACATCCTACAATTTTTGGTGGAGACTAAGAAAGTTAAAGGAAACCCAGAAATAGACCATACCTTGTCTGCTTTATGCGAGGCCAAGGCTTCATGTATTTCAACAAGGAGGAGATCATCTGAATCCCAGTTAGCATAGTGCTCAGCCACGGCAAGGGTGGAAAAAAAAGAATCTTTAGAAGCTAGGGGGAATAGACGAAGAAGAGCAGGCACTTTTATAATATTCCCATTCAGAAGAAAAGTGTGGGTTGCGACACCAAACATTCCACTCATTAGGAGCAGACGGCAGATAAGAAGGTGGAATGAAGCGGTTTCAAACGGCAGAGACAAGCGCCTCTGGAAGATTGTTGATAGCTTGAACAAGGGCACTAGAATGTGCAGGAGACGCAGATGGTGGTGAGGGTGCCAGCGGTTGCTTGGAAGGCAGAGAATTTGAATGGGTAGTTGGGTTCTTCCAAACCAAATTATGAGACTTAGACGGAGGAACAGGAGCAGAAGTGAGTCTGGCTGACCCATCCCGCTTATAGGACATTCTTCTTTTACCTCCTTGGCCACCCCTGAACCCTCCCCTACCCGAGAAACCTCAATAGCAAACTTTGGAGCGGTTGACACTAGCATGAGAGCTCTCTGTCGGGAAGGAAAGAACAAGAGGGTCAGGAGTGGACGATGCTGACGTCGGGATAGAGGAGGGGCCCTTAGGAATAGCAGCATCAACATACGAAACATATGAGGAATATATGTAAATATAAAACTATAGAGAATAAATATAAAAAATGCACTATACACGAGTGATATGGCTAAAATAGGAATAAATTGAGGCCGTTCAAATCGGGCACAAATCTTAGAGCTCTCAGGAGTAAAACAGTAATTTCCACCATAAACGGGTCCGAAATGGGAACTGGGTCTTTCTTCAAAGCCCAGTGACCTGAAAACGGATCTGTCCTATTGGGTATGGGTAGTAACCCATTACAAACCAGCCCAGATACTTAAAGAGTAATTCAAATTCGTGATTATCTCTAAGAGGCGGTTTAAACCGACTCTCTTACCATGAAATGAGTTTAAACTCTACTTCTTGTCCAAAACACTGGGACATAGAGATAAATGATTATCTCTAAACTGTCTCTACAGGCAACTATAAATACCCCTCTCCCCCCCACCATAAGAAAGGTAATCAATATTTTTTCCACAAAATGCTCTTTCATAATCTTTTTGATTACTGACTTGAGTGTCAGATGATTCGTCACTATGATCCGTCCCGGTGTATCGAAATTTTTGCAGGTTAACGACAGCAGCAAGAAACAGTCAAACGTCGGCCAAAAGTCAACAGGTTTGCCTTTATTGTTTCTAGAAGAATCCATAAATACATCTATTTGCTCCCACACCAAAATCAACAGCAACAGATTGACGCCGTCTGTAGGAACCGAAAACGCAATCCAGTCACATATCATCGGTAAAGGCAGTTTTCGAGTCATACCTCCTAAAGGAAAAGGGAAGGCAGCAACATCCAACCGCAGAGCCACTCCTCTTCCTCCTCCTCCACATCCCCAAGATCTTCCTCTTCAATTCGACCAACAAGTTCAGCAACCGCAGCCTGAACAACCTCCTCCCAGGTCTTGGGGGCTGCCTTGGGGGGCTCCCGTCGGAGCCGTTAGGGACAACACTCCCACCATGACTACATCTCAGTCCACAACCCTTCAACTGGATCTATGACTTCTCAAATCCCTCCTGGACAGGATCTCTGTCAAATGATCGTTAATCGAAAGCAGGGGATCGACCTCTGAACCCGCTTGCATGAAAGGCGGGCCTTTGAGGAAGTCCCTCAACCCGAGCTCTAAAGGGCTCCCAAAGGCCGGTCTCCCCACAGACCAAGGCCTAGAAGAACCCTCTCCCTAAAAAGAAAAAGAGAGTCACCTCCACGTCGCCGGCAGAGAAGCCATACTTCAATAAACCGAGCCGCACCTAGGGATCGCCAGGCTGGAGGGGCACCAGTCACTCAGGCCGAGTTCCAGAATTTCAAGGAGGATACCTTGCAAGCTCTTAATATCACCACAAGTGATGAACGGAAAGTGCCTAGCCTTCCCCATGCCCCGAGTCATGACCAGCGCACGCCTAGCCTTCACCGTACCGCCGCTCATGAAGGAGAATCCCGAGGGTCGACAAGAGCCTCAACAGGCTCAACCAAGAAGAAGAGCAGTGGGCGAGGAATTTTTGCCCAAGTAGGCCTCCATTCTCCAAAACCATCATTGAAGCCCCGGTCCCATAAAACTTCAAGCCCCCTCACGTTGAGTCTTATAATAGAGAACCAGACCCGACTGACCACATCGAGAGTTTCAAAACTCTCATGATGATTCACCAGGCTTCGGATGCACTCCTTTGCAAAACCTTCCCAACCACGCTGAAGGGATTTGCGAGAGAATGGTACTCCCGGTTGACCCCTACCTCCATCTTCTCCTTCGACCATTTCGAGGAGCTCTTCCTAACCCACTTTGTAAGTAGCCGCCGGGCCGAGAAGACGAGTACATCTTTGTTGGCACTCAGTCAAAGGAAGAGTGAGCGCTTAAGGGACTATGTCAAGCGCTTTACCACCGAGGCTCGGTCTATCGTCTCTCTTGATCAGTCGGTGGCCTCTACTGCATTCCGACACAACATCAATCACTCAGACCTGAAGGCATCTCTCGCTAAAAAGCTGCCCCGAGACTTCTCGGAACTCCTTTTGAGGAGCGAGAAATATATTCGAGCGGAGGAGGCCCTCCTCCCCCTTGATCAGAAAGAGTCCCTCTCCAGGAACAAACGGAAGGGTGCAGATGAAGAAGCTGCTAAGAAGCTCCAAAAGGATAATGGTGGCCAGCACCGCCCTCCTCGTTTTGAGAGTTCACCCCTCTTAATGCGAGTGTCTCGGCCATCCTAATAGAGGCCGGGAAAGAATGGTTGCTCCAACCACCCCCAAAGATGAATACACCCGGTAAGAAGAGGAACATGGAAAAATGGTACCGCTTTCATAGGGACCATGGCCACGACACAGATGACTGTCAGGCCCTCAAAGATGAGACTGAGGCCTTCATCCAGTGGGGGCAGCTAGCCAAGTTCGTAAGGAAAGAGAAAGCAGATCCTCTGCCTCCCCGAGGGGTTAACAAGCGAACTGAAATACCTATTGAGACCCCCAACTCCGAAGATGAAGCTGTCTTACACCTCATCCATGGAGGCAAATGGGGGGAGAGTCGAACTCCTCTCGAAAAGCCTTCGTCCGAGAAGTGAACTCGGTACAGAACCATCCTCCCCCTAAGGGCCTTGGGGTTCCTGTCACCTTTTCAGATACAGATTTGGAAGGTGTCCGAACGCCTCATTGTAATGCTCTTGTGATAAACCTCCATGTAGCCAACTTCAAAGTGCATCGAGTCCTGGTCGACAACGGCAGCTCGATCAATATCCTCTTCCTAGAAACCTTCTAGGGCCTCAAGTGTAACGCCCCTGCCCTGAGCTCGGACAATTTATACAATTTTGAAGATAAATTATTTGTAGTATAGTATAACTGCTCACCACAGACTGCCTCTCAATAGGTGGTTAACCAGATTGGTGACTCTTGATCATAGGCATTATTATTTATATTTTATTATATTCATTCAACTCCCAATATGGGATAATAATCACATACCTTCCCTGCTCTCTCACATCCGAGAGCACACACAACATTCAAAGGAGGTGGGCCCATGCATGGCCACGTCACCAACCTTGATTGAAGTCAACAGCCCATGCTGTTTTCCTTCACGTGTGGCCCCCATCATGCTTACCATTTCAACATTCAACATATTTTTACTAATATATGCCATCCTGAATTACTTTTTACCACAAATAGCCACCTACCTTCTTTTTTTTAAATATATATCACACACACACACACACACACACACACACACACAAATATATATATATATATATATATATATATGTATATATATATATATATATATATATATATATATATATATATATATATATAATATTTTAACACAGGGTGTTACAGACACCCCCCTTCAGAAATCAGCATCCTCGCTGAGCAGGGGCATGCACAATCTAGTACAGGATATACTTTCTAGCCATTGTGGAGCATCTGCTCTTCTATCCGCCCGATTATTCATGATCCTAAAATCCACTGCCCGATCAATCATAATCTCAAATTTAATTGAGCCGCCCTCCTATCCGCCCGACTAATTATGATCTCGGAATCCTCCGCCCGATCAATAATAGTCCTGGATTTAATTGAGGGTTCACTACAATCCCGGAATCCTCCGCCCGACTGGGTCTATAGTCCCGGAATCCTCCACCCGGCTATATAGACATGCTCCACACCCTGGTGTCGAAAGTCGGCTCTGATACCATTTGTATCGCCCTATCCCGAGCTCAGACAATTTATACAATTTTGAAGACAAATTATTTATAGTATAGTAAAAATGCCTACCACAGGCTGCCTCTCAAAAGGTGGTTAACCGGATTGGTGACTCTTGATCATAGGCATTATTGTTTATATTATATTATATTCATTCAACTCCCGATATGGGATAATAACCACATACCTTCCCTGCTCTCTCACATCCAAGAACACACACAGCATTCAAAGGAGGTGGGCCCATGCATGGCCGCGTCACCAACCTTGACTGAAGTCAACAGCCCATGCTGTTTTCCTTCATGTGTGGCCCCCATCATACTTACCATTTCAACATATTTTTTACTAATATATGCCATCCTGAATTAATTTTTACCACAAACAGCCACCTACCTTCTTTTTTTTTAATATATATCACACACACATATATATTATATTTTAACACGGGGTGTTACATCAAGTTGTCTAGAAACCGCCTCAAACCTGCTAGCTACACTTTCCACGGATTCTCCGGGGTGCCAGTGACGATCGAGGGAGTTATAACTCTCGACGTAACCGCTGGCAAAACCCCGACCACCCGAATTGAGCCAATGGACTTTATGGTTGTTGATGTAAAGGCCGCTTGTCATTCTTGGCCGACCCGGTCTAGCTGCTCTTCAAGCTGTGCCATCAGCCTACCATATGAAGATGAAATTCCTCATTGCAGTTGGGGTGAGAGAAGTCAGAGGAAGCCAGGAGACTACCCGGAAATGTTACATGACCTCCGTAGGAGGGCCGATCCTCTCTCTTAAAGCCCTCGAGCTCCCCCAAGGGAGTAGCAAGCTATTTCAAAACCGGTCGATGAGTTGGAAGAAGTAGTCTTCTCAGAAGAAGACCCAACCAAGACATTCCAAATTAGTAAGGTCCTTCCCCCTCCTGTCAAAGCTAACATTATCCGATGCATAAGGGGAAATCATGACTTGTTCGCTTGGACCGCGTCAGACATGCCTGGGATCTTGGAAGAACTTCTCATGCATCCCCTCAGCGTTGCTCCCGAAGCTAAACCTGTCCAGCAAAAATGTCGCAAGTTTGCACCAGAACGCCAGCATGAAATCAAAGAAGAAGTAGAGAAACTCTTGAATGCTTGGTTCATACAGGAGGTTAACTATCCCGAGTTACTATAAACATTGTGATGGTAAAAGAGGCCAATGGGAGCTGGAGAATTTGTCTTGATTTCACTAATCTGAACAAAGCTTGTCCGAAAGACTCGTTCCTGCTTCCTAGCATTGATGCTCTGACTGAAGCAACCTCTGGTCACGAACTCTTGAGTTTCATGGACGCTTTCTCCGGGTATAACCAGATTAGGATGTTCCCCCCTGATATTCTAAAGACTTCGTTCGTAATAGACCAAGACCTATATTGCTATCGGGTCATGCCCTTCGGGCTAAATAATGCCAGTGCGACTTATCAGTGCCTTGTCAACAAGATCTTTAGAGAATAGGTTGGCCGGAAGATGGAGGTTTATGTGGATCACTTGTTGGTGAAAAGCATCAACAAGCTGAACCATGTGACTGACCTTCAGGAGGCCTTTGATGTATTGCAGAGTCACAAAATGAGACTTAACTCGACTAAATGTGCCTTCAGTGTCCAATCCGGCAAATTTCTAGGGTTCATGGTTAGCCAAAGAGGCATAGAAGCCAACCCGGAGAAGATCTAGGCCACTCTGAACATGACACCCCTTCCAATGTCAAAGATGTACGAAGACTCACAGACGCCTCGCGGCCATAGAGCGCTTCCTCTTCAAATCAGGAGAAAAGTGTCTCCTGTTCTTCAAGGCTCTTAGAGGAACGAAAGGCTTCGAGTGGGGGCAACAGCAGCAGGAGTCTTTCGACCAACTCAAAGCCTATCTGGTCAACCCCCCACTCTTGAGCAAGCCAAAGCCTGAGGAAATCCTCTACATTTACCTCGCCACCTTAGAACAGACCTTCAGCGCCGTCCTAGTAAAAGAAGAAGATAAGTCGCAAATGCCAATCTACTATGTGAGTAAGGTTCTCAGAGACGCCGAACTCCATTACCTAAAGATAGAAAAGAGGGCCTATGCATTATTCATGGCTGCGCGAACTCGGTGGTCATTCTTACTGACCAGCTACTCAAGCAAGTGCTCTACAAGCCCGAAAGTTTGGGGCACCTTATGAAGTGGTCCATAGAGCTAAGCCAACATGATATCACTTATCAGCCAAGAACAGCTATCATGGCACAAGCCAGCAGAATTTATAGTATAGAGCACTATCCCCGACCCCAGCAAAGAGAGAGATAAACCCCCATTCTGGATTGTCTATGTTGATAGGTCTTCCTGCACTGACGAGAGTGGAGCAGGGGTCATCCTGACTGGCCTCGATGACTTCGTTCTTCAGTACTCGATCCGCATTAATTTTTGAGCATCAAACAATGAGGTAGGATATAAGGCTCTCATAGCTGGTCTATACCTGGCATGCATGGACGATGCTCAACACGTCAAAGTATTTATTGACTCACAGCTGGTGGTAAACCAGGTATCGGGGGAGTATGAAGCAAGAGATGATCGCATGGTCAAATATTTGGCCAAAGTCAAAGAGCTACTAGCTACTTTCCAAGAAGCAGAACTCCAATGAATCCCCCGATAGGAGAATGGGCAGGTAGATGCCCTCTCAAAGTTGGCTTCCTCTTCTCTCCAGGGGCTTGAACGCACCGTCTTGATAGAAGTCCTTTGAAGACCTAGCATCGAGGAAGAAAGCCCCGAAGTAATGGAGATACTGTCCCTTGTACTCGGGGAGAATTGGATGAAGCCCCTGCTCGTGTTTCTCAAAGACATAAGCCTCCCTCCAGACCCTGTAAAGGCTGGAAAAGTCAGAACTAGACCCGAGCGATATACGCTCATTGAAAGGGTCATGTAGAAGTACTCTTATACTCAAGTAGACAGCATACCCTACTTGAGATGCCTCTCCCCCCGAGGAGGCTCAGTACGCTCTAAAGGAGGTCCATGAAGGGATAGGTGGCGCTCATTTGGGAGCAAGGTCTCTCGCCCGCAAAATCCTGAATCATGGCTATTTCTGGCCCACACTCCTCAGCGACGCCTAACAGCACGTTCGCCAATATACCCCCTGTCAAAAGTTCTCAACAATTTGGCATTTACCACAAGCCCAACTGTCCTCCTTATCCCGTCTGATCCCTTTCGCAATGTGGAGTATAGACTTTCTTGGGCCATTCCCTCCCGTGCCTGGCCAGCTGAAGTTCCTTGTCATTACGATCGACTACTTCTCCAAATGGATTGAAGCCGAGCCTTTAACAACAATCACTGATAACAGAGTCCAGTAGTTCTTTTAGAAGAACATCGTCTGCAGATTCAGTGTACCTCGAATCTTAGTAACGGACTTTGGGACCCAATTCACGGGGGTAGCCTTTCGTAATTTCTCTGTGGACCTCGGTATCCAGCAAAAGTTTTCCTTAATATCCCACCCGTAGTCCAACGGTCAAGCCGAGAACGCCAATCAGCAAATTCTCTTCGGCCTAAAGAAAAGACTCAACAAGTCTGCCGAGGGATTATAGATCGAACAACTCCCCAATGTACTCTGGAGCTACCGCACTACTAAGCGGACCCCAATAGGAGAATCTCCTTTCAACCTTACTTATGGATCAGAAGCCGTCATCCCACTTGAAGTTGGCATACCTTCTCCCCGCTTGATTGCCTTCAGTGAAGAGCTAAATTTGAACCAACTTCGGGGCAACCTTGACCTCATCGATGAGATTCGAGAAAGATCCTCCATTCGTCAAGAGATCTATCCGCGCAGGATTGAGCAGTCCTACAACAAAAGATTCCTCCCTACAAATCTCAAAGAAGGAGACATGGTTATGAGAAAACTATCAATTTCTAACCCGAGCAAGAAACGGAAACTATCTCCTAACTGGGAAGGGCCGTACAGGATCTCCAAAGTTATCCACCCTGGTGCTTATCAACTTGAAGATCTGGGGGACAAAAGGGTACCAATAACATGGAATGCGGAACACTTGTTGAAGTACCAAGAGGGTGTTCAAACACATCTCCAAGCAACTTCTACCTAAAGCATTTCTAAGTTTGTTTTTCTTCTTATTACTTAGTTGATTTTCTCAAATGTAATAAAGGCTTGCAACACAAAAGCGACCACTTAGTTCTCTTTAATTAAAGCAATTTACTTCTCAGAAAACCTATTGTCGAGATGTTTGGGTTGTCTTACTCCAAAGCGTACACTCTAATTACGAAAACTCTCTTAAATGACAAATTTGGAATCCAACACTTGGTTCGATGCCACTTTAGCAGCTTGCGAACATGCAAGTGCAAAGTAGCTCACCATTCGAAATTTCTCCCATAACTGTTGAAACTCTCTTATATGACAAGTTCGAAGTCCAACACTTGGATCGATTCCACTTTAGCCGTTTGCGAACATGCAAGTGCGAAGTAGCTCACTATTCGAAATTGCTCCCATAACTGTTGAAACTCTCTTAAACGACAAGTTCGGAGTCCAACACTTGGTTCAATGCCACTTTAGCCGCTTGCGAATGAGCAAATGCGAAGTAGCTCACCATTCAAAGTTCCTCCCACAACTATTGAAACTCTCTTAAACGACAAGTTCGGAGTCCAACACCTGGTTCGACTCCAGTTTAGCCGCTTACACATAAGTAAGTGTGAAGTAGCTCACCATTCGAAACTGCTCCCACAACTGTTGAAAACTTTTGTACACAATTTTTAGCAAACACTTAGAAAAGAGACACAAGCTCTCAGCCAAAAAATGTTGTTCGTTCCACAAGAAAGAAAAAGTTACAAGTGTTATTGTGCCAAAGAGGCTCGTTACATGATCAAAGAAGCGCAATCAACAAAAACATTGCTCGAATACTACAAATATCTTATTCTGCTAAAATTGGAGATACAAGCCTTATTCAAGACCCAACTACAAATATCTTATTCTGCTAAAGTGGGGGATACAAGTCTTATTCAAGATTAAAACCTCTACAAAACTTCAAGATTAAAACCTCTACAAAACTACAAAGTGTGGTTCTAACTCTTCCTAGGAAGTGGGACACTCCTATTGAGCAATATACGAGGACGACGAGCGCTGTGTCGCTCCCTCATCGTCACCGAAGAAATCTCTAAGCCTGCAAGATGAGTCATACCATGGGACCCGTGGGCCTAGCGGCCCCTCCAATTGTTGCCCCACTAGACGAATCAGCCACGCCACTTTGAGCATCCTCAGGGTTTCGCTGAGGCATGCGTGGAGCCAACTCATGGAACGATCTCCCCTGGGTGTACTCCCCACGCAGGTAAGAGGTGCTCTTGATGTTGCTTCCTTCCAAGAGTCATCTTAAACAAAGATTTTTCGCCTCTAACTCTACGAGTCGCTCTTTAAGGTAGTCGTCTGTCACTTGGAGCTTCAAACGAGGTACCCCGCTCGTGCTCCCCCTTGCAAGAACTCAAAGATGGTCCGCCGCTTCCAAACTCTTCTCGAGCACCACATTCTTCAGCTCGTCCCTCTCCGACCTCACTTCGAACAAAGAGTTCTTTAGCTCGTCCCTATCGATTTTCACCGTGAATAAAGAGTGCCGAAGGAATTTTAGTCTTGAAGCTTTGCTTGCAGCCATAGAGGGGCTAGCCTCCTTACCCTCGGGGGGTACTTCTTGGAGAGTCTCCTCAAGGCACTTCACTTCGATGTTTTGGCGAGCCAAGACCAACCTCAAATGAAAATGCTCCAACTCCGTTTTAGAGATCCTCTCCCGAGATTGAGCAAATCCTAGCTTAGCAACGCGAAGTTGGGTGCGAAGATGCGACGCCTTGCTACCCTGGGAAAGTTAACCAAAGAAAGAAGCGTAAATCACTCTAAGTCTAAATAGAGATACAAGATGGTTCTAAGTTCAAGTAGAGCTACAAGATAGTTCTAAATTTGAATAAGAGCAACAAGATAGTTCTAAATCTGAATAAGAACTACAAGATAGTTCTATATTTGAATAAAAGCCACAATAAAGTTCTAAGTCGTGTTTCCACACAAAAGTACTTCATTACTAAAGTAAAGATACAAAAGCGGTGTCCAGTCCACTATAAGGCATCGATACAAGAGCATTCAAACGAAAAAAAGAAGACAAAACAGCTAAAAAATGTGGTGTAGATACAAAAGAGGTCAAGGGACCACCTCGGTAGACGTCTCCAGGGGAAGAGTGACCTCGCGACCGTCTTCCTCAATCGCCTCCGGTACCTCCACCATGGTCAACTGAGGGTCCACGATGACGTCCTCCTCCTGCTCCTCCTCTTCTTCTTCTTCTCCACACACCTCCTCGGCTACTGGAGCAGTTTTGCCTTCAAGAAGGCCGTACAGGCTGTACCCCGAGCCGTCGAAGTCAAGGCCGCGCGCTTCTACGTGCTTGAGCGCCCTAGCATAGGACTGCTCCAGGTTCGAGCGCAAGTGCAACTTCACTTCGGCCCTAACTGCCTCTGCAGCTACTTTCACAACTGCCTCCTTCCCCTTCGCGGCATCTTCAACGGCCTTCGTAGCCCTCACCCTCTCCTTGTCAGCCCTCTTCCTCTCCTTGTACGCCATCTCTTTCTCCAGGACAATCTGTTCGTTTGCCTTCGCCAAGACGGATTCAAGGAAAGTGATCTGAGACGCCTGAGACTCAGACAAGCGCTTCTCCGCCTTGAACATCTTCATAGCCTTAGCTCGCTCAGACCGATCTCTATCGCTTGCCGCCTTGAGCTCCTTCTCCTGCTCGGCGAACTGCTCCATCATCTGACTAAAGTGGCAAGTGATCTACGAAGACAAAAACGAGAAAAATGTTCTAAGTGTGAAAGTCACAAGGAAAATTTCTCATTCATAAAGAGCGAGGCTTCACTCACCGACATAGTTGCCCTAGCTATCTTGAGGGCATTATCACCGGCCATTCCTTCCTTCATCGCAGCGCGATCCTTCGGGGTCGGCAAGTGCCATACCGTTTGCATGCAGCTGGCAGAGTCCCCAAGGAAACCATCGTGCTTCATCACGAGCCAGTCGGGGACGAAGAGCTTCTTGTGCTCCTCGGTAAGAATCGCCTCTGCTGCAGCTGTAAGAGGTAGGGATTTGAGCGCGCCAGTGCGACCCCGAGGGTGAATCCTCCGATGGACGAAGCAGGAGGGATAGGCAGGGCAGATTCTAAGTTAACTATCAGAGTCGTCACCACCGAAGTCTTCACGGCTTTGGCAGACGACGGCCCCGAGGTCGTCCTCTTCCTCTTTCTTTTGTTAGGGGCCTTATTGCCTACTCCTCCTCGGTCGAACAACATCACTCTGAATTCCATGTTCGAGGCCTCTGCAAAGAGAAAAAACGAAGAGATGGGAATGTGAAGAAAGTAAACTTAAACTAAAGACAGAGAAAAATATACTGAGCATACTGGGGTTGATCGGACAGAGACCCTCACCGAAGAGGACCTCCTCGGTGAGATCCTTCCAACCCAGGGGATCACGAGAAAGGAGTTTTGACACGACCCCCTCTTCCTCCGGAGTCAACACCGGCTCGCCCTTCGCCCACTTCGGTACCTCCTCCCTCCACCTCATGGGATTATTCCATGACGCGCTATCCCGGATCAAGAAATACTTCTCCTTCCAAAACTTGATAGAATCGGGGTTCTCAATCAGCTTCACACCCCGGTGCGGCGATAAATAATACCGGTACTCCACCTTACTCTTTCGATGGATACGATAGAGCTTTCGGAGAATAGCAAGTTGAGGCGCAACCCCTATCGTTTGTCACTGAAGAACGAAGCTGTTGACGTGCCTCCACATGTTCGATATATATTGGATAGGGCTCAAGCTGTACCACTACAGCACCTCGGTCATGAATGGTGGAAGAGGCAGACGAAGACCAGCGTAGAATGCGTCGAAGGAAAAAATGCACGTGTCGGGAGAGGTCGGGGAACAGGCTCAGATACTCGGACTTAGGAGAAGGAGGCCGAGTTCCTTCGGTATCATGAAACTCTTGCGAATCTGTACCAAGTCCCTCTCCATTAGCATGGAGGGGATGTCGTCAACTTCAAAATGTTCCCTCGACCTGCTCTCCTCGTATGAGGCCGACATCTCGTACACTTCCTTGGCCAGAAGGTCATCGGAGTATTCTCGTACTCTTCCGAGGTTTGTTAAAGGACCCCGAAAGCCTGCCCAATGCCCCTGCTTGCCTCTCCTTCTCCCCTATCGTCTCGGATGTCATCGACCCTACTACCCTCTTCCTCTTGTCCACTGATAGGGCCACTACCAACTGCCGATCCCCTTCGTGGTCTGAGGTGGAGGTCACATTCCCCGAAGAAACCCTAGACATCTCGTAAAATATATAAAAGAAAATATATATTTATCTTGATGTGACAGCTACCATCGGAATAAATAGCCCGAAAATCAAACACCTGGCCGCAACCCACTAGTAGAACCACCCAGCAGTGAAAGAAAAATTTCCAAGAGTAAGAAAAAAGAATGAGGGAATGAGGGGGGGGGGGGGTGAAAACTTATAGTTAATGAGGGGCATCGTTTGGGCTTCTAAGATCTTTGGGCCCCCGAAACCACTAGAAAAGCCCATTAGTGTCACAAATACTAAGCGACAGAATGCGTAAAGGTGAAATATCAAGCGGCGCCAAAAACCAATTGACTACAATGATCAATAGCCAGATCTAATATCGAGATGCGCGCCTAATCTAGATCGACAACCCAGATCATGCCACGTCGCTCGGAACCAAAACCCAAGCAAATGTGTCACCGAACGTGAAAATGGGGCAAAACTTCGTCTTCAGAGGCGTGCTCGACGGCCCAGATCATGCCACGTCACTCGAAACCAAAATCCGAGCAAACGTGTCACTGAGCGTGAAAATGAGGCAAAACTCTGCCTCAAGATGTGTGCCTGATCCACATCGACGGCCCAGATTACGCCACGCCGTTAGAACCAAAATCTGAGTAAATGTGTCACCGAGTGTCAAAATGGGGCAAAACTCCGTCTCAAGATGCATGCCCGATCCAGATTGATAGCCCAGATCACGCCACGTCACTTGGAACCAAAATCCGAGCAAACGTGTCACCGAGCTTGAAAATGTGGCAAAACTCCGTCTCAAGATGTGCGCCTGATCCAGATCGATGGCCCAGATCATGCCACGTCGCTCGGAACCAAAATTCGAGAAAACATGTCACCGAGCCTGAAAATGGGGCAAAACTCTGTCTCAAGATGCACGCCTGATCCAGATCGAAGACCCAGAGCATGCCACATCGCTCGGAACCAAAATTCGAGCAAACGTGGCTCCGAGCGTGAAAATTGAGAAAACGTTCGCCTCAAGATACGCGCCCGATCGTGATCAACCACTCAAATTGCTCCACGTCGCTCGGAATCTGAGCAAACGTGGCTCCAAGCATGAAAATGGGGAAAATGCTTGCCTCCCGATGCGCGCACATGATCGAACTACTCAGATAGCGCCACGTCGACGATTATCTAATTAACCGTCTGATCGTTCAGAAAATCGCGTCGAAGATGTGATCGATGCTCCAGATTGCGCCACGTCGATAAATATTTGATTAATTCTTTATTTTAATTATTAAACCAAATTAATTAATTAAAAATTGCGAAAAATAATAAAAAATTCAAAAAAATAATTAAAAATTCAAAAAAATAATTGTAAATTCGGGAAAAATATTTTTGAACTCCTGGAAAAATAATTATTAATTAGAATGATTATTTGATATTTTTTTAAAATAGATTGTAACTTTGCAAAATTGAATGAATGATTCGAAAATTGATAAAAAATTGGACAAATCATTGGAAGATCCAGAAGATCCCACAAACACATCAGAGTACAATGCAAGCTCAATTAAACGCTGTTAAGCCCCGGGGGCGATCCTAAATGCTCCTAAGAACTACGATAAAATCTTGTTCGCCATTAAAACAAGAAAACTACTCCCAAAGGCTGTTAAAATCAGTCTTCAGGAGTAGGGGGCTCGTGATATGGCTAAAATGGGATTAAATCGAGGCCGTTCAAACTGGGCACAAATCTTAGAGCTCTCAGGGGTAAAACAGTAATTTCCACCACAAACGGGTACGAATTAGGAACCTGGTCTTTATTCAAAGCCAGTAATCCGAAAACTGAACTGTCTTATTGAGTATGGGTAGCAACCCGTTACAAACCAGCCCAGATACTTAAAGATTAATTCAAATTCATGATTATCTCTAAGAGGCGGTTTAAACTGACTCTCTTATCATGGAATGAGTTTAAACTCTACCTCTAATCCAAAAATACCGGGACATAGAGATAAATGATTATCTCTAAACTGTCTCTAAAGGCGACTATAAATACCCCTCTCGCCCCACCAGAAGAAAGGTAATCAATAATTTTTCCACAAAACTATCTTTTATAATCTTCCTGATTACTAACTTTAGCACCAGAGGGTTCGTCGCCGGAATCCTTCCCAGTGTATCAAACTTTTTGCAGATTAACGAAAGCAGCAAGAAACAGCGAACACCAGCCAAAAGTCAACAGTTTTTCCTTTATTATTTCCAGAAGAATCCACAAATATATCTGTTTGCTCCCACACTAAAATTAGCATCAACAACGAGGAATATATCAGGAAAACCATTTAACTAACCTTCAAACAATTTTTTTTTGTTGCTACATTCTATATATTACCTTCAAAATATTTACTTCAAAAGTAAATTTGTTTAAGATGTTCAATTTCAAATAGTTTAAAGCTTAGCGCCACTAGAATTTTTTCCCAAATTGTCCCTCTTTTTGACAGTTTTTTCCCAAATGCCCTACTTTTTAAAAAATTTTCCAAAACGCCCTACTTGCTTTCTGAAAAAGCGAGTATGGGAAAAATCTCATCGCTTTTTCAGAAAGCGAGTGTGAAGCTTTAGTTTTCACTGGCCTAGACTTGGTGCCTCAAACAGCGATGGGGTTTTTCCCAAACTCGCTTTTTGAGATAGCAAGTGTCAATTGGTGGTTTTTTGGACCCCAGGATTGAATTTCGACCTCACACTCTCTTTCAACTCTTACTCTTTCTTATCTCCATTCTTACTCTCTCCTTAACTCCAAAACCCAAAACCCTAGCCTCTCAAAATTGACCTCCTACCCACAAAATCTCCTATAAATCTAAATTTATTCATTTAATCTTTCCCAACCCTCTCACCTTCCACTCTCAAAACCCTAAACCCATATTCTGAAAGATCCATATTTTGGAATTTTGATAAACTTGAAGAGGATAGCAACTTCAACTCTTCTACCCATATAATCTACGGCTATATCATTCCGAATAAGCTTGTGAAGGTATGATTTATAACACTTATTATTTTGTACATTTTTGTAGGTTTTGTTTGTGGCTAGATAATAACTCGTATATTCGTATAAATATTCATAGGTATGGATTACGATATTTCTATTTGGTTATCCTTTGGTGGTGAAATAATTCGTGATCCAAAGATAAGTTGTTGTTATAGTGCCGTTGATCCTGAAATAGTTTGGGCACCTCGTACCATTACATTGGCAGAAATAGTTGAGAAAATTTATGAAGTTACTAATTGGGATATGGATCAATAGAATGTGAAAATTTTAACTCGGTATGCAGCAGAAAAAGAAGATGGTCAGTATTTTATGACAGTGCTTGTTTCTACTGATAATGCTATGAAGTCAATGATTGCTAGGACACTTGATTCCAATTGTACTTGGTCTGCATTAGAGTTATATATTCAGCAAATCCAAATTATAAATGCTCAGTCACATGATAATCCTAGTTCAAGCTTCATACGAGAAGTACCGACACAGCAGATGAGGTCTAATCCCGTTCAAACTTCACAAGCAATTCCACTGTCCTCACAAGAAGACACGTTCACAAATACAACAAGTCCAGATTCTACAGATGTTTAGTTGCCATGTCAACCTAGTCTGGTTCATGACTATGTTCGAAATGACACTTTATTTGAATTATTTCAAAATGCTAACATTAACAACGACCTATTAGACGATGATGAAGAAGAGGAATAAACAAACGATGAAGTTGATAAGAGTGTAGAAAATGATGATGAGGACGAAGATGATGAATATGCAAATGTAAACACAAATAACAGCAGGGCTAATGAAGTGAGAGCTACTAATAGCTATGCCAATGTTAACGCTCATGTTACCGAGGAGATGACACAAGGTGCTAGAGTACATCAAGTTCCACAAGAGTCATCCGGATCATCCAATGTAGACGAATTGTACGTTGACAAAAGTTTATAAGTAAAAAGTCAATTCAGCAGGCTGTGAAGTTGTATTCTATCAAGAAACATCATGAATTCGTCATATTGAAATCTTCACCGACACTGTACACTGTTAAATGTAAATTGACACCTAGAAAATGTACAATTGAGGAGATGGTGCAAATTTCTCCAGTAGTAAGTGAGGGTGGCTGCCCTTGGAGATTACAAGCAATCGTTCCAAAAGTCGGGACAAATTTCATGGTGAAGAATATAGTTGGGTCTCATACTTGTACGAGTCTAACATTGAATCAGGACCACTATAAAGTTGATTCTAACCTTGTTTGCAATTTGATTATGAATGTGGTGAAGTTTGAGATAGGTTTAACACCGCGGGCTATTATTAAGATAGTGAAACTATAATATAATTATCAAATTTCATATAAAAAAGCTTAGATTGCAAAACAAAAGCAATTCAGAGGTTGTTCGGTACCTTCGAATAAGCATATACGAAGTTGCCTTTTATTCTATCAGCAATACAAGCAGAAAATCCAGGAACTGTTTTCCACTAAGATAAATATCAGCCTAGTCCTAGCGAGAAAATATTCAAGGGAGTATTTTGGGCATTTGGTCCTTCGATTGAAGGTTTCAAGTCTTTCAGACCTATTATTAGTGTTGATGGAACTCACTTGTATGGTAAGTACAAGGGTTGTTTGTTAATTGTTGTTTCCCCAGGTGTGAAGAATAGCTTATTTTCCTTTGCATTTGCATTAGTTGATGGAGAGAGTATAATTACTTGGACATGGTTCATGAGTTGCATTCGGTATTTTGTCACCGATCATACTGAGTTGTGTGTTATCTCTGATCGTCATGCTGGTATTTTGTCTGCTATAGAATTGCAAAATAGCTTGGAACGAACCTAATGCATATCATCGTTATTGCATGCATCATTTCGCTGCAAATTTCTTCAGTAAATTTTGTAGCAAGGCAATGAGGAAAAAATCAAAAATTACATCTTGTCAAAACCAACCCAAAAAGTTCAGTACCAAACTCGCGAAGTTGAAACCATTAATGTCAAGGCGGCTAATTAGTTGAAAGAGAAACCGGTTGAGAAATGGAAACTTTATGTAGATGAAGGTCGACGATACGGCATAATGACTACAAACCTATCAGAAGTCTTCAATTCAGTCTTGAAAGGTGTCTGTAGTTTACTGGTAACTGCGATTGTGGAGATGATCTTTTATCGTCTAAATTCTTACTTTAATACTCATCGGCAGGAAGCCAAGAAGCTTTTATCTAAAGGGAAGATTTTTGCTTGAAGAGTACAGGAATTGATCGATAGTCGCCGTGAGAGAGCAAATCTACATGAGGTTACAATGTTAAATCATGAACCGGGAGTTTTTGCCGTGAAAATGGGTCTACGCATGGTAGGTGGAGAAATGAAGGGTGGAAACTTGCACACTGTTAACTTGGGTACTAAAACATGCACATGTATGAAATTTCAACTATATCATATTCCTTATTCTCATGTATAGGCAGCTTGTGCATATCGTGCAATCGATTACAAGACTTTTGTTGATAAATTTTACTTAGTTACTGCATTAGCACAAACATGGGATCCTCTCTTTCATCCAACTCTAAATCCAGCATATTGGCCTACTTTTGATGGACCACGATCCATAGCTGATGCAAGCATGCGACGTTCGAGAAAAGGCTGGCCGAGATCTACGAGAATTCGTAATGACATGGATGAGAGAGATGGGTCTAGCAGGGGTACGAGAATGAAATGTTCGAAATGTGGGTTGCATGGACACAATAAGCGTCGATGTAGTAATAGAGGATCTCGAAACATTTAAATCATGTCAAATTTGAATGTGTTTGTCCTCATTTTGTCAACTTTGCAGTAGTTTGTAATTGTTGTATTATGTGTTGTGGAATTTCTAGTAATTTGTATGCGTTTAATTTTGAATTGTGATGATTTCCATTTGTTTCAAAATAATTGGAAGTTGATAGATTGTGATATGAGTTGGAGTAGATATGAGTTGTATACAGGGCAGACTGCAATTGCAATTTACAATTGGAATTTTTTTGCCTAAACTCGCTTTCTCAGAAAGCGGGTCTAGTATAAACCTCCTCGCTTTATGAGAAAGCGACTGTTGAGTTGAGAGACTTCTAGAGCCTAACTGGCCTTGGAAATTTCAAAAGTTATCAGTCGCTTTCTCAAAAAGGGATTGGTTTTAAGCTACACTCTTTTTCAGAAAGCGGGTGTAGGCGAAACCTCCTCGCTTTCCGAGAAAGCGACTGTTCAGTAGGGAAATTTCTAGAGACTAGACTGGTCTCTGGAAATTTCTCAAGTCAACAGTCGCTTTCTCAAAAAATGAGTGTAGGAGAAACCTCCTTGCTTTCTGAGAAAGCGAGTGTAGGCGAAACCTCATTGCTTTCTGAGAAAGCGACTGTTGGGTAGAGTAATTATCAGAGACCAGCCGGTCTCTGGAAAATTTCTCAACTCAACAGTTGCTTTCTCAGAAAGCGAGGAGGTTTCGCCTAAACTCGCTTTCTAAGAAAGCGAGTCTTGGGTCTGCTGAGAAACAACTTATACAGACTCTATACTCGTTTTCTGAGAAAGCGAGTATAGAGTCTGTATAAGTTGTTTCTCAGCAGACCCAAGACTCGCTTTCTGAGAAAGCGAGTTTAGGGAAAATAATTTTCATTTCAAGCTGCATATGCAGTCTGCCCTATACATTCACATAAACTTCACCATTTCACTACAATACACTACACCATTTCTCAACATTGCTTTATAGATACGAAATTAAACTTCTCCATTTCTCAACATTCCATCTTCTAACACTATTTTATACATTCGAAACTCAACTATACATCAACACAAACAATCACACTCACACACCCCATACAAAATTACATTGCTTTATACATTCGAAAATTATAAAAGTTCACAAATGCTCTTCCTTCACCATCAGGTACATGAACAAAATTTATAAGAATACATATATACCCACCCTCACCGACAACATTTAAAAATACATTAAAAAACTTTGAAACATTCAAACTATGAAACATTCAAACCAAAATACCTTCACAGATCGGGTGTAAAAAAAGTGGGGGGTCTCCTTTGCCTTTTAGCACGTTGTGGGGTGACACCAGATAAGGAAATTTGATCCTCTTCATATTTTTGTGTCCCTTCAATATTTTCTTCAATCTCATCACCTTCAGCTTCTTCTTCGAAGTCGTTTCTCAGATGATATGGGGGTCTATGGACAACTTTCTTTCGACGAACACCATGCTGACTGGTTCGATGTGCAGGAGTAGTTAGTATAGTATCTAAAGTAGCTCCCTCACCCACAACATCAGCTTGTGCATGACACGACGTAATTATCTCTCGTGCAAAGTCCTTCATCAGTTCCGCGACATTACTCAACACAGCAGCACATTTTTTTGCCTGAATCCAAGTCTGGGCCATCTACACAACATGAGTAGTTGAAATATTAAATACAGTGCATATGTATATATAAACTTAATAACTTAAAAGAATACAACAAAACTTAATAACTTACGATTTTACGAAGAGCTGATGCCTTCGGTTGGAGCATAGGCAAATTCATTGAATGGTCATCTGCTGGTTCGGCTACTGATTGACGAATCGAGAATTCCACACCAGCAGGATTCTGCACTGTGGGAGAGATATAATGTCTAGTCATCCTCTCATACCAAGCCATGTAAGTCGCATGCACCGTTGCATCGAACGGAGGAATGTCACCAATGATTTCATCGAACCGGTACGCATTCCATCTCTTAACATATGAAGAAAAGTATGCAGCCCAATTGTAACCGGGTTTTTTACCCATTCCAGTAATAGAATGCATATCAGCATTGAACGGTTCAATAACAGGAATACTTTGAAGTATACCAAACTGACGTAGCACTCTATTAGCGAAGTAGAATTCGACTGTGCCAAAATTGATTAGAGGTGCCTTTGTCAGCCACAGCTCGCGCCTATACAAGAAAATAGGCAGTAGTCGACCCAAATGTGCCTCCGTGTAGGGTTTCCACATGACACAATCATCTTCCAACCTATCCAGTTCATCTCTAAAGTACGTCAGGCATCTGTTGGGGTTGGACTTCCATGTGAGATTGTCGGACCAGTAAACACCGAGTGGAGGTAAAAAGTGTTGGTCCTCAGGGAGTGGATCCAATTGGGTGATTGCCTACGCACTACAGGCCGACCAACATGAATACACTCCAAACTCCAAACTTGAAGTAAGATCATTGGTCCATTCATCTGCACCGAACCAAGATTGCAGTTGCACAAACTCCTGTACAGAGATGCTAACACGGCACTACCCCAACTGTACTGTCAGACTCTTCCCAGATCGGTAATCAATGGCAGGTACATCAACAACACCGAATGACCAGTCGAATTTGAGAACATCATGCCACCAAATAGTGTCAAGATGTACGCCTTGCAATAGCACTCAACTTCGACCTCAGTGGAACCTTCATTCAATCTATTCTTGAAAGTCTCCTTCAACCACTTCAAGCGAATGAACTTTCCATTTACTGCCCCCATTTCGAATTCAAAACCAAGGTATTGTTCCACAAGATATACCGACTCGAAGTCCATCATACCGGTCACTGTTTGCCCATCAACTGGAAGATCAGTGAGTACAGAGACATACTGTAGTGTTACGGTCATCTCCCCAACGAGCAGGTGGAAGGTATGGGTTTTAGGATGCCATCTCTCAAGAAGTGCGGTAAGAAGAGGCCGATCACATTTGATGGATCTCATCAGTCCAATACCATATAACCCGCAGTCCAGTAGAGTCTCATGAATCTGTGGGTGAGTAGGAAGTGGATGACCCCCCCTAAATGTACACTCCTTAGATTCGCTTTCCCACACGGCCTTCGAACGGTGATACGATTGGAGAGTAAGAAGTGTAGGGTCGAGGGGACCTGGACCTCCAGGAGGAACATAAGATGATAAATAAGGGGCTGATGAAGAAGGGCTCGCCTCATTTGGTGAAGCGGTAAGATTAGTTGAGACCTACACAACAATAACATTTAAATCAATAGAGCGATATTAAATTTTATTGTATGATAATCAAACTAATCGAATACAAACAATTATTCACTTACATTAGTACGTTCGGTACCACCACGACCACGACCACGTCCACTGCGAGGAGGTGGACCAAAAGAAATACGTGGTCCGTCGCCTCGAGTATTTGGAGGTCTACTACTCGATCTTTCCTCCACATTACCCATCGTGCGTGCCATTTATAATAAACGAGAGTACACTACAACTTAAACAAATTGTTATTAACTATACAAAAATATAAAACCTACATATATCCACATATATATCCAATTTTTACACTATATACCTACATATACTCAAAATTTTATAACCTACATATAAATTAACAATCATCCATATATAACCAATCGTCCAAAAAAAATATAGCATCGAATACAAAAATATATAACCAACATGTACGCAAAATTTTTTACACTACATACCTATATATATAACCAATCATCCAATATTTTCAAATTAACAATCATCCAATATTTTTGAATTAACAAACATCAAACATGTTCAATTATAATGCTTAATTAACCCCAAATTAAAAATCCAATGTTAATGTTTCAAATTTTGGGTGATTTTAAAGATCCAATGTTTACTTAGAAAATCGAAAAGTTGGGTGATTTTGGGTCGAATTAACAAACATACAATGTTAATGCTTCAAAATTAACACGAAATTAAAAAAGCAAAAGTATGAGAAATAGACCGTTCAAGATGGGTGATTGAAGAGGTAGATAGTGAATAGGAGGTCGAAGAAACTCCTTCAACCGCACTCTTTATCCCCAAATTTGAAAATGAACGAACTCTTGGATATTAGGTGTAAGGTGTTTGGGTTAATCGAGGATTGTAAATCACCCTAGGGAGGGTGAATAGGGTGATTGTGCGGAATTAAAAAAAAATAAAATAAAGTGCAAAGTAAATAAAAAGAGATAAGAAGAGCAAACGTAGATAGCACATATGACACAACGATATAACGTGGTTCGACCCCTAAGTCTACGTCCACACCTCCTAATTTTAGCAATTCTCCGCCACAAGCGTTCCACTATAATCAAATCTTTGTACAGTGATTCTCGGATTCAGGCCGAGAGACCTATTACACCCACAGGACTTCTAACACAAGTCCCGTCAATCTCACCGAAGTGGAAGAAAAAGAAAAAGCTCAAGATCTTTAATGATCCTGACTGAAGAATACAAATAGTTATCACACACACTCGGATTGATTGTTGAAAGATTTATTCAGAAGATTTTTCTCAGAAGTAATAGGTGAAGAATACACAGTGGGTTCGTCCAATTAAATAGACTGGAAAGTGTATCGATCAAAATTAGAAACGATACATTCCAAAAATGTGAACAGCGCAAAGTACGGTCGACCGCAATTTCAGTGCAGTCGATTGTTCATCTCTCTGACGTGAAGTAGAGAGATGAAGGGTCGACTGCTTCTTACGTAACTATGAGTTGCAGTCGACTGCGATGCGGTTGACCGTCATAAGGTGCGGTCGACCGGTATTGCGTTGTTCATATTGAATCCACTTTATATTCTTACCAAAAACTAATCAATCACCAATCAACTTTATACAGATTACATCTCACAAATATAGAATGATAACAACTGGTCTGGATAACTTTCTTGGACACTAATCAATCAACTGCTCTTTTTGAATATCTTCTTCTTTTGCTAGATTTCTCAATCTTTCTTTATTACTTTTCTTCTTTGAATATTTTTGAATCTCTCTTGGATCTCTTGTGGATATTATTTGATCCTGAAAGTCTGAACAACTCAATTTAAACTTATTAGTATTTATAGACACATTTTGTGCACACCAAACTAAGAGTCAACAATCTCTCCCTTTTGGTGTGAACAAAACATGCCTTTGAATATTGAAAGTAAAAATTAAACAATTTGGCATATAAATACTCCCCCTGAATTTAGTACTTCCTGTAACACAAATTTTCATAGGTAAAGAGCTTTTAAGAGAGATTTGTAAATACTCCCCCTTAATTCAATACTTCTTAGAAGATAAAAATTATTTACTTTCAGTGTTAAAAAAAAATTCATAAGATTCATAAATATTCTTCACCTTTTTGGAACACACCAATAGGGGGCAAAAGACAAGTATAAATTAAATAAAATAAAACATGAGAAATATAATATACTCCGCCGAAAACTATTTGTAAATGAAAATAACTTTCTTTAAGCAAAACAAGAGAGATGAAGTTTGGAAATATAATAATTTTTCTAAGAGCGGAGGAAAATCTACTTACATGATACCATTGATAGCGAGACTCTTTGATATACAGCGAGAGCTCTTCATGGTATCATAGATTTGATATTTTCCCAATACAGATGCAATGCATGGATAAGAAGAAGAAGTGAAGAATGAATTTCAAGAAACCGATAGTACAGGAAAAATGAGTAGATAGTTCTTAAAAATCAGAACGTGCAACCGGTCGACCGGACGGTCGACCCCAAAACCAATTGAGCATATAAGTCAAAATTAATTCCGAGAGCAAACCGGTCGACCGCATATCTTGTAAAGAAAAAATGTAAGACAGAGGGTTATCTGGTCGACCGCACGGTCGACCGCAAATATTAAAGCCAAACTTTTTGAAAACAGAGTATAAAACAAAACGAAGACCGAGAGTGTGCCGGTCGACCGCTCAGTCGACCGTACACCCTCACAAGCGTACAGTCGCCTGTCGAGTCGACCAAAATGCATTTTCAAGCTAAAATATCAATAATATTCAGTTCTCCTTTCAAAGAATAAAATCGTTTTTCATCTAAAGGGTTAGTAAAGATATCAGCAAGTTGAGAATGAAATGAGTTTAAATTTGCTTACCAGACAAAGAATTAAACTAAAATTGTTTTACCTTAAAAAAATATAATCTTCCCTTTTCTTTTCTTGATAGTGATGCAAAAGTGTTGTTTTCATCCGTCATGAGCTTTAGGCATCCACTATCAAGGTGCTACCGATCTTTAGGTGAAGTACATTGATATACCTACATTAAGATTAGTATGTATCCAAGTAGGTACTGTTCCTGCACTTGTATTCTTCTTTATCCAAATGAAGTTAGTATTCATTTTTAAAGCACAATTATAAGAAATATGTCCTAGTCTAACAGTAATGACATGTGATACGACTATATCTTGAGTCATGCACACTTGCATAGTTTTGAGTTGGTTTGTAATTATGTTAGTGATTATGCAAGTGTGTATGATATGATGATTTAAATTTTTGATGGTGTATTGGCTCTTTGTAACAAAGCCCTCAATTATTATGATAGGATCTTGAATTTTTTGTAATAAGGTAACTGGGCCCTTCATATTTTTCTACAATTTTTTCTAACTCAATTACTCTTTTACAAAGTCTTTTCCTAGTCATCTCATCGTCTTTTGTGTTCCAACGAAGAGTGTCTAGTGTAGCATCAAGAATCCTATTTTGTTCAAGAGCTTCATTACAGCCTTCCACTACCTCATCAAATTTTCTTTCACATTCTTTTAAATTATCTGTGAGTTTAGCAATATAAACAGATTTCTCATGAATTTCTTTTAAGTGTTCATCATGTGTTGCTAAAGATTCTTAAATTTGTTGTTTTAAAAGTTCATTTTCCTCTAGCAATACATCATGATCTTTTCTAAATGACTCGAATTTTAATTTCCATGATCAAAGCATTTTTATTTTTTAGTTTTTTATTTCTAGCGATACAAGAGTCATGTGTTTCATTCGGAATTTGTTTATATTACCTTAGTTCACGACTTAGTTTTTTTTGGATAGTCTTTTAATCCATTGCACATGTCTACTAACTCATCATAAGTAGGTTCTTCGATTACCTCTTCTTCGGATGGTGATTGCACCTCTCCATTCCCAAGAGACATTAAGCCGACATCGTTGTACCCTTGCTTTTCCTCACTTGAATCTGAGTCAAGCCATGTTGCCTTCAACGCCTTCTTTTTTAGACCCGGGTTTGAGTGGTAGTAGTCCCTATTCCTGTCCTGTGAGACAGGACAATTTGTACGGATGTGTCCAGGCTTCTTGTACTTATAGCATATGTCATCCTTATCCTTCTCTCTTTCTCCTTGGTACTTGTCATATTTTTTATGTTTGAGATACTTACAAAACTTCTTAGTCAATAGGACGATGTCTTAGTCTGACTCCTCACGGTCTGAATCTGCCTTTAATGGTCAGGATTATTCTGCTTTCAGTGCAATGGTTTTCCCTTCGGTTTCTGGTTCAATCCCGATGTTTTGTCTGTATCTTTTGGATTCCATCATCTCCATCTCGTATGTCTTCTACTTTCCTTAGAATATGTAGTAGTCAAATCCCTTTTCTTCAAGGGTTTCCCTCATTGCAACAGCCTTTACATCCCAATCTGGCGTGAAACAGCTAATGAGTTTTCTGACCTTTCGGTCATCATCCAACCTCTTACCTAAGCTCTCAAGTTCACGGGCAATGATATCGAAGCGGGCAAGCATTTGATCCACATTTTTTCCTGGCAACATGCGAAACACATCAAACTTATAAAAACATAAATTTACTTTAACTGTTATCTCAGAAGCGGTTTCCTCATGCCGCTTCAACATGTTCTTCCAGATCTCGTACGCTGTCTTACAGTTTTGCCTGCCTCGCATTAGTTCTTCATTATTCAACCCTGCATAGAGAGCCGTCATAGCTTTGGAATTTGTTGTCTTGAGCGCTAGCTCTGCTTTTGCGAAAGTTGTCTTTCCGTTGCTAACCGGAATGTCTGTTTCATTAATACACACGTTATACTTCTTCTCCAAGCATTTGTAGAAAATGAGATATACGAACTTTTCAAACATCGTAGCATTTTTCATCAAAAAATGGTGAGCCTGTTAGACTTGTCCCATTGGAGACGAATGGCTCCAATGAGTACAAGTTTTCGGGAGAAGGAATTTCGGCCATTGGACATTTTGCTTAAGCTTTTAAGCATTTGATAAGCACCTCGCTCTGATACCACTGTAAATCACCCTAGGGGGGTGAATAGGGTGATTGTGCAGAATTAAAAAATTAAAATAAAGTACAGAGTAAATAAAATGGGATAAGAAGAGCAAACACAGAAAGCACAAGTGACACAGCGATATAACGTGATTTAGCTCCCACGTCTACGTCCACACCTCCTACTTGTAGCAATTCTCTGCCACAAGCGTTCCACTATATTCAAACCCTTATACAGTGATTCTCGGATTCAGGCCGAGAGACCTATTACACCCACAGGACTTCTAACACAGGTCCCATCAATCTCACTGAAGTGGAAGAAAAAGAAAAAGCTCAAGATCTTTAATGATCCTGACTGAATAATACAAATAGTTATCACACATACTCGGATTGATTGTTGAAAGATTAGTTCAGAAGATTTTTCTCAGAAGTACTAGGTGAAGAATACACAGTGGGTTCGTCCAACTAAATAGACTGGGAAGTGTATCGATCAAAATTAGAAATGATACATTCAAAAAATGTGAACAGTTCAAAGAATGGTCGACCGTAATTTCGGTGCAGTTGACCGTTCATCTCTCTGACGTAAATTAGAGAGATGAAGAGTCAACTGCTTCTTACGTAACTGTGAGTTGCAGTCGACTGCAATGCGGTCGACCGTTATGAGGTGCGGTCGACCGGTATCACATTGTTCATACCAAATCCACTTTATATTCTTACCAAAACCTAATCAATCACCAATCAATTTTATATAGATTAAATCTCACAAATATAGAATAATAACAACTGGTCTTGATAGCTTTCTTTGACACTAATCAATCAACAGCGCTTTTTGAATATCTTCTTCTTTTGCTTGATTTCTCAATCTTTCTTTATTACTTTCCTTCTTTGAATATTCTTGAATCTCTCTTGGATCTCTTCTGGATATTATTTGATCCTGAAAATCTGAAAAACTCAATTTAAACTTATTAGTATTTATAGATACATTTTGTGCACACCAAACTAAGAGTCAACAAGGATTAGATATGTAGATGAGAGACGTGAAAAATCGAAACGAGATGAGAGATATGAGGTTTTTTGGTTAATCGATGAAATTTTAAGATAAAATGGGTTAGGGTTTCGGGGTTAGAAGAGGAAGATGAAGATAGAGAGTTGAAAGAGAGAGTGATGTCGAAATTCGAGCCCCGGGTCTAAAAAATCCCCAATCGACACTCACTGTCTCAAAAAGCAAGTTTGGGAAAAACCCCATCGCTTTTTGAGACGCCGAGTCTAGGCCAGTGAAAACCAAAGCCTCACACCCGCTTTCTGAAAAAGCGATGAGATTTTTTTCCCTACTCGCTTTTTCCAAAAACGAGTAGGGCGTTTTGGAAATTTTTTTTAAAAATAGGGCAGTTTGGGAAAAACATTCAAAAGAGGGATAGTTTGGGAAAAAATTCGTGCAACTGAATGTGTATTTTCTTTTTGGAATGATTGTACTGCCGTTGTTTTTTGTTTTTTGTTGTTTTGTTTAGTTTTAGGTGAAATCATGCGGTCGATATGCGGATAGACTCTGCCAAAGTTAAATGGCTCCATAAGAAAATTCGAGATAAGTATGGCAATTGGTATGGAACTAGATAACAAAAACTCCATAAAGGTCGGCATAGTTTTGCACCCTCACAAATCAACATTAAGACAAGACGCGACACTTTGTCAATTAAGTGAAAACATTATGATGTCTTATTTGTCAAAAGGGTCTAGAAACAACATTAAAGGGGCGTTTGGTACGTGGATTGGAGAATTCTCAGGAATTGGTGGATTCCCAGGAATATGAGGGTGGAAATGAAGATTCCCGGGAATGTTGTAATACTGTGTTTGGTATACGACATTACATGTCTGGGAATACTTTGTTACCGTGTTTGGTATAGAACAATTCATTCCCATCAATCCATCTCTATAGTAGACATTACCGAATATACCCTTTTCCACTAAATTATCATTTTTTATGATTTTCAGCAAGTTCAACAGTAAGCTGTATTGAAATAGAACAACGAGATGTATAGTAAGCTGTAAAACAAATTTGACACTAGCGTTTCAGATTTCTACATACCAAATCACATCAAACAGCCTCCGCATCTAAAATCCACAAAAAATAGAGAAAGATAGAGAGATCAGTAATGGTGAATTTCCTGCTTTAAACCATTTTACCCTAATTCCGATTCCAGTGCAAAAACCCTAATACACTCCAACGTATTCCTCCCATCTCCCTTCTTTAATCGCTGAAATCCCTAATTTGATGTAAGTTTTCTATGATTCCTCTTTTTACTTGGATAAAGATACGATTTTTAGGGTTTCAAATTTACAACTAATTAGGATTTCAGATTTCTGGAGAAGAGGGGAGGAAGGAGATGATGGAGAGGGTTTTAAGAGGAGAGAGCGAACAAGAATTTTTTTTTCGTTTGTTTTTTTTTTTTCGAAGAGAAGAAGAAGACGAGAAGAGGAGTGTGATATTTGGGTGGATTTGGTTGGGTTCGATTTTTTCTGGAGGGTGTTTTGGGTATGCAATAATCTCAATCATTTTTTATGTGGAGGAATCTACAAATCCCACCCTTTTCAAGGAGAATGTTTATCATTCCCAAATAATTATTTTGATAACCCTGAGAATTTAATATTATTTACAAAACTATACATATGTCTTACCAAACCAGGTAATCAAGAGAGTAATCCTAGATTCCCTTATACATTACCGCGTACCAAATGCTCCCTAACTTTTCCGCTCTCTTCTCTTCCTCACGAGCGTAGAGTCTTATCAATAGATTGTCATACTCACCGGTGCAAAGGCTTATCAGTGGCACCATGCTAACACTTGCATTAAACTTACTAGTAGTTTACATGTGCGATGCACGTCTTGATAAATATAGTTTTTTTAAAGTAAAAATTCAGACGTAGTCTGGATTTGATCTAAAATCTCATTTACAATAATTATGCACGTGAGTTGCACGGATTGATAGACGAACAAATTACACTAAGGCCTTCTCCCATTATAGTAGTAGAGATATTTTTTATATCAATTTTTTTTTTTTTAAAGAAAAAGAGAATTCAAACATACGGTAATGCTACACCTACTACCAAATTTACTACCTTTTCCTTTACTACCTTAGGTGTCACACTATTATTGGATGTTTGTTCCACCTACTCTATAATAATCTCCACTAATAGTGTGCCACCTAAGGTGGTAAAAGAAAACGTAGTACATTTGGTAGTGGGTGTAGCATTACCCTCAAAGGTATCTCAGCCCTGGAGTACACTTATTAACAAAATAATGCCAGTCAAGATCCACATTAACCAAAAAGGCAAGGGTTAATTAGGATAAATAATGCCGGTCAAGATCCACATTAACCAAAAAGGCAGGGGTTAATTAAGATAAATAATGCTGAACAGTTCCCCTAATTTCAGGCTGCTGCTGCTTAGTACATGGGTCGCACCCATAGTTTACAGTCAAGCCGGGTTGACGGGTGGTATCAATGCCCAATAGTGTCGTTATAGCCGTCCCATCTTCAATCAACGCAGCAAATAGGGAACATCTCTTCAAATAAGCCTCCCTGATTCAATTTTTTCCCAAATTAGACCACTTTTTGAAACTAATTTCAGAAATAGACCACTTTTCAAACTAATTTCGAAGATAGACAACTTGCAGTTGGAAAGTACGGCCTGTTCGATTGTGAGGCCGCAGTTGAAAACTGCGGCATCTTCAAAAATGTGTTTTTTTCGATGCCACAGTTCCCAACTGCGGTCTTAGTTCATTTCATATTTGGCCTAAAGTGACTTTGAGACTTAGACAAAATTCTCAAAGTACAAATGTGGTATATAGAGGCCGCAGTTCCCAACTGCGAACTGCGGCCTAAAAATAACAGACGCCGCAGTTCTCTACGGCCTTAGTTCATTCATATTTAGCCTAAAGTGAATTTGAGGCTTAGAAAAAATTTCACAAGTAAAAATGTATTAAATAGAGGCTGTAGTTCCCAACTGCGGCCTAAAAATAAAAGAGGCCGCAATTGGGAACTGCGGCCTTCGTTCATTTCATATTTGGCCTAAAATGACTTTGAGACTTAGACAAATTTTTTCAAGTAAAAATATGTTATATAGAGGCCGCAGTTGAAAGCAGTTTTCAACTGCGGCCTAAAAATAACAGAGGCCACAATTGAAAACTGCGGCTTTAGTTCATTTCATATTTTGCCTAAAGTGACTTTGAGACTTAAAAAAAAAATTTCAAATACAAATGTGTTAAATAGAGGCCGCAGTTCCCAACTCGGCCTAAAAATAACAGAGGCCGCAGTTCGGAACTGAGGCCTTAGTTCATTTCATATTTGACCGAAAGTAAATTTGAGACCTAGACAAATATTTCCAAGTAAAAATGTGTTATATAGAGGTCGCAGTTCCCAACTGCGGTCTAAAAATAACAGAGGCCGCAGTTGGGAACTGCAAGTGGTCTATTTTCGAAATTAGTTTCGAAAGTGGTCTATTTCGGGAATAGTTTCAAAAAGTGGTATATTTCGGGGGGAAAATCCCCTGATTCCGGGTCTACTGCTTTTAGCGAGTCAATTGGAGAGTTCTCTCACCTACTCTCTCTTCCCCCACTTCGTGGAGCGTGCGACCTAAGATAGTGAAAAAAAATATAGTGGAATTGGTAGTGGATGTAGCATTACTCTTTCACATATAGAATTTCTTTAGAAAGTATTTGTAAATATAGGACATCTTCCAAACTATTTACAAAAATAGAACAGTTGGAAGTAATTTCCTAAAAAGGACCATATCTTTAAAGAAATTTAGACAACTTTAAAAATAAAAATTTACATATCTCACTACATATTTAAAAACTGAATATTTCATAGAAAATAAAGAAATTAAAAATTAAAGAATCTCTCAAAATTTAAAATAAGATACGCCGATAGTAGACTAATAGAAAGAAAGCATATAACTGATAAAAATATTAAAATATTTAGTGCTAACAAATAAAGTAACTCAAAAGCTACCCAAAGAAATACAAAAAAAATAGCATACAAGATATTAGATTATAGGAATGATGAAGCAAACTGGTATTACTAGCAACTATTATAAGATATTAAACTATATAAAGTAAGTTAGGATCGAAAATATTACAAAGAAAGAACCACCAATACTCTCAGAAATTTATATGACAAATATTCAAGAGTTGGAAAAAAATTATAATGGTCCAGAATTTTTAGGAATTATAAGAAAAGATTTAAAAATTATAAATAAGAACATAAAAGAGTTAAGTATATATTTAGCAGAGAAAACATAAAAAGAATTAGGCATAACAGAAGAATAAATGAAGGAGTTAGAAGTCATAACAAAACTGTATATAAATATTCTAGAAATAGAAGATTCAATGGCAAATCCTAATTCAGAAGAAGTAGAAGAAGTCTAAATTTTTTTAGATAAACAGACGAAGAATTAAAAATGGATCAAGAAAAGGACAAGATAATAACAAAACCTACGGAATTCCAACTAATATGTATGAATACTTAAGACCACCACCTAATAAAGGACCTTATGACCTACCATGGAAATGGCGAGATAAAGAAAGAAGTAAATTAGGGAAAGAAAAAGAAACACCAAAATATGAACCCACAGAACACTATGAAAAAGGAACAGCAGGAAATGGAGAATGACTAGATTTAGACTGTGTAAAAGATGTAGATAAAATAATAGAAGAATGAGTAAAAGCATCCCTAATACTAGGATTTAGGCAAAACCTCTCAGGAAATACATTTGAGAAATTTATAGAAGTAGTAACAAAATGGTAGAATGAGATAACAGAAAAAGAAAGAAGTAATATAAGAAATATAAAACAAATTAATGATAAAGGAACACAAGAAATTTCAGTACAAAGAACTCTAGGATTAAAAGAAATAATCACAAATTACGAAAATCAATAAGCACTGAATTTAGTGTCTACAAAAAAACAGAATGACATAATACATATAAAAAGAACCAAGCAAGCTGGAGACTAAGAAATTTAGAAATTTGTGATATGTGTTATTTTGATAACTATGCATGTAAATTCAGAGAACATTTTCAAGATAGTCATTACACATAAGAAGAGAATGGTCCAATCCTTGACTCATTTTTTCTAAAATTACCAGATCCATGAATTATAAACATATATAGTGCATATATAAATGAGAAAGTAAAACCAGAAATAGACCATACCTTGTCTGATTTATGCGAGGCCAGGGCTTCATGTTCTTCAACAAGGGGGAGATCATCTGAATCCCAGTCAGCACAGTGCTCAGCCACGGCAAGGGTGGAAAAACCAGAATCTTAGAGGCCAGAGGGGAATAGACGAAAAGGGCAGGCACTTTTATAATGTTCCCATTCAAAAGAAAAGTGTGGGTTGCGACACCAAACGTTCCACTCACTAGGAGCAAATGACAGATAAGAAGGTGGAATGAAGCGGTCTCAATCGGCAGAGACATACGCCTCCGGAAGATTGTTGATAGCTTGAACAAGGGCACTAGAACTGTTAGAACTCAAATTTTATAAATCTGAAAATCACTAACAATAATTGTGAAGAACAAAAATTACAGGAATAAAATGTAACAAACCAAAGCTTTATACAGAGTCGAGATTTAAGATCTCTCTCCTTAAAGCAAAATTTGCCCCGTAGTGTGACGGTGACTGGCGAATTGCCTCCCAGGATACAACTGTGTACCTTCTTTGAAGAGAAACACCCAAACTCCAGAGATCACAGCGAACAGCACTGTGTTGTGCTCTCAGTTTTTGACATAGAGGAGAAGAAGAAGAAGTATAAAGAATCTGATTACCAAAAAACTATATCTCTGGCAGACAGCATTCAGCTGTCTTATAGGAGACATGGAGACTCTTCAGATGCCCATTACTCTGTAACAGCAAAGTAATTGTCCACTACTCTGCAACAGCAGAGTGGTGGTTCAGATTCATAACTAGCCAAGCCAAGCCGAGCCGAGGCCGGGGTCGGGGCTGGGATCGGAGCTGGACCGGGCACACGCGTGTGTTTGTCATTTTGGCTAAGTCCTCTCTCCACTACACATTAGTGGTAACCCCCAGGCCACGCCCTTTAGTCCAATTTTCTAGTATATATAATAGAAAAAATCTTTCCCAATTTTCGATATGGGACTATCCATTTTTTCCAAGTTTCCAAGTTATTACATTTCAAGTACCCAACTTTGGACCAACATTTCTCATTCATACGGAATTCATTTTTGGCAAATGAGTACACCACGGAATAGTACTCGATGAGAGGATCGCAATCCACTCATTTTCCAGTGCCGCCGGTGGTCGGAGCCTGTCGGAATCCGGCTCGGAAAACTGCAAAAATTAATTCCAACAAGAACGTGCAGGAGACGCAGATGGGGGTGAGGGTGCCAGCGGTTGCTTGGAAGGCCAAGAAGTTGGATGGGTAGTTGGGTTCTTCCAAACCAAATCGTGAGACTTAGACGGAGGAACGGAAGCAGAAGTGAGTTTGACTGACCTATCCCGCTTATAGGCCATTCTTCTTTTACCTCCTTGGCCACCCCTGAATCCTCCCCTACCCGAGAAACCCCCACGGTGAAATTTGGAGCGATTGACACTAGCATGACAGCTCCCGATCGTGAATGAAAGAACAGGAGGATCAGGAGTGGATGATGCTGACATCGGGATAGAGGAGGGGCCCTTAGGAATAGGAGCATCAGCATAAGAAACATGTGAGGAATATATGTAAATATAGAACTATAGATAATAAATATAAAAAAAGCAATATCCACGAGGAATATATAAGCAAAACCATTTAACTAACCTCTGAAAAAAACAAAAAAAATTGCTACATTCTATATATTACCTTCAAAATATTTACTTCTAAAGTAAATTTGTTTTTGATGTTTAATTTCAAATAGTTTAAAACTTAGTGCAAGTGAATGTGTATTTTCTTTTTGGAATGATTGTACTGCCGTTGTTTTTTGTTTTTTGTTTTTTTGTTTCTTTTTGAGTGAAATCATGCGGTCCATATGTTTCTTTTTTGTTTTTTTGTTTCTTTTTGAGTGAAATCATGCGGTCCATATGTGGATACTCTGACAAAGTTAAATGGCTCCATAAGAAAATTCGAGAAAAAGTATGGCAATTGGTATGGAAATAGATAACAAAAACTCGATAAGAGCATTCACAGTCGTCATTGTTAAAAAATGTATACACTACAAAAGAAACTCGATTTTCCGGTATTTTTTTACGTCTTTACCGGCGTTTTTTTACGCCGGTGAAACTTTCACCGGCGTTTATAATAGCTCCGGTCCAAATGCCGCCGAAGCGAGCGTCGCGGAAAGGAAGGGATCTACACCGGCGATTTTAGTGAACATCGGTAAATGTGATACATACACCGGCGGCCAGAAAACGCCGGTGTATGGGGGCCTCTGAGTGCCGTTCTTTTACCCCCAATATACATTCACCGGCGGCTATAAACCGCCGGTGTTCATCAATTCACCGGCGTTTATAGAAACGCCGGTGTAGAGCGAACGTATACCGGCGGTACGTGACCGCCGGTGTATGTGCGTTTATGAGTGTCCGGTTTTCCCTACTTACAAGCACCGGCGTGATCAAAAAACGCCGGTGAACCAAACTACACCGGCGTTTTATAAAACGCCGGTGTTTCCTAATACCGTTACAGCTGACGGCATACACCGACGTCTAGCGGCATACACCGGCGTTTGTGTGAACGCCGGTATATCGCACACTGCAACTAATTCAATAGATAGACCGGCGTTTTATAAAACGCCAGTCTAGCTATGCCCGTTTGTATTCCTTTCTCCGGCTTTTCGTTCGATTTCAATTCACAGTTTCTTTTACAAAACCTGTAAACTAATTCACAACTGATTCAACCAATTTTGTTGCATATTAATACGCAAATCACAACCAAACACAAGAATAATAAAGTTTAACACGTGTCATATCCCAAATATCTCAACAAACTAATTAACAGTGTCATAATTACAACCAAATTCACTGCAAAATTAACAGTCATAATTAACGAATTAATGTACCGACGAACATCCCAAATATCTCAGGTCTGACAAATATCCCAAATTAACAGTCTGACATAACTCTCATAAAAAAAAACAGTCTGACATAACAGCAAGGAGGACATAAGAACAATCATACAGCAAGGACACAAGAACAGCAAGGAGGACCACAGATTCATACCCCTCGAGGAGCTTCAGTTCTGATCATTAGAATTTTCTTCATCTGGGCGACCGCACTGTGAAAAAAAAAAATAGTTTAATTCAACAGTAGACCACAATACAGAATATACATATTTTTTGAACTTGCAAAAAAATCTAACTGTATCTTAAATTATAAGATTAAAGTGCCAATTGCAAATGGAATTGTTGATGATATATAGAGAGGTAAAATAATTACATTGCAATGCTAAAAATCCGGTACTTAATTTTGTTTTTTAAATATATCTAAAATAACAAAACAAATGAAAATTCAGTATCTAACTTGAAAACTCTATATTCTCCTTTGATTGGGAATATCCACTACCTAAAACAGTAAAACAAATGAAAATTCAGTATCTAAGCATGTCTTTCATGGATTGTTCAGACAATCCATGAAATTGTCATCGTGGACGGAAACCAAATATAATAAAAATAAGAAAAATAAGATAGGGCTCATATCAAGTGTATTTTTAGGGAACTGTCATCGCGGAAGGAAACCAAATATAGAAGCCAGAAATGGAAACAGATAGAAGAATGGTAGAGACTTTGGATATACCAGGCTAACATAGCGGCATTTTCCTCATCTCTCTCATCCCTTGTTTCCCTTCAGCACACGAACACAAAGAGACATCAGCAACAACAGCAAGAGCGACAAGAACAACAATAATAATAAATTATTATGAACAAGATGTCTCTATATGGGTTTCCAGATCTCCACTCGAGCCCTCTCGTTCTAATCACAGCCCAACTAAGAACATAGACAACAGCCACTGAACAATCCAATCACAGCCCAATCAAAATTTGCCATCCTGGATCTTAATGAAATAAGCTTCATTAGCAGTAAAAGAAGATGGGGATGCTAGCAGCATACTCAGTTTGGAAGTGAACCCATTTTTGGTTAAAAAATCATTCCAAAGATGGCAAACAGGTTACTTTAACAGTACCTTGAAATGAAAATTTCCATTATCTGAGCTTATAGGTTGCTCCACTAATTCTTGTGCCCAACTAAATCTAAAACCCAATTGTTGTGCATATCCGGAGGATTTTGGCATACGTACCTATAGCATCCTCAGTTCACAGTGAACCCATTTAATATCAAAAACACATGCCAAGAAGACAATCAGATGCATGAAATCAGCTTCATTAACAGTGAAAGAAGATGAGGCCTATGCTAGCAGCATACTCAGTTTCGTAGTGAACCCATTTTTGGTTAAAAATCATGCCAATTATTTAGCAAACAGGTTACTTTAACAGTACCTTAAAATGAAAATTTCCATTATCTGAGCTTATATGTTGCTCTACCAATTCTTTAGCCCAATTAAATCTAAAACCCAATTGTTGTGCATATCCGGAGGATTTTGGCATACACCTATACCATCCTCAGTTCAAAGTGAACCCATTTAATATCAAAAAAACATGCCAAGAAGACAATCAGATGCATGAAATCAGCTTCATTAACAGTGAAAGAAGATGAGGCCTATGCTAGCAGCATACTCAGTTTGGAAGTGAACCCATTTTTGGTTAAAAAATCATGCCAAAGAGGGCAATCAGGTTACTTTAACAGTACCTTAAAATGAAAATTTCCATTATCTGAGCTTATATGTTGCTCTATCAATTCTTTAGCCCAACTAAATCTAAAACCCAATTGTTGTGCATATCTGGAGGATTTTGGCATACGTAGCTATAGCAGCCTCAGTTCACAGTAAACCCATTTAATATAAAAAAAAATGCCAACAAGATAATCAGATGCATTAAATCAGCTTCATTAACAGTGAAAGAAGATGAGGCCTATGCTAGCAGCATACTCAGTTTGGAAGTGATCCCATTTCTGGTTTAAAAATCATGCCAAAGATGGCAATCAGGTTACTTTAACAGTACCTTAAAATGAAAATTTCCATTATCTGAGCATATATGTTGCTCTATCAATTCTTTAGCCCAACTAAATCTAAAACCCAATTGTTGTGCATTTCCGGAGGATTTTGGCATACATCTATAGCATCATCAGTTCACAATGAACCCATTTAATATCAAAAAACCATGCCAAGAAGACAATCAGATGCATGAAATAAGCTTCATTAATAGTAAAAGAAGATGAAAATTCTAGTAGCATACTTAGTTTGGAAGTGAACCCATTTTTGGTTAAAAAATCATGCCAAAGATGACAATCAGATGCATGGAATAAGCTTCTTTAACAGTAAAAGAAGATGAAAATTCTAGCAGCATACTTAGTTTGGAAGTGAACCAAGTTTTGGTTAAAAAATCATGCCAAAGAGGGCAATCTTCAGGTTACTTTAACAGTATCTTGAAATGAAAATTTCCATTATCTGAGCATATATGTTGCTCTACTAATTCTTGAGCCCAACTAAATCTAAAACCCAATTGTTCAGCATATCCGGAGGATTTTGGCATACGTAGCTATAACATCCTCAGTTCACAGTGAACCCATTTTGGTTAAAAAAACATGCCAAGATGACAATCAGATGCATGGAATAAGCTTCTTTAACAGTAAAAAGAAGATGAAAATTCTAGCAGCATACTTAGTTTGGATGTGAACCCATTTTTGGTTAAAAAATCATGCCAAAGAGGGCAATCTGCAGGTTACTTTAACAGTATCTTGAAATGAAAATTTTCATTATCTGAGCATATATGTTGCTCTACTAATTCTTCAGTTCAACTAAATCTAAAACTCAATTGTTGTGCATATCCGGACCATTTTGGCATACGTAGCTATAGCATCCTCAGTTCACAGTGAACCCATTTCATATCAAAAAAACATGCCAAGAAGACAATCAGATGCATGAAATCAGCTTCATTAACAGTGAAAGAAGATGGGGATGCTAGCAGCATACTCAGTTTGGAAGTGATCCCATTTTTGGTTAAAAAATCATGCAAAAGATGGCAATCTGCTGGTTACTTTAACAGTACCTTAAAATGAAAATTTCCATTATCTTAGCTTATATGTTGCTCTATCAATTCTTTAGCCCAGCTAAATCTAAAACCCAATTGTTGTGCATATCCGGAGGATTTTGGCATACAGCTATAGCATCCTCAGTTCACAGTGAACCCATTTAATATCAAAAAAACATGCCAAGAAGACAATCAGATGCATGAAATTAGCTTCATTAACAGTGAAAGAAGATGAGGCCTATGCTAGCAGCATACTTAGTTTGGAAGTGAACCCATTTTTTGGTTAAAAAATCATGCCAAAGATGGCAATCTGCAGGTTACTTTAACAGTATCTTAAAATGAACATTTCCGTTATCTGAGCCAATTCTTTAGCCCAACTAAATCTACAACCCAATTGTTGTGCATATCCGGACGATTTTGGCATACGTAGCTATAGCATCCTCAGTTCACAGTGAACCCATTTTGGTCAAAAAAGCATGCCAAGAAGACAATCAGATGCATGAAATCAGCTTCATTAACAGTAAAAGAACATGAAAATTTTCAGTATCTAAGCATATATTTTTCTATTAATTCTTCATCCCAACTGAACCATTCATGTTAAGGAAATCAAGATGCATCTATCTGAAAAAACATGCTAAGTTTGAAAAATAAGGAAAATCAAGAGATGATACCGAAGAGAGCGAGAGAGAGAGCAGAGGAGGGAAATCAAAAATGACGAATAGGGCTCATATTAAGTGTAGTTTTATGGAATTGTCATCGTGGAAGGAAACCAAATATAGAAGCCAGAAAGTGGAATGGTAGAGAATGAGGATACACCAGGCTAACATAGCGGCATTTTCCTCATCTCTCTTTCATCCCTTCTTTCCCTTCAACACACGGGCACATAGAGACATCAGCAACAACAACAAGATCGACAAGAACAACAATAATAATAAATTATTATGAACAAGATGTCTCTATATGGGTTTCCAGATCTCCACTCCAACTCGTCTCTTTCTAATCACAGCCCAATTAAGAACAATTGGTCACAGTCACTGTTAAAGAAACATATATGCTCAGATAATAGAAATTTTCATTTTAAGATACTTTTAAAGTAACCTGATTGCCATCTTTGGCATGATTGCCATCCTCATCTTCTTTTACTGTTAATGAAGCTTATCTCATGCATCTGATTGTCATCTTGGCATGTTTTTTTTACCAAAATGGGTTCACTGTGAACTGAGGATGCTATAGGTACGTATGCCAAAATTCTCCGGATATGCACAACAATTGGGTTTTAGATTTAGTTGGGCTCAAGAATTAGTAGAGCAACATATAAGCTCAGGTACTGTTAAAGTAACCTGCAGATTGCCATCTTTGGCATGATTTTGTAACAAAAAATGGGTTCACTGTGAAACTAAGTATGCTGCTAGCATACCAAAATCCTCCAGATCAGTACAACAACACGGCTGAACAAACCTTATTAGCAGGTCATACAATGACATCTAAGCATGTTATGTGCCAAAGTGGGGTTGGTCATACAATGCATGAACGACACGTATTAGTTGTTTGTGAGTATGCAATAGGGTGCAGCTATGAACAGGCCTCATATCAAGTGTAGTATTACGGACTGTCATCGTGGAAGGAAACCAATTTAATATATAAGCCATATATGGAGCCAGAAAGAGGGATGGTAGAGAATGAGGATACACCAGGCTAACATAGCGGCATTTTCCTCATCTCTCTCTCATCCCTTCTTTCCCTTCAACACACGGACACATAGAGACATCAGCAACAACAGCAAGAGGGGATTGGTCCAACAATAAGTGTAGATTATAATAAACGAGATGTCTCTATTTGGGTTTCCAGATCTCCACTCCAGCCCTTTCTTTCTAATCACAGCCCACTTAAGAAACATAGACGAAATACTTATAGACGACAGCCACAATGCAGACTCACAAACACTAGTACGTGTCTTTCATGCATTCAAGACCATAATCTCTTTAAAAATACCAATTTAAATACTTACCGAGGGTGGGACTTGGGATTGCTGCCCTATTAAATTGGCCATTTGTTCTTGGAGGAGTGCAACTTGTGCCTTTAAGGAAGTCATCTCCTCGTCCTGATTGGCACTTGAACTAGATTCACTCCGTCCGAACAGCCGCGAGGGGGTTGGTCCTAGGCCCATACCACGGACACGTCCATGCCTCTCCTTTCCCCTAACATCGGTCAAGGCAACTCTCTACCGGGTACGCCAATCTGGGCGTGCCGCCGTAGGGTCAGAATCAGAAGCAGAGGAGATTTCATCATACCTTTTCCGAGCGTTAGTCTGTAAAAGGACATAACAATCAGAGTTAAAAGCAGATGAGATTTCGACTACTCATTAGATATTAGTTCAAAAATTACCAGAATCCGTGCTGCCTCAGGGCTCGCATACGTCCCATCCTTCGATTTGTGGGTGGCATCGAAAAAGTCAATGTCGCCAAACTCCGTAGGACCCCCCAAATCTTCTGCCTATATATTAGTAAGATGAAATGGTTATAAACAAATAACTGTAAGTAAAAAATGTTCAATACTATTGCGCCTACCAATTCTTCTCGAACCAGAGCGAAGCTCTGTGTACCAGCGGTGTGCAACACTAGCTGCTTTGACCGACTGACAACTCCCACCTCTGCCCTTTTCTGTACATGCCACAATGAAGTTAGCAGAAAAATTCATTACAGTAGCCATACAACCACATACTCATTAGATTTTTGTGCGTTTAATGTAAATACCTGACCGATCGCCGAACTCCAGTAGTGCACAAGAAATTGCCAATCTGAAGGCTCCACATTTTCTGGCACATTCATTGCATTCTCCTCCTCTGAAAGGTCTTTGTCATAAAACTTCGCCTTCAAGTCACTCTTGTAGTCCCTCCACTTCTTGGAGAGTTACTTTTCAACCCAAGGCGTAAGGGAGTCGGCGAACGAGAAGAATTGCTGCAAAATTTATTACCCATCACTAAAAATACATATTTCAATAATATATTTGCGCCGACCAATTATGTATTTTAGATGAGAAATACCTTGATTGTCGTAATAGCAGTGGCCTTTGTCGTGGTTGGCACCTTCGGCCAACTCTCGTATGACAAAGGAAATATCCGGGGGTTCCTTGCTATAACCCCAATGAAGGAAGAAAATTTGCTGGTGTTATCGCCAGCCGGTTGCCCGACACCGTTCACCTCCACCTCGATCCTTTCGTCATTCTGAAGCCTCCAAATATTCGTCATCTTAGTCCGCCCACGATGTTTTTTGACAGTGGGCGGCGTGCTACCCTCACCCTCATCTGTTTGACTGCCACTATTATGTAGTGGCTGCTCATCCCCATAGCTCTCGTTGCCATCATTTATATTTATCCTCTTTCCACGCCTCGGCATGTTGTACCTGTCAAGGATTCAATAACTTCTTTAGAGATGCAAATTTAATTAATAACATGTTTATAATAACTATCATAAAATTTGTACTTTAGTAGGATTAACAAACCAACATAATTATAAAAAAATTTTAAAAATGAGATTTGTAACAAATTAAATTACAATGATAGTTTGGTTCAAATTACACTAAGCATGGTTTAATGTAAATAACACCAACCAGTAGAAAATAGGAAGATAATTAAACCGGTGTATTAAATTGTTGTGCATATCCGGAGGATTTTGGCATACGTAGCTATAGCATCCTCAGTTCACAGTGAACCCATTTTGGTTAAAAAAACATGCCAAGATGAAAATCAGATGCATGAAATAAGCTTCATTAACAGTAAAAGAACATGAATATTCTAGCAGCATACTCAGTTTGGAAGTAAACCCATTTTTGGTTAAAAAATCATGCCAAAGATGGCAATCTGCAGGTTACTTTAACAGTACCTTAAAATAAAAATTTCCATTATCTGAGCTTATATGTTGCTCCACTAATTCTTGTGCCCAACTAAATCTAAAACCCAATTGTTGTGCATATCCGGAGGATTTTGGCATACGTACCTATAGCATCCTCAGTTCACAGTGAACCCATTTAATATCAAAAACACATGCCAAGAAGACAATCAGATGCATGAAATCAGCTTCATTAACAGTGAAAGTAGATGAGGCCTATGCTAGCAGCATACTCAGTTTGGAAGTGAACCCATTTTTGGTTAAAAAATCATGCCAAAGAGGGCAATCAGGTTACTTTAACAGTACCTTAAAATGAAAATTTTCATTATCTGAGCTTATATGTTGCTCTATCAATTCTTTAGCCCAACTAAATCTAAAACCCAATTGTTGTGCATATCCGGAGGATTTTGGCATACAGCTATAGCATCCTCAGTTCACAGTAAACCCATTTAATATCAAAAAAACATGCCAAGAAGGCAATCAGTTGCATGAAATAAGCTTCATTAACAGTAAAAGAATATGAAAATTCTAGCAGCATACTTAGTTTGGAAGTGAACCCATTTTTTGTTAAAAAATCATGCCAAAGATGGCAAACAGGTTACTTTAACAGTATCTTGAAATGAAAATTTCCATTATCTGAGCATATATGTTGCTCTACTAATTCTTTAGCCCAACTAAATCTAAAACCCAATTGTTCAGCATATCCGGAGGATTTTGGCATACGTAGCTATAGCATCCTCAGTTCACAGTGAACCCATTTTGGTTAAAAAAACATGCCAAGATGACAATCATATGCATGGAATAAGCTTCTTTAACAGTAAAAGAAGATGAAAATTCTAGCAGCATACTTAGTTTGGAAGTGAACCCATTTTTGGTTAAAAAATCATGCTAAAGAGGGCAAACAGGTTACTTTAACATTACCTTAAAATGAAAATTTCCATTATCTGAGCTTATATGTGGCTCTACTAATTCTTGAGCCCAACTAAATCTAAAACCCAATTGTTCTGCATATTCGGACCATTTTGGCATACATAGCTATAGCATCCTCAGTTCACAGTGAACCCATTTTGGTCAAAAAAACATGCCAAGAAGGCAATCAGATGCATGAAATAAGCTTCATTAACAGTAAAAGAAGATGAAAATTCTAGCAGCATACTTAGTTTGGAAGTGAACCCATTTTTTGTTAAAAAATCATGCCAAAGATGGCAAACAGGTTACTTTAACAGTATCTTGAAATGAAAATTTCCATTATCTGAGCATATATGTTGCTCTACTAATTCTTTAGCCCAACTAAATCTATAACCCAATTGTTGTGCATATCCGGACGATTTTGGCATACGTAGCTATAACATCCTCAGTACACAGTGAACCCATTTTATATCAAAAAAGCATGCCAAGAAGACAATCAGATGCATGAAATCAGCTTCATTAACAGTAAAAGAACATGAAAATTTCCAGTACCTAAGCATATATTTTTCTATTAATTCTTCATCCCAACTAAACCATTCATGTTAAGGAAATCAAGATGCATCTATCAGAAAAAACATACTAAGTTTCAAAAATAAGGGAAATCAAGAGATGATACCGAAGAGAGAGAGAGAGCGGGGCGACGAGCGCGGGGGGAGGAGATAGAGAGAGCGGGGCGACACGGTCGTTTCCGATTGCCGATTCACCTCCAAATCGGGATAGGGAGGAGGGAAATCGAAAATGGCGAAGGGAAGAAGGGACGATGACGAAAGGTCAAAGGCTGTCGAAGAGGACGAAGCGGCGGAGGCAAATACGCGGGAAGTAGAGCGAGGAAGGAGGGAAAACGAAGCGCCCCCTTTTTTTTAATTTTTTTGGGGTTTGGGAAAATGGCGAGCGAAAGGTTAGGGTAGATGGGATTTATCGCAGCTTTTCACCGGCGTTTTAATTAGACACGCCGGTGAATAATACACTTCACCGGCGTTTTTAAATAAAACGCCGGTGAATACGCGGATTCACCGGCATTTTAATTCGACCGCCGGTGTATAACCATCCCATCTGGCGCCCCATTCCTATTCGCTACCTACCCCGGCGCTACTAGTAAAACGCCGGGGAATATTCGCCGGTAAATCGAGTATCTTTTGTAGTGATATAATATTTTGTCTCTTTGCTACAGTCGTCGAATGGTATTTTATAGCAATTTAATTTAAAATAATAAAAATTCCATATCAGACGGAGTTTGAAGTTGCATCGGGGAATTTAATTATTTTTCAAATAGGTAGACGGAACTTCACTTTGCGTCGGAAGAAGAAAAAAAACGAAAATTGAACAGATGCAACTTTAAGTTGCGTCCGACAATTCCGCAAGTGGGGGATGCAACTAGAAGTTGCGTCCAAGGGGTTGCTTCATTTTTTTGGTTTTTTAATTACGAAATATTTTTTTTAGGGACGCAAGTAGAAGTTCCGTCTGACTATTAAAATAATATTTTTTTAGAGCGACGAAACTTCAAGTTGCGCCGTTTAAATTATGCATAATTCTCATATCCACTCTCATTTATAGCAATCTACTGTTGTTTTTTAGCCAAAATATGCATAAATATGAAACGACTGCAGCTCGTCGTTTACTATAAAATGCATTTTATGGATAATTAGCAAACGACTGTGGATGCTCTTCAGGCAGGCATTGTTTTGCACCCTCACAAATCAACATTAAGACAAGACACGACACTTTTTCAATTAAGTGAAAACATTCTGATGTCTTCTTTGTCTTAACTTTAAAAAAGGAACTAGAACAACATTAACTTTTCCGATCTCTTCTCTTCCTCACCAACGTAGAGTCTTATCAGTAGATTGTCATACTCACGAGTGCAGAGGCTTATCAGTGGATCCCCATGCTATATAAACTTATATATATTATATCAAATTTTTTTTTAAGAAAAAGAGAAATCAAACATATCTCATCCTTGGAGTACGCTTATTAACATAATAATGCCAGTCAAGATCCCCATTAACAAAAAAGGCAAGGGTTAGTTAAGATGTATAATGCTGAACTGTTCCCCTAATTTCAGGGTGTTGCTGCTTAATACGTGGGTCTAACCCATAGTTCACAGTCAACCGGGGTAACGGGTGGTATCAATGCCCAATAGTGTCGTTATAGCCGCAGGGCCGGCCCGGAGATCCGGGTTGCCCTAGCCGAACACATGTTTTGTTGCCCTTTAGTAAAAAAAATTTAATACTAACAACAAAAGGTAAAAGTAAAGCAAATAAAATAAATTTACGCAAAGCCATAAAAAGCATCAAATGTACACTATGCCATGGAAAGCAATTTATGCAAAAATATTTTCTGATTTAAAATAAAAATCAATCTAGGAACAGAAAATCTACTTACCACAATGTTACAGCAATGACAGTATATTCCAGAATCTTTTATATACCCATCGCATAGTTTCTGTCAATAAAATAAACTTGTTAGTGAAAAAGAAGAAACATATAATGGTAAACTTAAGCAATAAAAACAGTAATTAATTAATAAATACTGTGCCTCGAACATAATACCTATTTTGGCTCCCTCAAGTAAAATGTAATCCATGAACACTAACTTGTGGAGGCTCAGATCCCTTCACAAATGACAATTCAGAAAATTAAGTTTAAGTTGAAGCACAAGATTTGTAGAAATTAATGCATATTAATTAAATATACCCACTTTTTCTGTGAAGATGTCCTCTTATATAGGCCAGCACAAGTGTACCGACAAATCATTCTAAAATATGTTAAGTATGTTGTAAGGACTTATCTTTATGTTTCAAGAATTTATCTTTGATAAAAGCATGATTACATTGTTTTTTAAATCTTGAACTACAACATAAAGTCAAACAAAATATGATTACATTTGCAAAATCAAAATTACATCGAATTACAATTTGGTTCAAAGAAATATGCTTCTCCTTGCATTTCTTGAAGCAAATTCTTCAATTAAGTCATCATACTTGAGTTTTTCCAAAAATTCATTCTCGATTGAGATCATAGCCAATCCACTCAATCTTTCTTATGGTAGTCCGAAGGTAAGTTTTTATCAACTTTAACTTAGAAAAACTCCTCTCCGCCAAGGCAACTGTAACCGGTATAGTCAACAAAATTCGATAAGCAAACCATGCACTTTGGAAACCACCTTCATCCCAATAAGATCTTATAAAGTTAAGGATGTCAATTGATTTGATCATCTCCTTTGGCAATATTTTTTTCAACTCTCTAAGATCTTGAAATAATTTTTTCCCATAAATATCACATTGTTGGTCATGTTCCAAGAAGCTTTGTAGTTTAGTGCAGTGCTCCCTTAATTTCTCTTCACTAACACTTACAAACTTCGCATTAAAAAAATCCAAAGATTTCTTCATAAAGCTCAAATTGTTTAAACCGATCATTTAATGATGTAAGAGCTTGATCTATGATGTAGATGAAGTATGTAACTCTAAAATTATCCTCCGGTGATTGGCTTCCTTCGGCATTCGCTTCCATATCCTCATCAAAGTGCTTTTTTCTACGAACAATTCTTTTCATTGGAAAGACCGGATCAATGCCAACATCATTAGCAAGTTCCTTCGCTTCTTTCATCAAGTCTTCAAAACCATCTTCTCTAAACTTTTCAAAGAAAATAATGAGTTCCTTTTGAATAGTAATTGCATACTCTAAATTCATCTCTTCTTGTTGAAGTATTTTGCTAACACGATTAACTTTGTCTAAGATTTTATACCAAACACATAAACTAATCAAGAACTCAAAATCCTCTAAAGCATTTTTGCACAAACCTTTAGCTTCCGCCATCACAACATCCTCTTTAGAAGTATTGGCGATTTGAATTAAGGCATCTCTCAATTCCGGTGTTTGATTTCTTATTGCTCGAACACTTTCAATGTGACTTTCCCAACGAGTTACGGATAATGCTTTTGGTGTCAAACCTGTCACATATGTTCTAAGAATATCCCACCGTTGGGTGGACCCCGAAAATAAGGTATAAATTTTTTGCACATATGCAAAAAAATTTCTAGCTTTCACACAAGACTTTGCCATATCACATAATGCAAAGTTTAAGCTATGGCATCCACATGGTACATAAAAAGCTCTAGGATTTATGTCAAGAAGTCTCTTTTGTACTCCTTGATGTTTACCTTTCATGTTAGACCCATTGTCATAACCTTGACCTCTTATATTATCAATGTCGAGTTTAAGTTCAACCCAAGTATCTTCAAGCCGTTTGAAAAGACCAAGTCCCGATGTATCATCAAACTTTAAGAAGCCAAGAAAATACTCTTCCACCTTAACTCCACTTGCATCCTCAACATCCACGCATCTTATGATAATTGACAATTGTTCTTCATGACTTAAATCCGGAGTACAATTAAGGATAACTGAGAAGTACTTTGCTTTTAAAATTTTTTGGAGAATTTTCTCTTTGATCTCATTAGCTAATAAACTTATCAACTCATTTTGAATCTTATGACTCAAATAGTGATGTTGCATTTCTTTATCTACCACACGCCGAAGATGGTCGTGCATAACTGAATCAAATTCAGCAAGAAGCTCAATAAGTTGACAAAAAGGTCCATTGTTCTTCTCATAAATCTTTTCATTTGATCCACGAAATGGTAAATTATTTCGAGAAAGGGTCTTCACAACCGAAATAATGCGAATGAGTACATTCTTCCAACGAATTTTCTCCTTGCCAATTTGTGCTTCCATTTTTTTATAAATTGTTTCCTTTAGGTTTAGTCTTCTTTGCAAGTCAACCCACTTCACAATATTTGCCGAATGCTCCCTATTGCTTTCATGGTCTCTAAGCTTTGTAGGAAGGTTATGCTAATCATCTATCCCATTTTCGGCCAAGTTACTTGACATTGGTTTTGCTTGAACAACTTGCAACAAAAACAAAACACCTTATTTAACTCATTTGAATAGACAAGCCACTTCCTTTCATTTTTCTCTCCATTTGGAAAATAACGTGTGTAAAGCTTGGATGAAAAGCACCTACCACTCTTTTCGTCTCTTGGAAACTCATCATTTTCCTTTACAATCTTAATAGGGCCTCGGTGAACCAACATTACTCTCTTAGAATCATTGATACTTTCCCACAATCCCGGATTGTAATTCACATCAACATCTTTCGTAAAGTCCAGGATGGTTTCATTATGCTCCTCCGTAGATTCTTCATTTATTACATAAATAAGATCATTCATAGGCTCCACATGATCTTCATCACTATCTTGTCGATGAGCGTCTTCATCTACATCAACATCTTCATGTTCATCAAGAAATCCATCTCTGTCTTCAACACTAGTGCCAATAACTTCTCCAACTTGACTCGAATGTAGAGATTTTTGAGATTTTGCATCAAATAATTTAGAAATTGAGCCCACCAGTGATTGTGTAATTACATCTTTGCGTTGCTTGACCCTCCTATTATGAGATCCGGAATTTTGTTTCCGAAACCTCACTCGGTTCTTGTCATTTTCATCCTTAGTCATTGTACCTATAGGATATCGCAATAAGAATTAAACCTCACTCGGTTCTTATCATTTTGAAAAACTTGAATAGTGTATTAAATAAAGTAATATCCCTAAAACAAATAAATAATAGTGTAGTAAGATCATTAATATCCCTAAAACTTGAATAGTGTAGTAAGATAATTATTTCTTATTGCATGAAAACAGGTGAGGAGGGTATTCGGAAAATCCTAATGGTTCTTCATTACATGTGTATTATAATCTCCATTGTATGATCTCTCTACTTTTCTTCTCTACTTGGATGCTATGTCAACAAGTCTATTGTAGTAGGGTACTTTAGTGTGATTTCTATTATTTTACTAGGTAAATGAAAAGAAAAAAATTATATGCAATATTGATAACACCAATATATATCCATAACTCACTGCACGACAGTATATATCCATAACTCAATATAGAGGGAGAAAAAAAATGAATGGAAGAATATGAAATTGAAAGGATTTTGCTTGGTTAAAACAGTAAAAATTACCTTTAAGAGGCACTAGTGCTTTATGAGGTTTCAAGGACTGTCTAGAATTTTGGTCATCTTTCTTGTCTGAACAATTTTTAGATAGTTTTGGCAATTCCTGTACTTGGAGTGTCTCTTCACCTAAGGCAACAGCATTAGATTAAACATTAACTATAGGTATTGTATATTATTAAGATCACAGGAATATAAATGCTTCTTTTAACTTCATATTGCTCTTTTTCAGTTGAATTATCAATTCAAAAGTTGGAATAAACAAGTATGAAGTTTGAGAATGACAACAAAAACTATGCATCAAAATACAGTACTGATAACCTGATACACGAAACTGTACGTCTAAAATACAACTGGATAGTTTCTTCGTATCAGATACATACAGAAGTCCGATAATAACACGACACCACTTTCAAATAGAATTTTCTTTACTTAACAGCAGAGTATTTCGAACATATTCATATTAAAAGTTAGGTTGAAACAGAAAAATATCTTCTTCTTTTTTATGAATTTTATTGATGAACAAGTATGAAGTCTAAATTGATGATTATTGAAGTGAGTTCTATATTCTGGCATACATTAATACTGTATTACTATTGCAAGTAATTTTTTGTTAATTTGATGGCACACTTATCAATGAAAAAGATTTGTGTGAATTAAGAAAAAGAGAAGTCTGCTAGCTATACTTGTGATCTCAGAGATGGGGTTAAAAAAACTTCAAAACTGTTGCCTGTTATGCTACAAAGTGAAGCTTTTTGGGGTTCAGAGATGAATAGCTGACAATGCTGTTTGTGAATCAATCTAAATTAGTTAAGAATTTTACCGACAACTGTTTGTGATCGTGATCGCAAGTTCGCAACTTTATCCGACAACTGTCAACAACTTCTTCATGAGAGATATCAGATTGATCTACAAGACTACAAGCCTACGATCAGAGGAGGAGGAGCTGAGGAGGACTAGAGGAGCGGTGGTCCGGTGGAGCCGTTAGCCGTGGAGGAAGTAGGGTTTCGGATCGGGGTTGGGATTTGGGAAAAAGAGAAAGAAAAGATAGAGGGGAAATTGGGGAATAGAGTCTGGAAGATGAAGAGAAAGAGAGATGAAAGTTTATGTTAAAAAAAATTAAACTTTACACATAGGCCCTTATTAAAAAAAAATTTACTATATAAATATATATATTGAAATTTTAAAAATTTTGTTGCCCCTTCAAAAGGGGGTTGCCCAAGCCCATTGGCTTGTTGGGCTTGGGCCTAGGCCGGGCCTGTATAGCCGTCCAATCTTCAATCAACGGCTGCAAATAGGGAACATCTCTTCAAATATTCCTCACCGATATCGATGGATTGGGAGACTAAGTTCCCCCTTGCAACTGCTAGACCGATCCCTAGACCAACGTCAGATCATACCCCATCCTTCTTGACGTTGGGCTTCAGGGAAAGACATAGAAAATTCCGATTTGAGAAGGCCGGGCTGGAGATTCAGGGGTTTCATCACCTGGTAATGGAAAACTGGGCACTCCCAGTGACTGGCACAGATGCGGCGGGTCGATGGTGTGAAAAAAATCGCAGATTAAGAAAGCGGCTTCGTAAATGGAACCGATCTAGGTTCTTGACCATCTGGCGCGCCAAAGATTCCTTGTTGGAAGGAATTGATGAACTTGAAAGAGTGGAGGAATCGAGAGACCTGTCCCGGGAGGAAAGAAATAAACTTCTGGAGCTCCGTGAGAATATTGCCAATCTCTATAAGATGGAAGAAATTAAATGGCAACAGAGATCTAGAATTTCGTGGCTCAAAGAGGGAGACGCGAACACGGCCTTCTTCCACCGAGTGGCAAGTGCACGGCGCAGGTCTAATCTTATTTTATCCTTAGAAACAAACTCGGGGACAGTACAAGATGAGCAAGTGATCTCCACAGCCTTCCAAGGATATTACAAGGACCTTTTGGGGAAGAAGAATGACTTCCGGGTCCCACTCAGGAATGATGTCTAGCAGTCCTACCAGAACGAGTCTTTGCCTTTGCTATCCTGCCTAGAGTCTCCGTTCTCAGAGGAGGAAGTTAAAAATGCTATCTGTCACATGGGAGCAGACAAGTCGCCAGGGCCAGACGGCTTTCCAATGATGTTCTTTCAAATTTTCTGAGAAGAGATTAAAGGGGACTATATGGCACTGCTGGATGACTTTTTTAACAACAAGCTCAGATTGGGTATGTTTAATTTTGCGGACGTAGTCCTGATTCCCAAACGGGAAGAGGCATCGAAAGTGGGCGATTTTAGGCCGATCAGCCTCATAAATTGCTCGGCGAAGATTATTACAAAAGTCCTAGCTATCCACCTGGGGAATATTATGGACAGCCTTATCAACAAATCTCAATCGGGCTTCATTAAGGGCAGAAATATCCTTGATTGTGTAGCAACAGCGGAACAAGTTATCCACCGCTGCCATACAATCAACTCTAAGAGCTTTCTGCTTAAGCTGGACTTTGAGAAAGCTTATGACTCGGTCGATTAGGAGTGCTTGCTAGAAGCTCTTAGGAGTAGGGGTTTCGGGAATAAATGGATCTGCTGGATCAGGCAGTGCTTGCAGACTAGCAAAACGGCCATATCTGTGAATGGTAGGTCAGGGCAGCCGTTCCCTTGCAAGAAGGGTCTCAGACAAGGGGACCCGCTATCACCACTCTTGTTTACTATCGTAGCGGATGTATTGAGAGTTATGCTGGAGAAGTGCCAGGAAAAAGGTTGGATCACACCAGTGGCCAGCTCCGCGTCTACTAAAAGGTGTACGATCCTGCAATACGCAGATGACACCCTACTCTTTAGGAATGGGTCTAGACGAGAAACTGTCTGCTTTAAAGGGGACCTATACTGTTTTGAGGCCTGGTCAGGTCTGAGGATTAATTTTCACAAGAGTGCGCTGACTCCAGTCTCCCTATCCGATGATGAAGCAGGGGAACACGCTGCTATTTTGAACTGTACGATGAGTGGCTTCCCTATCAAATACCTAGGGCTACCACTCAGACCAGAAAAATTATCTAAAGCAAACTGGTTGCCTATTATTGACAGGGTGGAGGACAGACTGTCTGGTTGGAAAGAAAAATCTTTGTCTCTCGGGGGCAGAGTGGTACTCATGTCTAACCTGCCAATCTACTACATGTTATTTTTCGAGCTTCCGAAATGGGTGATCTAGAGGATTGACAGGATTCAAAAGCGATTCGTTTGGAAGGGGGCAGATTCGGATAAAGGAGGTTACCACCTCATCAAATGGAGTATCGCTTGCATGAAGAAGAGGCATGGAGGACTAGGCATCATCGACCTCAGAGATATGAATCTTGCCCTGCTGGGGAAATGGTGGTGGAAGGTATTCCACAACAGCGGGGAAGGTTGGCAGGACTTCATTCAACCTTATCTTAGGGGAAAAGGCACGAGAAACCTTGGATTCCGAGTAGGGGCTAAAGCTTCGCGGCTCTGGAAAGGAATTGCTAAGGCTAGCGGCCCCTTCAATTCGGCAGTCACGTCGACTATCGGCAATGGCCGGTCCACCAGATTCTGGTGGGATAGGTGGTGTGGAGCCCACACCCTAAAGGAAACGTTCCCAGAACTATATGAGAGGTTGAGTCGACCGAATATGTTCGTGGTCGAAGGTTGGAAAAGGGGAGGTTGGAGACCGGCGTTCCGAGGAACGCTCACCCCAAATCTTCACCAGCAATTGCTTGACATGCAAGCACACATCTCACGGGCAGGGACAAGGTGCACACAAGGCCCAGATCAGAAGTGATATGGACTCGAGAGCAAGGGAGCTTTCTCGGTGAGATCTCTGTATCATCGGATTCACTTTCGAGGATGCAGACCCAGCTGGGCACAGGTGTTGTGGAAGGCGAAAACTCCCCTTAAAATCAGAGTTTTCTTATGGCTAGTGCTCAATAATGCTATCCTCACTAGGCAAAACCTTGCCAAAAGGCAACCACAGGTGGCGACCAATTGTGGATTCTGCGACACACAGGTGGAAGATCTAAATCACCTTTTCATTCACTGCCCTAGAGGTAAGGCAACTATGGTTGAGGTACTTCGAGCCTTAGGAACAGGTGACTATCCCTGCGTATATGAGGATTTGTGGATTGGCCTCAAATTTGCAACGATTTGCCATGATATGAAGGAGGCGTGGTACATCGCAATAGCGGCTACAACATGGGTGTTATGGCTTGACAGAAATAATTTTTATTTTCATGCTTCATGTAATAGTATTTCTGGTAACCTGACTCATATCATGCATCTAATCTCTTTTTGGACTACAACTGCGGCCACGGGGGCAAGAGGGAGGATAGCCAAAGTATTCCAGGTAGAGGAGTTTGATGATGAGGAGGTAGAGTTCGGGCCGACGCTGAACTGAGGGACTGGCTGCACCAGTCATGACAGTACTTTTGCCAGCTTGTGTTTTGTTTCCACCTACTGTACTCTCTGGTTGCTGGATGTTTGAGTAGTTAAACCCACCCCCCCGGATTTGTTGGGGGTGTATGTTTGTTTTCTTGCATTTTCTTTTTGCATCGTACTTTTGTTTTGTACTGTTGTTTTTTCCTGGTACGCCGGGGTTGTTTTATTAACTTCTTATTAATGAAACAGGGTGGCCTTATTCCACCTTTTACCTCAAAAAAAAATATTCCTCCCCGATTCCGGGTCTACTGCATTTGGTGAGTCAATTTTACTTATAGGATTTTTTTTAGAAAGTATTTATAAATATAGGACTTCTTCCAAACTATTTACAAAAATTGAACCGTTGGAAGTAATTTTTAAAAAGGATCATACCTTTAAAGATACTAGTATTATACACGTGCTGTGCACGTGGGGAAATTTTTTTTTTTGAGGGGGGGGGGGGGGGGGGAATGAAAAGGGAAAAAAATTCTACCAGCACGCGCGTTGCACGGGTTGGGATATGGACAAATTACACTAAGGCCTTCTCCCATTATAGTAGGAGAGATTTAAACAACATTAAAATTAAAAATTCACACATCTCACTACCAAATTTAAAAACTGGATATTTCATATAAATTAAAGAAATTAAGATTAAAAAATCTCTCAAAATTTAAAATAAGATACGTCGATAGTAGACTAATAGAAAGAAATCATATAAATGAGAAATATCAAAATATTTAGTACTAACAAGTAAGTAACCCAAAAGCTACCTAAAGAAATACAAAAAAAAATAGCATACAAGATATTAGATTATAGGAATGATGAAGCAAACTGGTATTACCAACAACTATTATCATACAAGATATTAAACTATAAAAATTAAGTTAGGATGGAAAATATTACAAAGAAAGAACCACCAATACTCTCATAAATTTATATGGTAAACATTCAAGAGTTGAAAGAAAATTACAATGGTCCAAAATTTTTAGGAACTATAAGAAAAGATTTAATAATCATAAATAAGAACATAAAAGAATTAAGTAGATATTTAACAGAAGAAACATAAGAAGAATTAGGCATAACAGAAAAATGAATGAAAGAGTTAGAATTCATAACAAAACTGAATATAAATATTCTAGACATAGAAGATTTAATGGCAAACCCTAATTCAGAAGAAGTAGAAGAAGCCTTAAAAAATTTAGATGTAACAGACGAAGGATTAAAAATGGATCAAGAAAAGGAAAAGATAATAACAAAACCTACGGAAAATCCAACTAATATGTACGAATACTTAAGACCACCACCTAATAAAAGACCTTATGACCTACCATGGAAATGACGGGGCAAAAAAAGAAGTAAGTTAGGGACAGAAAAAGAAATACCAAAATATGAATCCACAAAACACTATGAAAAAGAAATAGCAGGATATGGGGAATGACTAGATTTAGAATGTGTAAAAGATGTAGATAGAATAATAGAAGAATGAGTAAAAGCATCCCTAATTGTAGGATTTAGGTAAAACCTCTCAGAAAGTACATTTAAGAAATTTATAGAAGCAACTTTTATTGGAGTAATAGCGAAATGGTGAAATGAGTTAACAGAAGAAGAAAGAAGTAATATAAGGAATACAAAACCAATTAATGATAAAGGAACACAAGAAATTTCAGCACAAGAAACCATAGGATTAAAAGAAATAATCACAAATTACGAGAAATCAATAAGAACATAATTTAGTGTCTAAGAAAAAATAGAATAACATAACATATATATAAATAACCAAGTAAGATGGAGACTAAGCAATTTAGAAATTTGTGATATGTGTTATTTTGATTACTATGCATGTAAATTCAGTGAATATTTTCAAGATTGTTATTACACAAAAGAAGAGAATGGTCTAATCCTTCACTCATTTTTCCTGAAATTACCAGTTCCATAGAGTATAAACATATATAGTGCATATATAAATGAGAAAGTTAAACCAGAAATAGATACTTTAGGGTATAAAATACAATTTGTAAAAGATTATCAAGATAAAGTATGCTAAGAAGCTAATTCAACTATTAAATATTACAGAACATATAAATAACAAATTTGTTGTGATGAAGCAAGACCAAACCATTGAGGATGTAATAATGACTATAATTATACAAAGCGACATAAACACAAATTCCAAAAATATAAACCAAAATATAGAAAAACTTTTAAGAGATATAAAAAATCTTACAAAAGATACTTCAGAAGAATAAATAAAAACAAACAATATCCGAATAACCCAAAGATATGTAATTATTATATATGTGGAGAAGTAGGACATATATCACCAAATTGCCCTAAGAAAATGAATATATATATATATATATATATATATATATATATATATATATATATATATATATATATATATATATATAATACGTAGAAGAAATCAAACAGATGAATAACATAAACTATGAACCTATAGAATATGAGAAAGACTGGTCAGAAATTAGTGAAGATGACGAAATAATGGTAATGGAAGAAAATAGTGGAAGTAGTGAACATGAAACAGAAGAATGTAAAATAAATATGATGACAGACATAGCTGAAATAAGAGAACAATTACAAAGAGAAGAAAATAATGAAGAAGTGAGGAAAAGAATGAGCTTTGACATATAAAAATATGATAAAATAAGAGCAACCAAATTAGACATAAATCTAAAAGAAATATTTAAACTTCCAATATTTGAAAGAAAAAAGAATATCATCATAATAGCCAGAAATAATGAACAATCTATAGACATTGAACAAGCCGAAGAAAAACTATAATTGTATTAATAACAGAAATAATAATAAGACAAGAAATGAAAAAAAATAAGTGAGATAACCAGAAAAATATTAAGACACCTACATTTAGGAGAAGTGCAAATAATAATAAAAGTTTATTTTAAGGAAGGAATAAATACTCTTAGAATGGATGATAGAATAATATCATGTACGCAAGATGCCCTAATAGGAATAATACAAGGAAACCTAATGTATCAAAAGATAAAATTTACAAGAAAACATAATTTCTCTATAAGTATGGTGAAAGAAAGTAAGGACAAAAGTTTATACATGTACCACAGATTATCAAGAATAGAGATGATACAGAAGAGTAAAGTTATGAGTATATAAATAAAAAATATTTATGCTTTCACTAGTACGCATGAAGTAAAAAATAAAAATACAGATAATTTTAAGATAGAACCACTATTCAGAGAAATTATAAGATACAAACCAGCTAGAAAAAATCCTGAAATGACTATATCAAATTATATAGAATTTGACTTAATAAATCAAAAGATATTGCAAAAAGAAAATCACCACAAATAATATTCGGAAAGATATCACTATCAATAAGAAACAGGCAACAAGCATTGGAATTAATATCAATAATAAATACATTAGACAATCAAAATAATAATCAATTTAAAATAGAAATGGAGTATTATGGCAGTGGAAAATAGAATAAACAAATAGCCTTTTTAGATACATGAGCTACTAATTCACATATTAAATAAACAAATATAAAAAATAATAGAATTAATATCATTAGAGAATCCATATTACTACTTAGATTATTATAATAATAGACATCCAATTGTCCATAAAATAATATTGTCACTGAGGTTAAATTGAATTGAATGCTATAACATTTACATGTAGATCCAGAGCACAATGTTAATGAAATATTATTAGGAACTGACTTCCTTACATCAGTACAACCTTACTCAATACAAGAAGAAAAACTCATAATAACAGTAAACAATTGAAGTACAGTAATAAATAGAATATTGTGTAAATGAATCTATTAAGGGAAACAAAAAATACATTATACATACTAACAGAATTTTTCTACGAAGATACAAATCAAGAAACTATCATAGTCTAATAGATACTAGAGTAGGCACTAGCTTATGCCGTGAAAATATACTACCAAGATGGAAACAAGATGGATATAATAAAAAAGCGATAACTTGGTTACCAGGACAAACTGTCATACTTGATAGGTATCAACAAAATGTTACTGTACAAATAAGAAATTAATTACTAAAAATACGAATAATATACTAGTTTGATGATATGAATAATGATGTACTATTAAGAAATGACTTTTTTCCTAGCAATACTATCCTATAACTATATCACATAAATCGATTATATTTACAACACCTTATCACCACTAAGCAATAACAATTAGAATAACACAACTTTATTCTAGAACAGACTACCACATATCAAAGTTTCTTCAGCCCAGCGTGTCAATACCAATATTTATCAAATAAAACTAGAATACAACAAGTATAAGTAATAATTATACAAGCAATTTTACAAAAAACAACTAGAAGATCTCTGTGGAAATGACCCTTTAGCAAAATGGAACTTAAGTAAACTCATAGCTCATATTGAACTAATAGATAATAACAAAATAATAAAGATTAAACCCATTAGACAAGCTCCAACAGATTTAGAAAAATTAAAATACATATAAATGAATTAATGGAAAGCAATTACATAAAAAAATCTCAAAGTTCACATTTATCACCAGCATTTATAGCAAGAAAATATTCAGAAGAAAAAAATAAAAATCTCGAATGGTAATAAATGATAAGGAATTAAATAAAAATACTAAAAGATTTGGATATCCACTACCCGATATACAGATACTACTTAACACAACAAGAACAAGAAAAATATATTCAAAATTCGATTGTAAATTATGATTTTACCATGTAAAACTAAGAGAAGACTCCAAATAGTTAACAGCTTTTAGTATACCACAAGGATTCTATGAATGGAATGTATTACCATTTAGATATAAAAATAATCCAAGAGTATTTCAAGAATATATGTATAAGATATTTGAGAAATACAATAATTTTATATTAGTATATGTATTGATATTCTAATAGGATCCGAAAATGAAGAACAACATAAAGAGCATTTACTAAAATTCATAGAAATAGTAAAAAAATGCATGTATTATACTATCAAAAAAGAAAATAGAATTGTTCAAAACTGAAATAGAATTCATAGGAACAACACATGAAGGAATATAATTACAACCACATATAGCAGATTAAATAAAGACATTTCTTAATATCCTAAAAGAAAAAAGAGAAGCACAATTCATAACTGGACATCTAAAGCAAACACGAGGATACATACCAAATTTATCACAAAAAACAAATTGTTACGACATAAACTAAAGAAGTTTAAGAAATGGGAATGGAACCCCTGAGGATGAAGAAAAATATGAAATATTAAAACAATAAACTTCATAATTAAATAAGTTAAGATTACCTGTTAAAGAATGTTCTCTGATGCATGTAATTAAATAAGTTAAGATAATGGAAATTGATGCATGTGAAGATAATTGGGGAGCAATATTAAAATTTATTAAAATAGGTGCAAAAGAGGAAAGCCTAGCCAGATATACTAGTGGATCATTCACATAGACCCAACAAAATTACCACATAAATGAAAAAGAACTATTAGCAATCTTAAAAACTATAAAAAAGTTTGAATTATTCATAATACATACAAAATTCACCGTAAGGACAGATAATACACAAACAAAGGGTTGGATGAACAAAATAATAGACCCAACTATAGTAAATAAAAGATTGATAATATAAAAAATGGGGTTAGCTCATTATGTCTTCTTAATAGAAAATATAAATGGAAAAGAAAATATTCTAGCAGATTTCTCATCAAGAAACTAACAATTTCATTTTTTTCAGGATGGAAAATAGAGTTCAGCATATAGAACATGATTCAGTCTTCCTAAAGGAGACTATGGAGCAATTAAAAGGAGCATTCAACCAATTGCAGTTGCAAATATGTGGTTTTCAAAGTATATTTTACTAACATATAAATGCAGAACATATTGAGAAAATGAGTGAAGGGAGTGAACTTATTAACCCACAAAATACAAGTGAAATCACAAAAATAGCCACACAAGAGGGAAGCTCTATATCCATACAACAAACTACCTACAAAGAGAATTTACTCTCAAAGCCTCCAAAATATTCCGACATTTTTTTTTACAATATATTAAGAAATTATGTCAGATCACCCAGGTAAATAAATTTATCAAAACTATTTCGCAGCAACATATGAACAAAGCGATCATACTACCTGGAGCAAATTCAAAGATAGTAAGAGTATTATTCGAAAGAGGACTTATCCACTGCATATATCTATCCAGAGAAAGCGAAAAACTTAGCCAGCTACCAAGAGAAGTATATAAATCTGCTAGGAGTTATTTTGGTCTTACAAAGGCATCCAAAATATATGTTCGAATATTTTCATCTATTCCAGAATTCCTTGAAGATGATGAAGAACTACCTGCTGGGTATTTATAAAGATATGGATGACTGCACAAGTCATGTTTGGAGCAACCAATATTATATCATATAAAAATGAAGAATTTGAAAAACTAATCCCAGAAAAAAGAGCTATGAGATTTAGAATAATGTATTGTGAACTGAAGGACATACAAAATAGAGACAATAATATATGGATCTATGATAGCTCGACCAAAAAAATTTAATGATTTACAATATAGCAAAGATTAAAAACCACAGTCAAAGAAAGAAGTCTTTGACAGCTTGTATCAAATTCTAAATAAAGGAGCTATGATAATGACAGAAGAGACAGTTGTCCACTACTGTAGATTGATGAGGATGGAACCACAACATAAATGCAGACAATGCGGAAAAGAACAAGATAAGGCCGAAGAAGAGTTTTTTCTGATGTGAAGCACGTAAAGATGCTGGTTAGAAAAGAATATTTAACGTAAGCAGTGATGTAATAGACTCAATTTTTTACTTATTATGTAAGTAGTGATGTAATAAGATCAATAATTGTGACTAATTAAATCCATCCCTTCCTTTATAAAAGGAGAGTCTGAGTAAGAGAGAGGGCAGAATGTTTAAGAAGGAGAAATTCTATATAAGCTTATAAGGAGTGTTTGTAAGAAGTATGGAATCAATAAAGACTATCTTTCTTGTTAAGCTTTTATACAATATAAGGTATATATAATTAGTCTCTTACCTTCAGGGAGATTTTTGTAAGGCTCTACCTAAAGGATCTTTCAAAAAGATCAATTTGTAACATTCTATAGTTAAGTTGTACAGCTAGTAGCAGGAAACGAATTAGGTTGTGGTTGTCTGTACTGAAGTGCTACTAGTTGTTCATAGTAGTCGTGAGATGGGAGGAACGTAAAAGGAGCACTGAAATCGGGGTGCATACCAGAAATATTTTATCCACTGGTAGCAACTGGTATAGAGCAGTTCAAAGAAGTTTTAACTAGGAAGCATGATGAGTGATTTTGTTTTGATTCTTATGGTATCCTTAGAAATATCTTTTTCTCTTGATTTCATACTTGTTCTTTTAAATCACAAAATTGCTAAAAAAGAATAATGGATAATAATAGTTTCAGTCTTGCCTCATAAATTTATGAATTAATGGCTAACTATCAAGAAGTGATAGAATGTTAGTTTTTTATGTTTATTACCCTCATAGAGTAACAAACATGTATGACTTTTATGAGTTCAAGTTATTTTTTCTTTAGTGGACAACGAGTAATAATTATAACTATAAATCAAATTAATCCTAGAAAAACTAGTAATATAAGTGTTCAAATAATTGATGACTTAACTTTTTATGAAAGATCTTTAATATTTTATAAAAATAGAGAATTTGGTAGCTATATCTGGAGTCCTACAACAACATATAGACAATTTCAATGAATATATAGTGGAAGAAAACGAACATATTGAGGTTGAAAAGGAACACATGGAAGAACCCGAAGAACCCTCATATGATAGTGGTAGTGAAGCATCGGAGACATAATTAGAATATCTTGAACGTATGCTTGATTACTTTAATATTTTTGAGATTGATAATGCACATTATTTCCAAAAATATTATTTTACAGAAAACTATCATCTTTTGAGATTTTTGATACTCTTTTGTTTCTCTTTACATGTAGTTACTATTATTTCACCCTTCGCATCCAGTTGGTATCAGAGCCTTGTTTCTAAGTAAATAACTTTCACTTGGTTTTCTCAAAATATTTAGTACAATTTAAGTATTTAAAAAATTGATTAGATAAGAGAAATAGAAAATATTACCAAAACAAGTTTTAAATTTGCAGAAAGATCACACATCCTATAGAAAATATTATAGGATATGAAGCATAGAATATTATTTAAAAACTATCCTTTAGCTACAAACAATTTGGTCCTTGTCCCCTTTATGCAAATAGTTTCAAAATTTGTCTTAACAAAATAATTAACTCTGCTTTTGGCTGGGGACCATAGTCACAAATTCGGGTTCAGAAATAATTCGGCAAGAATTAATATTTACAATTTGACAAAAAATTGGTAAATTCGGAAAACTCGGTAAAAGTTCGGAAAGAAATAAATACAAAATTTAATCCATCTTAGTATCCGTCACCTAAGTAAAATATATATTTAAATTCATAAATATGAAAAATATTAACAAATTTAGCAATTAATTTGTGAATAATTCGAGAATAAATCGTGCTTTTGTGAATACTTTAAAAAGTGTGTGATTTAAACGCGAATTGACGATTAAATTACGAATTAATTCGATAGAAATTCTTCGTAAATAATTCGTGAATTTTGCGAATTATTCGTGAACTTCATTACTATGCCGGGGACCCCTCAGTCCATTTGGAATCAATGGCAAACCCATACTGTACTGTAGAGTGTTAACTTAGGGGAAATTATTATTTTATAACACATGTTGGGTTAATTAATCATAGATTATGTTATTAGGTTGAGGTAATGAAGACATGATTGAGTCCTAATTACAGTAACAATGCTAGCTTTGACGTGAAAGTACGAATCTTTGGAGATTAGCTTCATAGTTCAAAGGCTAAAATTGAAAAAACCCCCCTAAACTATCCCATATCTGCAGAAAACCTCACTCACCTTTTTATTGTGCTGAAAACCACACTGAACTATTTGTGCAAAAAAACCCACCTTGACACTGTTAGGGTTCAGTTAGTTTTTTGTCACGTGCTATGCACGTGACTTAGTAAATGTCCAAAATACCCCCAGAACACAATCTGATTATTTTCTCTTTTCTGTCTTCTTTATTCAAAACGATTATTTCTCTCCCAAATACAAACCCTCCTAGCAATGTTTTGTAAACTTCCAGCAATGTTTTGTTTTAAACCTGGTATCAATTCTTTGTGAGATTTGTAGTTTATTTTCTATTTTTTTTTACACTGCTTGAGCTCTTTTAGAACTCTATTCAAACCATCAGTTGCTGTAAGAAGCTTCATTTGGACTCCTTGGTTGTAATGCAGACTGCTATTCAAACCATCAGTTGCTATTCAAAATCTGAACATGTATATATCCAACCTGAACATGTATATATTCAAAATCTGAACATTGGTTGTAATGTAATGCAGATTCGGACTCCTTGGTTCTTCTGAACATGTTATAAATCATCCATGATTCGCTTCTCCAAATGATGAACATAAACAACAATGGAGAAAACCCAAAAAGGAACTACAGATCAAAAGAAGAAGAAAAAAACACAAAAAACCAGTTGAACTTACAAATACGACAGTCACCTCCTCTTCATAAACAAAGCGACAGATTCTACATCAACAAGTTCATTCACAAACCGGCTTAGTATCAAAGCTACTCAGACAAATAGCAAACGCCTGAAAAGCAGATATTGGATACCTATATTCCATCGTAAATATATCCTTCCCAATCTTCCCGAATTGAAGAATCACCTTCTCTTGTTCCACCAAAGAAACCCCATCAGATGGGTCAACTGATGCCACAAGCTGAAAATTTTTCACAGATGCAACAGTAACTCTCCCTCTAAAATTCAGACACCAGCATTGCAATTGCTCGTGCCATCTTGGGGCTTTGTTCTTCAGAGCCAATGGCTCGGAAGGTACATTGGTAATTTCTGGGTCCTCTTGCTTTGAGGATGATGGGGTGGAGATCTGGTCCAGGGAGTGGATGAAGCTTGTAGGGGTAGGAGCAGACCCACCTTCTTGGATTGACGATATGGGGATGGAATGAAGAGTGCAATTCATCCTTCTAGGGCCTCGGGGATGGCGTCAAGAAATCGACTTCAACGCCTGGAACACCACGTCGCGTCGATGGCGAGGTCCAAACGATGGAGTCGTCCGGCCGATGGCGACGTTGAGTGGATGGCGTTGTCCGGTCGGGATGTGCTTCTGATTAGAATTGGGTTGAATTGGGAGTTGGACGATGCAGATCTGAAGAAAAGAGGTTGGGTTCTGAAGAAAAGAGGAAGAAAAAGAAGCAGGGAAGAAGGCACGTGAGTGGGTATTTTGGATATTTACTAAGTCACGTGCATAGCACGTGACAAAAAACTAACTGAACCCTAACAATGTCAAGGTGGGGTTTTTTTGTACAAATAGTTCAGTGTGGTTTTCAGCACAATAAAAAGATGAGTGAGGTTTTCTGCAGATATGGGATAGTTTAGAGAGGTTTTTTCAATTTTAGCCTAGTTCAAAAATGACCATAAAAAGTAGAGCCCAGTGAAAACACTAGGAATGACGTGATTGAGGAATTTTTTTCCTTGTTTTTAACAAAAGAGAAATCTTTTTTGTCACCGGAATAATAATTAATTACTCAGGTGATTAAGATTGTGTTTGGTTTGTTGTTTTGAAAATAGTTTTTTAAAAATAAGAATGTAAAAACTATTTTGTAATAAATTTTTTTGAAAATAGTTTTTTGAAAACGAGAGTATAAAATGTGTTTGGTAAACCAAAAAATATGAAATTTTCATAAAAATAATTATTGGATAATGAGCTTATAAAAGGCATTTGGGTATAGAATTAAATTCTCAAATTAATAGAAATACAGTTTTTCTAGCAATGAGATTATAAAAGGCGTATGTTTAATCAATTTGCATTAGTTTTCTTCTGAAGTTTTTTTTTCCTGCAGTTACAGAGCAAAGTTCTACAAGTATACAAACAAGAAGCCTGAGAAAGAGCGAATCGAGAAATCTTATCAATATGAGGAGTTGTATTAATGTGATATACTTTAAGCTTGTTCATATGAACTGATATGCGACTATGCTTTTTCCAATGAAGATGTTGTATTCGTATTGTATTAATAACATTCCATAAACTGATATGCGATATGCAAAAGAGTATATGAAAGATCATTTGAATATAATATAATGAAAATTCTTTGATCGCATCTGTTGTTTTGTAACTCATTACACTTGCTTCAATCAGAAATTACATAATAAGAATAAAGTTGAAATACATTATATTACATTGCAACTCTCTGTTTGTTAAGTTCCAATACAATATATTATATGTACTTGAAACCTGGATTCCCAAATGAGCTGAATTACACTGATACAACATACATTGGATTATGCTTGTTTTTATGTGGCTTTTGTGGTATCTTTCGCTTCAATTTCTTTTTGTTTCTTCTTTGTTTCCCTCCATCAATGGCAAGCTTTGCTTGAGCTTATCTGAATTGTGTAATTGTCGGCCCTTACACCAATTGTAATCTACAAATTTTGATAGGAACAAAATTAGCGGTTAATAAATGAATTTGAAACTTCATCCTTTAATCCCTTATAAAGCATCAGAAGCCATCAGAAGCCATCAGAACATCAGAAGCCATGAGCAGCATCAGAACCCATCACAGGAAGGAAATTGTACACAGTATGGAAATTTGTTAAAGAAAGAAATCAATAGTTGAGTTATACAGGATCAGAAGCCATCTTCTCCAAATTTATCAAAGGCACATGAACAAAATTTATTACAAATCCTTGTGTTAACATACTGATTTTGCCCAAAGCATGAGAAGCCATCACAAGCATCCCAAGTCAGTCCCAAATTTATCAGAAGCCTTCACAGTTAGAACATATCAACAAGAAATAATTTTCAAAGTGAAACATTAGACCTTAATCCCTTATAAAGCATGACAAGGATTCACAATCCATCAGAAGCATCAAAAGCCATGAGCAGCATCGGAACCCAAAGGTTCTTTCAATGAAAATGATTCAGTATCAAAAGCCATGAGCAGCAACAGAAATTTTTCTTGTAAAGGATTCAGAATCACAAGCATCTGAAGTATTCAGCATGACACGCATTATATAATGCACATCAGAAATTATTGCATAAAGTGTGTGTCACTCCAAAGGAGCCAGGTACATAAAGTTCTTAAAAATAAGTAATTAAGAAGTGTAGGATATAAATACCCAATTGCGCAACAGTGTCACAATTGTAAAAAAGATGTTCAGCTGCTATTTTTTATACCAATCTTCATCCTAGTAAGGATTGAATCATATTGTTAAAAAATTAATCACGAAACGAAATACAGGAAATATTTAATGGGATTCAATTAGTTGTAGGCTCAGAACACTTATGTATAGAAAAAATGTTTGAATAAAACATGAAGATTAGTCTAGGGCTGCATTTGAATGCCATGCCAACTAGTTCTAATCATGCATTTTAATGCATTGAATGCCATGCTAATATTTAAAATGATCAATGTGGATATGATGACTTTTATTCCCTTATAAAGCATTAGATGCTTTCATTACCCATCATAAGCATCATAAGCTTTGATTATCCATCAAAAAAATATTGGTTAATAAAATATGGATGATTTTGACACGAAAAATATATTGGCATGGATGAAATCACTAATATAAGCTTTGATTAGTCCATTTCATCATTGCCTAGACTGATAGAGGTAAACGAGTAAGGTTGATTTAAAAGAATTAAATGAAGCACTTCCTGTTAGATGGATACTGACAAAAAACATACGATAAGAAGCACTTCCACCGAAACTGCATGCATTAGAAGCATCACAGCATTAGAAATCAACAGAATTCATCAGAAACATCAGAAGCCATGAGCAGCATCAGAAGCCATCACAGCAAGGAAATTGTAAACAGCATGGAAAATTTATAGGATCATAAAGCCATCATCTTCAGATTCATCTGAGGCACATGTGCAAATTTTATTAGAAAGATTTTGCCCAAGCATGAAAAGCCATCACAAGCATCAGAAGCCTTCACAGCGTTCACAGTTATAACATAGTAACAAGAAGGTTATTTTGAAAGTGAAATTCATACCATAATCCCTTATAAAGGAAGAAGAAGTCATCACAATCCATCAGAAGCCATCAGAAGCCATAAGCAGCAGCAATACCCATCACAGGAAGGTACTTGTACACAGTATGGGAATATTACAAAGGAAGAAATCAATAGTTTACTTAAATAGGATCAGAAGCCAGAATCTCCAGATTCATGAGAGGCACATGTACAGAATATTGTAGAAAATTTTCTGTATTTGGTAACTAATAATTCACAATCTGATATTACGTTACCCATGACAATTATGAGGAGCCTTGATAGTTATAAGGGATGTAATAAGTAATCAATTTTGAAAGTGAAACTGAAACCTTCAAACAAATGTAAAGCAAGATGAAGCCAGGAAAAAACCCCAAAACCTGTTTGGTTTGGGTGTTTTTTCAAAAGAGTTTTCACAAAACTCCTTCATTCAGAATCATTTTCCTTTAAACTCTCTTCTCTCTCTACACGAGCACTTTACTCCCTCTTTACTTTCATCTCTCCTTTACTTCCTTCACCTGCTTCCTCCCTTCACCTGCAAGAAGAAGCCATCACAATCCATGAGTAGCCATCAGAAGCCATGAGCAGCAACAGTACCCATCACAGGAAGGTAACACAATGAGATCTTTTAAATATGAAGAAATCAATAGTCTAGTTAAGTAAGATCAGAAGCCATCATCTCCAGATTCATCAGATGGACATGTACAAAATTTAGTACATATTTGTGTTTCATTACTACCATCTAGCATGTTTGTGGTTACTAGTATGTGAAAATTTTCAATACTCCAAAGGTTATATAGGATAAGAATATATCATCATCATCTCCACGATTGTGAAATACTACCAACCAAACACAAAATAGTACATGTGGCTGAGATGAATCTAGAGATGATGAATTCTGATGCTATTTAATTAAACCATTGATTTCTTCCTCTGTAGAATTTCCATACTGTGTACAATTACTTCCTGTGATGGGTTATGCTGCTGCTCATGGCTTGTGATGGCTACTGATGGATTCTGATGGCTTCTTCTTGCAGGTGAAGGAAGGAAGCAGGTGAAGGAAGTATAAGCAAATTTATATGTTTTCTCCAAAGATGATCATGAAATCAAATACTAGAACAAAGCCATGTGAATAAGCAAAAAGGAACAAATTAGTCGTTGGCTCAGAACAGGGTTGTATAAAATAATTGTTCAAATAAATCATAAAAATAGTAGTCTAGGGCTGCATTTTTACAATGCTATGCCTACTAGTACTAATTAAAGTGTCCACCCCCTTGACATCAAGAAATGAATTCATCATTTTGACTTCACATAATGCAATCATTCTGACTTCACATAATTCTAAACATAAACCACAGATCAGCTTAAAGGCTATCACACATCATTTCCTTAATGTCTCGCATTCTACATTGCCGTAGCAATTTGATCTTTTTTCGTACTTATACGATTCAATTGGAAAGATGACAAATCCAACCCTTGAGATGTGGATGCGATATCTTCATTTTGTTGATGATGAATTAATTGTTCATCATCAAATTTCTCAAAAAAAGTATCGTCCGCTGAATATCTACGTATAAAATTATGAAGTGCGCAACATGCTGTGACCATTATAACCTGTCTTGTAAAAAAGTAGTTTGTCATGTGGCTGAAGATGGAAAACCTTTTTTTGAATACGCCAAAGGTTCTTTCAATGACATTTCGTAGACTTGCATGCATTTTGTTAAAAAGTTGCCTAGGTTAGGTCGATGCATGGTTGGCCCCTTGAAAGTCTTGCAAGTGATATGGCTCACCATGGTAGAGAGCTAAAAAGCTGGGCATATTTGTGTAACCACAATCCACCAAATAATATTTATCATCGGGAGGGATTTGCAACAATCCTTGTGTATTACACGGGAGTCGTTAGCACTTCCTTTCCATCCCGTATAAACAAATGTGAATATCATATCAAAATCACAAGTGGCCAGCACATTTTGAGTTATATTATCCTTTCGTCCACGACAAGCATTGTGTCGATTAGCGGGTACCGAAGCATCGATTAATGTGCCATCAGCAGCACCGATAGCTCCCTACATTAATGAATTTGAAACCTACAACTTTAGTAAACTTTAAAATATTACAATAATATGTTAGTCAGGATGGAGGTAACAAAATACCTTAAACTATGGATAAAAGTCTGTGGAACTAGTGATCCTTTCATGTATACATGTAGTGTTCGGGGGAGTAATTAGAACTGTGGCTGCTCTTGCCAAACCTTTCAAAACATCTGTAAAATGTCGCTCGATTGTTTCTGTTGAGTGTTGAAACCGATCAGCAGCTCCTCTCATTCTATGACTATGACCGACAATGTACAAAAAAATGGCAACATGTTCTTCAAAAGAAACGCGTCTACGTCGGGCTTCCTCCTACATTTCCTCCAGGTAGTTGCCATTTTTCAAAAAACGACACAAAGCCAAAAAACAATCTTGATTCATACGGAATATTCGATGAAACTTATCGGGGGGATCATCAAGGATTTCTTGCAAATATTCACGTCTTGTTAGTTTTGGAGTGCATTGTGGATTTTTTCCAGAGATGGCCTGTAGGAACTGGAGTGACAACTAGTCATCCAAATTGTCACTATCAGATGAAGACGTGTCCATCACTATGGTAGCACTTGCAATAGTACTTCACTTAGACAAAAGTAGAATTCAGTTGCATAAAGTATGTTCAAGTTTTAATACTATGACAGTAGTGGAGGTTATTTAGAGAATTTTACCCTAACATCTTATGTTATGTAACATTGTTAAAGCCAGACAAAAAAATAGCAACAGCAGCTACTAATAGCAAATGCATTTACAATTAAAAAATAATCAATTAAAAAAAATCACCTTGTTCTGCCATTAAATATTCAGAATACAATAACTCACACACAAATATGTAAAAACTGTTAAAAGAAATAAATAATTTGGATATGATGGATCCAATCAAACAAATGGGATCCCTACTACTTACCACGACACTTCACCCATCTCTCCCTAACATCCTGCGTCATACGAAGGAAGGCATGACGCCATTGAGGGCTTTCAACTAACGCACCAAGTGATCAAGCCCAGGCATCACATTAATTATATCAATGCATTAATCAAGGGAGAAAGAATCTTGTTCAACCGAGGGATTACTTTGGTCGCTCTTTTTCTTCCTATACTTGTCTTTTTTTGCCCCCATCGCATCGATAAACGAATCATAACACATGTCCATCTTCGAGCTTTTTGTTGCTTGACCAATTGATGCACCAGAGCGCCTCTTGCGAGACCCCGAACCTATCGGTGCGTCATCATCCTCATCATCCACATCTACATATGGGGCATTGGGGTGGGCAAACTCATAATTGACCCTCCGTTCCTCATCGGAGTCGTACTCCCTTTGTGTTGAAGCCCTAGAAACAAAGTCCTGGGCAGTAGGCCCCTGAAAAATTTTGGTCAAAGCATCACAATTCGCCAATCCCTTCAACCGAAATGTTTTTGCCGCAGGGTGTGCCTAATAAAAAATTTTGTGTTATTAATTTACAAGTAGTAATGTCATGCTTAAGTATAATAAGATCAAAATCACAGACTATTATAAAAATGAAGTTATATATGAACCTTAACATAGTTGTCCCAAACCTCCTGCTCGCAAGTTATTGTTTGGTTCTCTTCATCCCAACCCAAACCACTCTGCTTCTTCAGATTCTCAAACTCCCTCCATTTAATTCTAAGTCTGGAATGTTTTTCTTTTAATTGTTTAACCGTGAATGTACGATTACACATGCATTCATATGTGTAACAAATCCTTGCCAAACTTTGGCTCCAAATATGGAACTTTTCAGGCTATTTTAGTCTACCTCATTCTCCATCAGATCCACAAATACCCGCTCAACAAGTGGATTCCATAACCCAACATCAGCATCCACCTCCATCTCCTTCCCCTTCCTAGTCATCTATATTACGAAAAGAAACGGTAAATAATAACAACAATGATAAATTGCAGCACTTAAAAAAAGATCCGAACTTATTTTCGGAAGCCATCAAAATTTGTAAATGAGGACTTCTTGTATCTCCAATATAGGATTTGAAACATTTTGTCCACAGGAACAAAATGACCCTTAATTTAAACCAAATAATTTGGAGTATAGTCGACCATATTCTCAGAAGTTATTATCTCCAAATCCATCCCATTCACATTCTGTAATCCCTCCAAATAAGTCCATAAAAAAATAAATTTAATAATAAAAAAAATAAAAAAAATAATAAAAAAACCCACGGATCTAGATTATCTCCCTATAAAGCGAATTCATAGCCGTGTAAGAAGGGGGAAAATGGGTACCAATGAAATCATACCTTCGTTTGCTTGAATTGAAGAGCAAAGAAATTGTCACCAACAGATTCAAGCTTCAATCGACATTTGATTCGACTGGACCGTTGTCGAGTACACCTTCTCTTGTAAGCAGCTCGGGTCTGACAAACCATCAAACCCTAAATCGATCACTCACCCTACCAAATCCGACGTTCTCGAGAGTTGTATGTTGTTGCGAGTGACAAAGATGATAAGGTGGAGTAGATTTGGGGGGAAATTTTCCAAATCCGTTGATTTTGGGTAAGGATTTTTCTAGATCTGGTTTTTACCGTCGTTGTCGAGAAGAAAAGGGAAGCAGGTGAAGGAAATAAAGAAGAGATGAGTAACTCATGTAGAGAGAGAAGAGAGTAAAGGAAAAAGGGGTATTCTGAAAACTCTTTTCAAAAAAACCCCTAACCAAACAGGTTTTGGGGTTTTCGGAAAAAAAAAAAAAAGCAAACCAAACAGACCTAAATATCCCAAATGATAAATAGAACTAACAAAATTAATACCTAACCTAGATCAAACTACTGTTTCAAATGCAAATTGACAAAATAACAAGATCTAAAAGATTAATTAAAAATCTAAAAGATTAACAAAATGACAAGATCTAAAAGATTAATTAAAAATCTCAGTTTGGCTTATATGAATGCTACTAATCCTAGCTCTAATTGTTTTCTCAAACTATAAAAAATTAATAAAAATACAAACTTTACTAACCAAATCACCAAAGATGATAAGAGGAACGGTGACGGCGACAACAAGGCAAGAAGAGGGACTGGAATCGACAACAACAGGAACAGTGGAGGTTGGCATCGAGGTAGAGACGAGAATCAACGGTGGAGGTTAGTGTCGGGCTATAAATGGGAATCGACGGCAACAGCGACGGGGTTGGCATCTGGCAATAGACGACTACGATGGTGACAGCTTCGGATTTGGTGAGAGAGGTAGAGAGGAGTGAGAGAGGAAAATGATTTAATAAGTGGTGAAAGAGGGGGATTGAAATAAATTGGGGGGAAATGAAAATTTGGAAACTTTTGGGATTTATCCCGGCGTTTCTCATATAAATGCCGAGAAATGCCCTATCTATCATGATGTTTTAGACAAACACCGGGATAGATAGGCGAATATTAAAAAAAATTAACATTGCAGTCTATTCCGGAATTCTCCTTAAATGTCGGGATAGACATTGCGGTTTGTAGTGTGCCGGAAAACTTCATTGATACATGTACGCACTACAAAAGAAAGTAACTTTCCCGGCGCTTTTTGACGTCTTTACCGGCGTTATTTTACGCCGGTGAAACTTTCACCGGCGTTTACAATAGCGCCGGTCCAAATGCCGCCGAAGCGGGCGTCGCTGAAACGAAGGGGTCTACGCCGGCGGTTTTGGTGGACGCCGGTAAATGTTAGAACTACACCGGCGGTCATAATACGCCGGTGTAAGTCGGTCTCTGAGTGCCGTTCTTGTGCACCTATATACATTCACCGGCGGTCGTAAACCGCTGGTATTTATCCATTCACCGGCGTGTATGAAAACGCCGGTGTAGAACGAAAGTATACCGGCGGTCAAGGAGCGCCGGTGTATGTGCGTTTATGAGTGCCTGGTTTTTCCTATTTACGAACACCGGCGCGACCAAAAAACGCCGGTGTAGTTATATACGTCGGCGTTTATAAAACGCCGGTGTACGTCTGTGCCGTTACAGCTGACAACATTCACCGGCGTGCGTTGGAACGCCGGTGTATCACACAATCCAACAATTAGATTAGATAGACCGGCGTTTTTTAAAACGCCGTTCTGGCTATGCCCGTTTATTTTCGATACTCCGCTTTTCCGTTCGATTTCAATTCACAGTTTCATTTACAAAACCTGTAAACTAATTCTCACAACTGATTCAATCAATTTCGTTGCATATTACTGCGCAAACCACAACCAAACACAAGAATAATTAAAGATAATCAAGTTTCACACATGTCATATCAACGTCCAAATTCATTGATTAATTAACAGTGTCATAATTAACAAATTAATATAGAGACTAACATCCCAAATATCCAAACAAACCAGTCTGACAAATATCCAAAATATCCCTAATTAAAAGTATGACATAACTCTCATAAAAAAAACCAGTCTGACATAACAACAGCAAGGAGGAGGACATAAGAACAACAACCATACAGCAAGGAGGACATAAGAACAGCAAGGAGGACCGCAGATTCATACCCCTCGAGTAGCTTCAGCTCTGATCATCAGAATTTCCTTCATCTTGACGACCGCTCTGTGAAAAAAAAACAATAGTTTAATTGAACAGTAGACCACAATACAGAATATACATATTTTTTGAACTTGCAAAAAGAACTACCTGTATCTTAAATTATAAGATCAAAGTGCCAACTGCAAATGGAATTGTTAATGATATATACAGAGGTAAAATAATTACATTGCAATGCTAAAAATCTAGTACTTAATTTTGTTTTTAAATATATCTAAAATAACAAAACAAATGAAAATTCAGTATCTAACTTGAAACCTTTATATTCTCCTCTGATTGGGAATATCCACTATCTAAAACAGTAAACCAATTGTAAATTCAGTATCTAAGCATGTCCTTCATAGATTGTTCAGACAATCCATGAAACTGTCATCGTGGACGGAAACCAAATATAAGAAAAATAAGAAAAATAAGATAGGGCTCATATCAATTGTATTTTTAGGGAACTGTCATCGTGGAAGGAAACCAAATATATATAGAAGCCAGAAATGGAAACAGAAAGAAGAAAGGTAGAGACTTTGGATACACCAGGCTAACATAGCGGCATTTTCCTCATCTCTCTCTCATCCCTTGTTTCCCTTCAGCACACGAACACAAAGAGACATCAGCAACAACAGCAAGAGCGACAAGAACAACAATAATAATAAATTATTATGAACAAGATGTCTCTATATGGGTTTTCAGATCTCCACTCGAGCCCACTCTTTCTAATCACAGCCCAATTAAGAACATAGACAACATCCACTAAACAATCCAATCATAGCCCAGTCAAAATTTGCCATCCTGGATCTTAATGAAATAAGCTTCATTAACAGTGAAAGAAAATGAGGATGCTAGCAGCATACTTAGTTTGGAAGTGAACCCATTTTTTGTTAAAAAATCATGCCAAAGATGGCAATCAGCTTCATTAACAGTATCTGAAAATGAAAATTTCCATTATCTGAGCTTATATGTTGCTCTACTAATTCACTGTGCCCAACTAAATCTAAAACCCAATTGTTGTGCGTATCCGGAGGATTTTGGCATACGTACCTATAGCATCCTCAGTTCACAGTGAACCCGTTTTGGTCAAAAAAACATGCCAAGATCACAATCAGATGCATGAAAATAAGCTTCACTAACAACAAAAGAAGAAACTGGGGATGCTATGCAGCATACTTAGTTTGAAAGTGAACCCATTTTGTGTTAAAAAAACCATGCCAAAGATTGCAATCAGGTTACATTAACAGTATCTGAAAATGAAAAATTCTCCATTATCTTAGCTTATATGTTGCTTTACTACTTTTTTAGCCCAACTATATCGCAAAACCCAAGTGTTGTGCATATCCGGCCGGAGGATTTTGGCATACGTACCTATATACCATCCTCAGTTCACAGTGAACCCATTTTTGGTATAAAAACAAACATGCCAAGAAGACAATCAGGTGCATGAAATCAGCTTCACTAACAGTTTAGTGAAAATGGGACCAAAAAATAGCTTAAGAAGACCATCAGGTTTGTGAAATAAGCTTCACTAACAGTGAAAGAAACTGGGGATGCTATGCAGCATACTTAGTTTGGAAGTGAACCCATTTTGTGTTAAAAAAACCATGCCAAAGATTGCAATCAGGTTACATTAACAGTATCTGAAAATGAAAAATTCTCCATTATCTGAGCTTATATGTTGCTCTACTACTTTTTTAGCCCAACTATATCGCAAAACCCAAGTATTGTGCATATCCGGCCGGAGGATTTTGGCATACGTACCTATATACCATCCTCAGTTCACCTTGAACCCATTTTTGGTATAAAAACAAACATGCCAAGAAGACAATCAGGTGCATGAAATCAGCTTCACTAACAGTTTAGTGAAAATGGGACCAAAAAATAGCTTAAGAAGACCATCAGGTTTGTGAAATAAGCTTCACTAACAGTGAAAGAAACTGGGGATGCTATGCAGCATACTTAGTTTGGAAGTGAACCCATTTTGTGTTAAAAAAACCATGCCAAAGATTGCAATCAGGTTACATTAACAGTATCTGAAAATGAAAAATTCTCCATTATCTGAGCTTATATGTTGCTCTACTACTTTTTTAGCCCAACTATATCGCAAAACCCAAGTGTTGTGCATATCCGGCCGGAGGATTTTGGCATACGTACCTATATACCATCCTCAGTTCACAGTGAACCCATTTTTGGTATAAAAACAAACATGCCAAGAAGACAATCAGGTGCATGAAATCAGCTTCACTAACAGTTTAGTGAAAATGGGACCAAAAAATAGCTTAAGAAGACCATCAGGTTTGTGAAATAAGCTTCACTAACAGTGAAAGAAACTGGGGATGCTATGCAGCATACTTAGTTTGGAAGTGAACCCATTTTGTGTTAAAAAAACCATGCCAAAGATTGCAATCAGGTTACATTAACAGTATCTGAAAATGAAAAATTCTCCATTATCTGAGCTTATATGTTGCTCTACTACTTTTTTAGCCCAACTATATCGCAAAACCCAACTGATGTGCATATCCGGCCGGAGGATTTTGGCATACGTACCTATATACCATCCTCAGTTCACAGTGAACCCATTTTTGGTCAAATTCAATTGCCAAGATGACAATCAGATGCATGAAAATAAGCTTCACTAACAATAAAACAAAATGGGTTCACTTCAACAACAGCAACAACAGCAAGAGGGAACCAAATATAGAACAATTGGGTTTTGAATGGAGATTGTAGTCATAGATCAATTCTTCATGGAAGAAAAATACGAATAGGGCTCATAGCAAGTGTAGTTTTAACTGAAATTGTCATCGTGGAAGGAAACCAAATAGAGAAGCCAGAAAGAGGAATGGTAGAGAATGAGGATACACCAGGCTAACATAGCGGCATTTTCCTCATCTCTCTCTCATCCCTCCTTTCCCTTCAGCACACGAACACATAGAGACATCAGCAACAACAGCAAGAGCGACAAGAACAACAATAATAATAAATTATTATGAACAAGATGTCTCTATCTGGGTTTCCAGATCTCCACTCCAACTCATCTCTTTCTAATCACAGCCCAATTAAGAACAATTGTTCACAGTCACTGTTAAAGAAACATATATGCTCAAATTATGGAAATTTTCATTTTCAGATACTGTTAAAGAAGCTGATTTCATGCATCTGATTGCTATCTTTGGCATGATTTTTTAGCCAAAATGGGTTCACTTCCAAACTAAGTATGCTGCATAGCATCCCCAGTTTCTTTCACTGTTAGTGAAGCTTATTTCACAAACCTGATGGTCTTCTTAAGCTATTTTATGGTCCCATTTTCACATCCTCCAAATCAGTACAACAACACGGCTGAACAATCCTTGTTTGCAGGTCATACAATGTCATCTATACCATGTTATGTGCCAAAGTGGGGTTGGGCATACGATGCAAGGCCGACAAGTATTAGTTGTTTGTGAGTATGCAATAGGGTGCAACTATGAACATGGGCTCATATCAAGTGTAGTATTACGGATTGTCATCGTGGAAGGAAACCAATTTAATAGAGAAGCCATATATGGAGCCAGAAAGAGGGATGGTAGAGAATGAGGATACACCAGGCTAACATAGCGGCATTTTCCTCATCTCTCTCTCTTCCCTTCATTCTCTTCAACACACGCACACAAAGAGACATCAGCAACAACAGCAAGAGGGGGTTGGTCCAACAATAAGTGTAGATTATAATAAACGAGATGTCTCTATTTGGGTTTCCAGATCTCCACTCCAGCCCTTTCTTTCTAATCACAGCCCACTTAAGAAACATAGACGAAATGCTTATAGACGACAGCCACAATGCAGACTCACAAACACTAGTACGTGTCTTTCATGCATCCAAGACCATAATCTCTTTAAAAATACCAATTTAAAGACTTACCGATGTTTTTTGACAGTGGGCGGCGTGCTACTCTCACTCTCATATGTTTGACTGCCACTATTATTTAGTGGCTGCTCATCCCCATGGCTCTCGTTGCCATCATTTATATTTACCCTCTTTCCACGCCTCGGCGTGTTGTACCTGTCAAGGATTCGATAACTTCCTTAGAGATGCAAATTTAATTAATAACATGTTTATAATAACTATCATAAAATTTGTACTTTAGTAGGATTAACAAACCAACATAATTGTAAAAAAATTAAAAAAAATGAGATTTGTAACAGATTAAATTACAACGATAGTTTGGTTCAAATGACACTAAGCATAGTTTAATATAAATAATACCAAGCAGTAGAAAATAGAAAGATAATTAAACCAGTGTATTAAATTCACAATGAACATATTCGAAATTACAGACATAATATTACAACAAGATTTAAGACATAAAATTACAGACATATAATAAACCCAATTGAAAATCATGTAAACTACAATACGACATCTTCCAGTACATCGCCCTCTTCTCCATCCTTGCAGAGCCAAGTCCCGCAAATTCCAACATCGGTTGTGTTTACATCAAACACAGGAAACTCAGAAGCAATGTAACTGTTCATGTCTTCATCATCTTCATCGTCTGAAGTATCGCCCAGTTGGAATACATCTCTTGGTTGCATAGGGATAGCCACATACGATTTTGACAGGGTTGGATCTTCAATGTAGAACACTTGTTGCACTTGGGATGGAAACACAAATGACTCATGGTTAATGTGTGTACCGATGTGAATCAATTTTGAGAAGTTTACAACTGTGAGGCCAAGCTTGTCCTTGTTGTTAGCAAAATTCCTATCAAACTCAGCCCAATCCCCACGAAATAAGACAACACAGAAATGGCCAAAATAATTCAACTCAATGATATCCGTGAGCACTCCATAGTAGTCGAGATCTCCATCTACAGGCCTCGTGTCCGATTTGGAAGCATAACTTCTAGTCTTAGACGTCACTACCATTCCACTATTTTGAGACTTCAAATTACATTCATGATCCTTAGTACGAAATCTAAAACCATTGAATATGTATCCTCCGTATCTTTTGACCATCTGATAGGGACCTTTGGCAAGTACTTGTATTTCAGATGACGCACCTTCAGGACCCAAAGAATGTACCTATTAATTTTGCGCAAATCATATCAACACCATAGAAAATGTAGATATAATAAAGATTAACTTGCATAACTGTAATTCACCTACATGAGATTCAAACCACTCATGAAATTTTTCATTCATCAGCTTGTTTTGTTCACGTGGTGGTAGTCTTCTTAGTCTAGCCCTTCGTTTGATGTCCCTGACAAATTCGCTAAAAAACAAGCAATTGAAATTAGGAATAACAAAAGTATCAAAAATATCGAACTCCGCGGTTTTCACTGTATTCGATTTAAATTCAAAAGCAACTTACTTTCGAAATGGTTCCACTGATGCATGATGGTCTAGCACATATCGATGTGCCTGTTCCCACGCTAAGCTATCGAGCTCAAATGCATCAACTTTACCAATAGTAGTGCCAGCGGTATCAAAAAGATATTGTGCACCATCAAGGTTGGAAATGTCTGGATTTCTACGTGGTCTACTGGAAGATGTCTCCACACCAGGCAAATATCTGGAAAAAAAATGTGAGCACTCCTCTGATAGATATCCCTGGGCTATTGACCCTTCAGGATATGCTCTATTTTTCACATAACCCTTTAGCCGGTATAGGTACCTGAACATGTACAATTAATAAACTAGAGCGGATTAGGGGATTAAAAGAAATAAGCTTTTGAAAATTCAATTTCGTAAGATGAATGAATTATTTTACCTCTCAATGGGGTACATCCACCGATAGTGAACAGGACCGCCGATTCTGGCTTCACCAGCAAGGTGGATTATCAAGTGAATCATAATAGTGAAGAACGATGGAGGAAATATCATCTCCATTTTACTAAGTGTCAATGCCGCCTGCTGCTCCAATTGGTCCAGATCTTCAACACGAAGCATTCTTGAGCAAATACCTTTATGCTACAAAGATCTTTCAGGACAGTAGTGACTTGCTCACACATTGAAGACCTTAGGGCCACAGGAAGGAGATCCATCATTAGGATGTGGTAGTCGTGTGACTTTAGACCCTGAAGCCTCTTCTCTTTAAAGTTGACACATCTTGCCATGTTAGAAGAATAGCCATCGGGGACTTTAAGTTCAAGTAGTACTTTGCAAAACAACTCCAACTCCGATTTTGACATTGAATAGATTGCAGGAGGTAGGAGTACTTTCCCGTTTGGCAATTCTTCTGGGTGCAACTCATGTCAGATGCCCATTGACTTCAAATCAAGTCGGCTCTTGAGATTGTCCTTTGTCTTCCGATCATCTCCCATAACTGTTCCTATACAATTCTCACCAATATTTTTTCCGATATGCATCACATCTAAATTATGTCGCAGTAAGTTGAATTCCGAATACGGCAACTTGAAGAAAATACTCTTCTTCTTCCATGCACCTAAACTCGTCAAGTTTTGATCCTCATCTTCGCCATATAGATCGGTCTCCTCACCTTGCTCCGGCCTTGCCCTTTTCTTGCCCTTTGTCCTGACTTCTGGTTCTTTTCCATATTTGAATTGATGACCATCTACCCGCCTCAAAATATCTGAACCAGAAGAAGACCCAGGAGCATGTTCCCAATCGTCGGTGCCATCAAATGTCGCTGCCTCTGCCCGAAATATATGTGTGTCAGGAAACCATCTCCTATGATCCATATAGCAAAACTTTCTGCCATTGTACAACCACCTTGAACTAGTTTGGTCAGCACAACATGGACATGCATAACGTCCTTTAGTACTATATCCAGATAAATTTGCATATGCTAGAAAATCATTGATTGTCCAAGACAACACGGCACGAAGAGAAAATGTTTCTTTAGCCACAGCATCATAGGTTGGAACACCTACCCACAACTTCTGAAGTTCATCTATTAACGGTTGTAGGTACACATCTATATCATTTCCGGGACCTTTCGGTCAAGGAACTATCATGGACAAAATAAATGAGGACTGCTTCATGCATTTTCAAGGCGACAAATTGTATGGTATCAACACAACCGGCCATATGCTGTATGTACTACTCATTTGCCTGAAAGGGTTGAAACCATCACTAGCTAATCTAGCTAGTCCAAGTCTCACATTTCGAGGATCTTCCGCAAAATCAAGATATCTTTCATCAAATTTTTTCCAAGATTGAGAATCAGCAGGATGTCTAAGAATCCCATCATTAGTGCGACCTTCAGCATGCCATTTCATATCAGAAGAAGTTTTCGTAGACATAAACAACCTTTGTAGCCTAGGAATCAGAGGAAAGTAACGCAATGTTTTGGCAGGCTTGTTTTTCCTACTTCGCTTAGTAGATCCACTGGCTCCCTCGTCTTGATTTGGTCTTTCTTTCCATTTCGAAGAACCACACACTTCGCAATTCTCCAGACTTTCCTTACCACTCGTGAAAAGCATACAGTCATTTGGACATGCTGCTATCTTCTCATATCCTAGATCGAGAGAACTTAGGAATTTTTTGATTTTATAGGATGAGTTTGGAATACAGATTTCAGAAAATGCTTCATTCAACAATTCAAGTTGCATAGTGAAGAACTTAGCAGACCACCCGTTTAAACATTTAATCTGAAATAGTCTGACAATGAATGAGAATTTAGAAAATTTGGTGCAGTCGCGGTACAACGGAGTACTAGCATCTTCAAGTAACTTAGCGAAGGATTCTTGCTGCTTATTATTTTCAGGGGTGGGGCCAGACATTTCCTCGTCCACCCCACCACCAATCTGGTTTGTTTTTGTTGACTCATTGTGAACTTCGGTTGTTGGGTCATTGGTGTGGAAAGGAACATTATGAATCCCCATGGCATCTTGTAACAAAGCATGCATCTCATCGGGAACGCTTAAGTCTTCGTTCACTAAGGGCTCAGCTTCATTTTCTAATACAACCAGACGAACAGGAGCTGCCGTATGATCCTCTCCATGACAAAACCACCTTGTGTACCCTTGAAGAAAACCGTTGACAGCCAAGTGTGTATGTACTACGTCACATGTCCTCAGCATACTATTTGTACAGCGGAGGCATGGACAAAGGATTAGGTTGGGATCACGGGAATATCATTTGGCAAAGATAATAAAATCTTTAATACCATCACGGTACTCCTTGGATAATCGTGGTTTACTAATCCAACTTCTATCCATTATATCAATAGCACACAGTCTGAAATTAAAATTTGATATATTAAATAGTAATAACAGTAAAAGACATTTTGTATATTAAATTTCACCTATTTGAAAACCATCCCTAGCTGCAAATAAATAAACGATATAATCTTCAACTGTAAAATAAAGAAATTGTGGCTCCAAAAGATGTACAAAAAAAAACTACATCTTAACACAATCTACTCTATTCACCAAACCCTAAACGACCTTTTGTGGAAATGATCACAACCACCTTAGTGGTATTTTATCGCACACCCTGTGTTCGAGCATAAAAAAAAAATCGACTATAGTCTCCCCTGTATTTGGCTTTCCGTTTAAGGAGATGATGATGGTAAAGGGTATTTTGCCGATGAAGAGGAATCGACCGAATAATGAGCGCGTCGTGCTGTAACTACGGTAACAAGAAGATCTGATGACTCATGAACTATTCTGTTCATGACTACTAATAATCATTTATCTCATAATAATAATAATAATAATAATAATAATAATAATAATAATAATACTAAACAAAAGAAACAGTAAAAGAAAAATGAAAATGTCCAGTATGTAAGCATATATTTTTCAGAGTGAACCAATTGTTGTACATAGCCGGAGGATTTTGGCATAGAGCTATAGCATCCTCAGTTCACAGTGAACCCATTTTGGTCAAAAAAACATGCCAAAATGACAATCAGATGCATGGGATAAGCTTCAATTCATTAACAGTGAAAGAAACTGGGGATGCTATGCAGCATACTTAGTTTGGAAGTGAACCCATTTTGTTAAAAAACCATGCCAAGGATTGCAATCAGGTTACTTTAACAGTATCTGAAAATGAAAAATTTCCCATTATCTGAGCTTATATGTTGCTCTACTACTTCTTCAGCCCAACTAAATCTAAAACCCAATTGTAGCCCAATATCCGGCCGGAGGATTTTGGCATACGTACCTATACCATCCTCAGTTCACAGTGAACCCATTTTGGTAAAAAAAAATATGCCAAGATGACAATCAGATGCATGAAAATAAGCTTCACTAACAACAAAAAAAGAAAATGGGGATGCTAGCAGCATACTTAGATTGGAAGTTAACCCATTTTGGTATAAAAAACCATGCCAAAGATTGACAATCAGGTTACTTTAACAGTATTTGAAAATGATAAATTTTCCATTATCTGAGCTTATATGATGCTCTACTACTTCTTCAGCCCAACTAAATCTAAAACCCAATTGTTGTGCGATCCGGAGGATTTTGGCATACGTACCTATAGCATCCTCAGTTCACAGCGAACCCATTTTGGTCAAAAAAAACATGCCAAGATGACAATCAGATGCATGAAAATAAGCTTCACTAACAGTGAAACAAACTGGGGATGCTAGCAGCATACTTAGTTTGGAAGTGAACCCATTTTGTTAAAAAATCATGCCTAAGATGGCAATCAGCTTCTCTAACAGTTTCTGAGAATGAAAATTTCCATTATCTGAGCTTATATGTTGCTCTACTACTTCTTTAGCCCAACTAAATCTAAAATCCAATTATTGTGCATATCCGGCCGGAGGATTTTGGCATACGTACCTATAGCATACTCAGTTCACAGTGAATCCATTTTGGGTAAAAAAACATGCATGCCAAGAAGACAATCAGATGCATGAAATCATCTTCATTAACAGTGAAAGAAACTGGGGATGCTATGCAGCATACTTAGTTTGGAAGTGAACCCATTTTGTGTTAAAAAACCATGCCAAAGATTGCAATCAGGTTACTTTAACAGTATCTGAAAATGAAAATTTTCCATTATCTGAGCTTATATGTTGCTCTACTACTTCTTTAGCCCAACTAAATCTAAAACCCAACTGTTGTGCATATCCGGCCGGAGGATTTTGACATACGTACCTATAGCATCCTCAGTTCACAGTGAACCCATTTTGGGTAAAAAAACATGCATGCCAAGAAGTTTACAACTGGATGCATGAAATCAGCTTCATTAACAGTGAAAGAAAATGGGTATGCTAGCAGCATACTTAGTTTGGAAGTGAACCCATTTTGTGTTAAAAAACCATGCCAAAAATTGCAATCAGGTTACTTTAACAGTATCTGAAAATGAAAATTTCCCATTATGTGAGCTTATATGTTGCTCTACTAATTCACTGTGCCCAACTAAATCTAAAATCCAATTGTTGTGCATATCCGGCCGGAGGATATTGGCATACGTACCTAGAGCATCCTCAGTTCACAGTGAACCCATTTTGGGTAAAAAAACAAACATGCCATGAAGACAATCAGATGCATGAAATCAGCTTCATTAACAGTAAAAGAAGATGAAAATTTCCATTATCTAAGCATATATTTTTCTATTAATTCTTCATCTCAACTAAACCGTTCATGTAAAGGAAATCAAGATGAATAAACTGAAAAAAGCTGCTTTTTTTGAAAAATAAGGGAAATCAAGAGATCATACCGAAGAGAGAGAGAGGGAGCGGGGCAACGAGGGTGGGGGCGTAGGAGAGAGAGAGAGAGCGGGGCGACCGCCGATTCACCTCCAAATAAAGAGAGGGAAGAGGGAAATCGAAAAGGACGAAGGGAAGAAGGGACGATTTCGAAAGGTCGAAGGCCGTCGAAGAGGACGAAGCGGCGGAGGCAAACGCGCGGGAAGTAGAGCGAGGAAGGAGGGAAACGAAGCGCCCTTTCCTTTTTTTTTGGGGGGGGGGGGGTTTGGGAAAATGGCGAGCGAAAGATTAGGGTTTGCGGGTTTTATCCCAGTTATTCACCGGCGTTTTAATTAGACACGCCGGTGAATGTGTCCGTATATTCGCCGGCGTTTATAATAAAAATGCCGGTTAATAATAAACTTCACCGGCGTTTTTAAATAAAACGCCGGTGAATACTAACATACGCCGGCGTTTTAAATCGACCGTCGGTGTATGACCATCCCATCTGGCGCCCAATTCCTACTCACTCCCTACCCCGGCGCTACTAGTAAAACGCCGGGGAATAATCGCCGGTAAAAGCAGTATCTTTTGTAGTGACGTGAAAATTGGTCCTAAGCAGTACATTATCTTTAGTTGAACAAATTCTGTCAATGGAAACCACATTTAGTAGCTCAATATGCCACAATGCAACAATTTGGAATTTTTCGTATTTGAAAAATTAAGAAAAAAATATATGTTGAGGGCATATAACAAAAAGTTGTATCATAATTTGGTGGAAGACAAGGTAAAAATGTTGTCTCATATTTTAGATAGGGATACTAACTTTTACAAAGTTTGATAATGTATTTAACTATATAAATTTTGTTAAACACAAATTGGCTGCGTGTTGCTTAACTGTTTGGTTTGGTGTTTTTTTTTTCTTAACTGTTTGGTTTGGTGTTTTTTTTTCCAAAACCCCAAAACACGTTTGATTAGGTTGTTTTGTGAAAACAGTTTTCACAAAACTCCACTTCAACTATTTTCTATTTTTTCACATCCTCTCTCTAAATATATTTATATATTATTATTATTATTATTATTATATATATATTTATAATATATTATTGTTACATATATTATTATTATTATTATTATTATTATTATTATTATTATTATTATTATTATTATTATTATTATTATATATTATATTATTATTTTAATTTTTTAATATATATATATATAATCTATTATTATAATATATACTATTATTATAATATATATTATTATTTCATAAGTACTATTTTATATATACTATTATAATATTCTATTATTATTATTATAATATATGTTATTATTATTATTATATATTACTATTATAAATTATTATATATATTATTATATAATTTATTATTATAATAAATTATTTAATATATAATTATAATAGATTATTATTACATATATATTATTATAATTATTATATGTTATTATATATTTGTATATAATTAAATATGACTATTATAATAAATTATTTTATATTATTATATAATATACATTTATTATAATATATTGTTATTTTATATATAATATTTTATATATACTATTATTATTATATTATTATTATTATATATATTATTATTTTATTAATACTATTTTATATATACTATTATTATATTATATTATTATTATATATATTATTATTTTCTATATACAATTTTATATATACTATTATTGTATTATAATATTATTATATATATTATTATTATTATTTATTACTATTATATATTATTATATATATTAATATATAATATATTACTATTATATATTATTATATATATTATTATATAATATACTATTATTATAATATATTGTTATATATATATTTATAATATATTATTGTTACATATATTATTATTATTATTATTATTATTATTATTATTATTATTATTATTATTATTATTATTATTATTATTATTATTATTATTATTACATATTATTATTATATACTATTATTATAATATATATTATTATTTCATATATACTATTTTATATATACTATTATAATCATATATTATTATTATTATATATTACTATTATATATTATTATATATATTATTATATGATTTATTATTATAGTAATAAATTGTTTAATATATAATTATAATAGATTATTATTACATATATATTATTATTATTATTATATGTTATTATATATATGTATATCATTAAATATGTTTATAATAATAAATTATTTTATATTATTATATAATATAAAATTATTATAATATATTATTATTTTATATATACTATTATATTATATTATTATATATATATATTATATTATATTATTATTTTATATATACTATTTTATATATACTATTATTTCATATATACTATTTTATATATACTATTATAATAATCTATTATTATTATTATATATTACTATTATATATTATTATATATATTATTGTATAATTTATTATTATTATAATAAATTGTTTAATATATAATTTGAATATATTATTATTACATATATATTATTATAATTATTATATATTATTATATATATGTATATTATTAAATATGTTTATTATAATAAAATATTTTATATTATTATATATCAGTGTGTATGTATATGTGTACAACATGTATGTATCAGAGTATATATACTGTATACAGTATATACATACAACCAAACCTATACATACATTATACTCACTATTATTCAAAAAACAGTTTTCATAAAAAATTATTACCAAACAGCTTTTACATTCTCATTTTCAGAAAACTTTTTTCAGAAAACTGTTTTAAGAAAACTATTTTCAAAACAACAAACCAAACGCAACAACATCCCTTACAACCTGCAATATTGTATGCGTCAACTTCTACTATCCTATATAATATATGCTCTTACTGAAAAGTTGTAGTCATCAATTAAAATTTGTTTGCTTCTCTATAGATTAGCTACAATAGTTGACAACCGAGTTGGCAATTCAATTTCCCTCTTGGTGTACATGAGAAGCTGTCATGATAAGAAAGGTTATAACTAATCATCGAGTATTAGCCACCATATTCTTCATACATGCAACTCTTAATTAAAGATGACATTGACATACAATAGTTCTCATATTGTTGTTGCACTTACAATATTAAAAAAAACTAGCAGTGAATGAGGTGAACTTCTCGAACTAAGGCACAGGAGGAAGGCGAGGAGTCTTTCTCTAATTTCTTCGGAGCCTCGGTGTCGTCAATCTTTCACTTTCCGCTCGGTGAGGATTCCTTGCACACCTCGGGATGGAAGGCCTCCTTGGCTCGGATATGCTTTTCGCTGCAGAGGAGTAGGTCGGAGAAATTCGAGGATGGATTCTTGGCAAGGGAGGTTTTGAGGAGGTCATGCTGGACATTGTGCACGAATGCGGCCGCCACGACCCCAAAATCAAGAGAGGGAATGGACTGAGCCTCCGCTGTGAACCTTTGGATGAAGTCACTAAGTGATTCTTCATCCTTCTACTTCAAGTCTAGCAGTGAGGCACTCATATTTTCCAATTTATGGATGGTTACAAAGTGAATGAGAAAGCACTCTTCGAGCTGGTCGAAGGAGTAGATGGAGTTAGGGGCAAGCCGGAAGTACCACTCACTTGCAGAGCCTCAAAGTGTAGCAGGGAAGGTCTTGCAAAGGAGTGCATCAATGGTATTGGGAATCATCATAAGAGTTTTAAAACTCTCGATCTAATCCGCTAGGTCGGATTCTCCGTTGTAAGTCTCGAAGGCTGGATGCTTGAAATCTCTTGTGACTGGAGCTTCGAGAATAAAGGGGGGAAATGGAGGCCAAACGGCGCGTACTCCATGTTTTGTTGCCTCTCCTCTTGCCTTATCTGGGGGAGGCGGTTCTCCATCTCCTAGAGATGCTTCTATAATACCCCGCAAAAACAACATTTTTATTATTATTATTTTTGCCTACAAGTTAGTACGTGCAACACATGTGCATTGTAATGTGTTAGTAGCCTGTTTATTATTTGTTTATTTATTTATTTTATTAATATTAATGGAGGATATTTGTTTGTGGGCTACTAATATTAATTAAAATTAGTATTAATATTGAGAGAATATTATTTAGGCCCAAAATAAACTCAGCCCAACACAAAAGAGGCAAACCAAAACCCTTACCCTAGAGTTGGTCGGCCATATAAGAGAGGGAGAGAGATCCTCTCTCTCACTTTGGTAGCTTTTCTTTTGGAGTTGCATTAGGGTTTGTTGGAGAAGAAGAGTGTTTCAAGTATTATTATTGTTTGTGAACTCATAGCATGAATAGTTTTGTAGAATGTGACTGATGTTCATTATATTTGAATATAAGAACAAGCACTAGAACTAAGTTATGACAGAAATAATGACGAACATGTCCGGTAAAGAGTTGTGGTTCCGAGAAATATTTGGGACCGAGGATACGCCCGATAAATCCATGGGTGCTAGGCTAAGGGTAGGCCAGAAAGGTCCGTAGTTACGGGTGATCGACTTGCTGTAATTTAGGACTAAGGATACACCCGGTAAATCCACGGATGGTGGGCTAGGAGTAGGCCGGTAAGGTCCAATATCTTAGGGGTGTGATTTACACGTGATTACGCATTGAAGTACGGATCATCGAGTTAGGCTTTCATAGAGAGGGATCAAACCCTATAATAAGGATGATCGTTAAGGGCTTGCCCTCGGAACCTATGTTGTATGGGCGACATAGAATTTAGAACAAGCGCACATTAGAAAGAGCATTGTGTGCATTTTTTTGTGCATTAAATTCCAGGATCATGACATACACTGATACACTTAGAATATGTTTACTTTCCATATTTATTTTTTGGCATCAAATCCTTTGGTTGTTGAGAATTAGAAGCTCGCTATTATTACTAGCATTACATCAGTTGAATTAAACTGACGTGCCCACAGTTTGGAAGATTTTGCAGGATTTGTGTTCAGTGGGTGGTATGGACTTGAGTTTGTTGCGGACTCTAGTGGAAGAACAAAGTTTGAGTTTTGGAAAAGTTGTAAATCATTGTGTAGAATTCACTGATAATTGTAATGAACAATGATATAATGAAAGTTTTTCATAAAAAATTTCCCTATAATTTGTATTGTATTTGTGCTAAATTGAAGTAAAAAATTCTAGATGAGTTACGGATTTCCTTTGTATGGAATTCGGGGAGTTACAGGATGGTATCAGAGCTGACTTCAATTAGTAGTACTAAACATAGTAAGGAAAATAAACCTAGGTGGACACTAAATGAGTGTGTTTTCATTTTGAATCATGAATGCCATAGTTTGGATGAACTTGCATTTATGATACAAAATGGAAGTTTCATGATTATACTGATGTGTTATTATATGCAGTGTTGTTTCTTCGACTAAGTTGGTATATATCCGTGAGGGACCGGAGAGGGAGTTAATAGAGCCAATAAGAACAGGCTTGTTCTGGAGACACAACTCGCCAGGGTCTACCAAACTCTGAATGCGTTCACAACAGCAGGTGTGTGTTGGAACGTTGGAGCAGGACCAATAGTTCCAACTCCTGATCCAATCAAGCAAGTGGAGTCATTAAATCCAATGAAGCCATGGGTGTTTGAAGGGCAGGCTGATCCTAATGTAGCAGATGACTGGGTAAGGCAGATGGAAATAGTGTTTGAAGTATTGGAAACCCGAGAAGCTAGCAAGGTGAAGTTAGCACCAATCAGTTGAAGAAAGATGCAAGTGTTTGGTGGCAGTCGGTGAAAAGAACTTTTGGCGATGGACCCGTGACTTGGGAAGCGTTCTTGGAGGAGTTCAAAGATTACTACTTCCCTATGGACATCCAAGAGAAGAAGACTATGAAATTTATGAACTTACAACAAGGGACTACGTCAGTGATGGAATATGAGACTAAGTTTTTTCAGCTATCGAGGTACGCTCCAGAGCTAATTGTAGATGAAGCCAATAAGTTTAAACAGGGTCTGAGGCCGAACTTGAGGTCTCCCATGATACCCTTGCAAATTAGAAAGTTTGAAAAACTGGTTCGTAGAGCAGCAGTTCTAGCAGAAGAAGGAAGGGTGGAACAAAGGCAAAAGGCCTACCCACTATGAGAAGAAATTCTCGGAGAAGAAGGGTAAGTTCATTGGGCTGAATAACAGAGTGACCACGGCTAAAGGAAAGGGTTGCTTCAATTGTGGAGAGATGGGCCAGTATAAGTTTGAGTGCCCCAAGTAGCTGAAGGCTGAGGTCTATTACCAATGCAGTAAGGAGAGGCACATTAGGCCAAATTGTTCACAATTGAACCAAGGAGGAGCTAATCGAAACCAATCTGGGAAGAAGGAGAAGTCATACCGAAAAGGGAAAGAATTCACACTGACAGAAGAAGATGCAAAGAATTCTGATGATGCCATCACCAGTATGAAATAATTTGAATAAATGTTGAAGTTGCTTAATAAGGCATTGTAAGAGAATAACGTTATGTATTGAACAATGTAATTCTTTATGTAACAGGATATATTGATAAATGGAATAAAGGATACTGAATGTTTTCATACTTTTGTATCTCCCAAATTTGCAAAGAAGTTAGGTGTTGAACCTAAGATTTCCACGACAGAGTTTTGGCAGTGTCCATGCCTTCTAAAGAGACAATGTCTACCGATCGATATTACACTGGCTGTGATATCAAAATTGGAGAAAGAACTTTGGAAATAGAACTTATAGAGTTGGAAGTTTGGGGGGTTGATGTAATCATTGGTATAGATTGGATGGCAATCTATAATGCCACCATCGAGTGTAAAAGTAAGAAGCTAGTAGTGAAAGAACTAGGAGGACCGGAGGTGGCATTCCAAGGAAAGAAGGAACACAAATGAGTAGTAGCAGCTCCATCTAAGAAAAAGATTCCTGAAGAAGTTATGGCGATTTCGGTGGTCCGAGACTTTCCAACAGTATTTTTGGATGACCTACAAGGATTACCACCTCATCGGGATGTTGAGTTCAACATCAACATACAGGTAGGAAGTGTGCTAATATCCAAAGCACCTTACAGGATGGCACCTGCTGAGCAAGACGAGGACAATAAGCAAATTGAAGAACTATTACACAAAGGATTCATTAGGCCGAGTGCTTTGCCATGGGGGGCGCCAGTATTGCTAGTGAAGAAGAAGGACGAGCCAATGAGGATGCTCATCGTTTATTGTGAGCTGATCAAGGTAACGATTCAGAACAAGTGCTCGATTCCTCAAATTGACGATTTGTTTGATCGGCTTCAGGAAGCAACAATTTTCTCCAAGATCGACCAACGGTCAGGATATCACCAGGTTCAGTAAGAAGGAAGATATACATAAGATAACTTTCAGGACTTGGCATGGACATTGAGTTTTTAGTCATGCCATTTGGAGTAACTAATGCACCGACAATATTCATGGACATGATGAACCTAATTCTGTGATTGTTCATTGACTCATTTGTCATGGTATTCATCGATGATATTCTTGTGTTCTCAAAGACGGAACAAGATCATGCCAAACACTAAGTAGAAGTGTTGAAGAAGTTGCAAGAGCAGATGTATGCAAAATTATCAAAGTGCAAATTCTAGAAGTCTGAAGTTGCATTCCTGGGTCACATCCATTTTAAGAAGGGAGTAGCCATTGATCCACAGAATGTAAAGGCGTTGAAAGGATGTACTTAACCCACGAATGTGAAGCAAATCAAGAGTTTCTTGAGGTTGGCGGGATACTATAGACAGTTTGTCCAAGGATATGCACAGATAGCAGTACCGTTAACGGGACTGACTAAGAAGATTATGAGCTTCATTTGGATTGACAAGTGTGAGGCAAGTTTTCAGGAGTTGAAGGAGAAGCTAACGATGACACCAGTATTGGTATTACCGCAGGCAGGCAAAGACTATTTATAGTGATGCTTCCCACAAGGGATTGGATTGTGTCTTGATGCAAGAAGGAAATGTTATAGCTTATGGATCCAGACAGCTACGACCGCATGAGAACAAATACCCAACTCCCGATATGGAACTAGCAGCAATAATATTTTCTCTGAAGTTGTATAGGCATTATGTATATGGAACGAATGTCAACATGTACACCGATCACAAGAGTCTGAAGTACATTTACCAGTAAAAGGACCTAAAAGTCATAGGGTAATGACTCGATATGGGTGACAGTGGATCGGTTAACCAAATGAATGCATTTCTTGGCAATGAAGATTACTTTTTCACTGGAAAAATTAGCGGAACTGTACATCGAAAAGATAGTGAGACTTCATGAAGTACCCGTATCAATTGTCTCATATACGGATGCAAGGTTCCCTTCGTGATTTTGGAAGAGTCTGCAAGTAGCCATGGTGACTAGGACCGACTTTTGTAATGCTTTCCACCCCCAAATAGATGGACAAGCTGAGAGGGTGAATTGAGTACTGGAAGATATGTTGAGATCATGCATTATGGACATTAGAAGGAATTGGGAGAAATATTTGGCATTGGTAGAATTCGCTTATAACAACAGTTATCAAGCGAGTATTGGCATGGAATTATATGGGAGAAAATGTCGAACACACATTTGTTGGTATGAAGTAAGGGAAAGGCAGATGTACGAACCGAAAATTGTACAACATACTTCTGAGGCCATAACAAACTAAGGAGAGAGTAATGTAATACCCCGAAAAAATAACATTTTTATTATTATTATTTTTTCCTACAAGTTAGTACATTCAACACACGTGCATTGTAATGTGTTAGTAGCACTTTTATTATTATTTTATTTATTTTGTTAATATTGATGGAGGAGATTTGTTTGTGGGCTATTAATATTAATTAAAATTAGTATTAATAATGAGAGAATATTATTTGGGCCCATAAAAAACTCAGCCCAACACAGAAGAGGCAAACCAAAACCCTAACGCTAGGGTTGGCTGGCTATATATAAAGAAAGGGAAAGAGAGCATCTCTCTAACTTTGATTGGTTTTCTTTTGGACTTGCATTAATGTTTTTTTGGAGAAAGGCTTTTGGAGGTTATTGATTAAGAATTTGACGTTAGAAGAGGTGGGTGTTCTTCGCTTCTCATATTTATTATTATTGTTTGTGATCTCATAGCATGAATAGTTTTGTAGATTGTGATTGATGTTCATTAATGCAAGATCTCTATATTTTCGTTCGTTCTATGAGATAGATTCATAATAAAAATTGTTTGTATATTCTTGATGATGTATTGAATGATTTGAAATGGACAAAAAGTTCGAGTTGTGTTGTATTCATGAAAAATATATACACATGTTGTTAGAAATTCATATCATGCAAACAAGAACTCATCTTTTAATTCTTAATTTCATGCTATAGATGATTCTAGAATTGTGTGGTTGTTATTGATTATTGTCAAGAAGATTTAGTGATTATTATGTGCATAAAATATTAATTTTTCATGGTTAAAATCTCAGTATTTTTAAGTTGATAACTTGCTATTTTTTAGGATTTCGTTTGCTGAGAAAATTAGGGTTTTAAATTAGTTTCTATCGAGTTTGGGCCAGGAGAGAGAGTCGGGTCTGGTGTGAGTAGGTGTAGGTCTGGATCCAGGCAGATGGGGGCTCAGGTTCGAATGCAGGTGGGATTCGGGTCAGGTCTAGAGGCAGGTTGGGTCGGGTTCAGGGGGGGCTCGGTTTTGTGCTTGAGTAGGTTTCGGGTATAGGGTTTGAGGCTAAGTCAAGTTTAGGTATGAGTCTAGTTAGGGCTCTGGCTTGAGTCAAATTGAGTTTGGATCGGTCGTGTTTAGATCTAAGTTTGAGTTGAGTTGAGAAGTGTTTTGATAGACCAATCTAGGATTAATTATGATGTAGCTCGCTTTTAATTTAATTGATAAACATGAGTTATTTATTAATAATTGAAACCTGACAATAGAACCTATTATTATTTGGGAAATAGATTTAGATTATTAGAGGAGAGTTGGGTCAAGTTAGACTTAGATTCGGGTTGTGAGTCGAGTTAGACTTTGAGTGTGGTTAATCTATTTAGTCTAGAACTAGTGTAGTCTAGCTAGCTTTTATATTTTAAATAGTTGATGGGTTGGACCTAGGTTGGAGTTGAGGCATACTTAATTTATTCAATCTTAGAACTAGTTGTATAGTCTAGCTCACTTTCTATTATTATAAATAATTGATAAATGTGAGTGTAACTCCCGTTTTCAATTGTACAATTTTTTTTTTCAATATATTCTCATATTTCAATAATCTATAAAAAAATTCATTATCTTGAACTCGTTTTAGTATTAAAACCCAATTTATATCTTATTATGAATCTCCTATTTATGTTCAAACACAATTCCACATTTAAATCCAAATTCACCCGAAACCCACTACCTTAACCCTACCCGAACTGCACAATTAACCACTAACTCCCCCCTCCTAATCTCAACTATCTCCTATTAAACCTCCTAACCACCCACTAACTACCCCCACTAAACCCCATTAAATCTCAAATACCTTAATTTCACCTTCTTCTTCAACCCAAACTCAACTCCACTATCTTCCTTTCATCTTCAACCTCTCTCATCGAAGCCCAACTTCCACTCAAACCCACTGCCTACACCATCAGTCTAGCATCATCTTTTCTTCTCCCCACACCGCAAACCCACTGTCTCCCCCACCTCAACATCAACCTTCCATTCCTCCTCCTTCATCCTGCAGCTCCCTAAACCCAATACCTGCAACACCACCACCAAGCCTCAGCTGCAACCCATCACCTTCGCCCCCCCAACTTCACCCACAACCCGCAGGTCCTCTCCTTTTGTCTCTTGCAGCACCACTTTTCCCCACCCCGAAGCTCTCCAAACCCAAACAACCAATCCCGCTCCTCAACCCTTCAACTCCAATCCGACTCCTCCTCAACCACCATCTTGAGTCCCTGCCACTGACATTGTAGCTCACTCTACTGCCTATACAACTCCCTTCCAAGCCACACCCGACCATCCTCTCCTACACCCCTTGTAGCCCTTTGAGTGTAAATTCCAGATTATCTTACGGTTTCACAAATCATCTTATAGGTTGTGAGTTATTCAACTTTTAGTGTTGTAATGTTTGATTTTTTAGATTTCCTATTTGAGATGTATCGTCCCCGTAAACTACTTGAAATAATGATTTATTTATGGAATTCTGATATGAGACAAGCCTGAATATTAATAGACACTATTAGACATTTAATTCTAAAATTTGAAAGATTTATAAATAATTTTTTAGTAGAGTTATTAGTATAAGAAGTTAACCCTATATTGCTGCTTGAACATTATACCTATAAACATCTGACTATTAGACCTAGCTATTGTCCTTAGAGTGTATCGTATGAATAGGTGTTGGATCTAGCAGGGAATTCTAGAACCCCCTATCGGAATTAATTTTTCTTTTCTATAGCAGCGGGAAAGTAAGTTTCTGTACAATAGTGGATTGCTGTCCAGAATTGCTTTTTTATGTTCTTAATTTATGAATATGTTATTATTCGTACATAAAGAATTGAACTAATATAGTAGGTTGATAGAACATCTCTATATCATGCATTACATAGTCCTTGATACTCTCTCGATACTTTCTAGATATATTCTTGATACTTGCCCTGATTACCGTCCTGTTTCTATCGTATCATGAATCGTTATTGTTATTTTCATTGATATTTTTTTTTATGACGAAACTAAGTGCCACATGGACTTAAGTGCCACGTAGAACTAAGTGTCATGTCGTAAGAATCGACAGGGGCCACCGCTAGAATCTGTGGGGGCCACTTCCAGGATCTAATATCCTGAGAAGTGAAATGATTGTCTTGATACCACCGTTCCCATTGATTGAACGGACTGCATGTTCATAGTAAAAGAATAATAAGCTTGGGCAATAAAGGGTAACTCAGTAGTGGACAATATAGGAGAGTGTACTCAGAAGGGGTCCTCGTGTTTCCCATATCGATCATTGTTATTGGTCATTGTTATCGGTCATGGTTCATCGTTTATTCGTCATTGATTGATTGCGGATTAGTGACTACAGTATCTCGATTATTGTGTATAGTTTATTGGTCATCGTTTATTGTTATTGGAAGACCTGAGTACACGTTCATGTAGACTTCACCACTTAAGTCCAAACATTCACTTGATTGTTATGCAGCCGAACTTATATATGGTATGAGACACATGATTGCGTGCATTAGATAGGTTAATAAAAGACTGATAGATCTAAGATTGACACTGAGAATTGACACTTGCATTATTGATTACCGACTATTGTTTATCGACCATTGCATCATTGATTATCGACTATTGATCCCATCACCGACTATTTTTTATTGACCATTGCATATCGATTGATTATACCTCACAGTTATGATTGCATCTTATAGTCATTACTTGTATTGTATATGATCTTGTTTTTTTATCCTTGTTCTTTCCACGTTATACATTATTTCTCATTATTATATTGCTTGTTACTACTTGCCGTCCATAGCTTGTTCTAACGAACAACACCCCCCCCCCCCAACTGTAGATGTTGAGTTTAAAGGGTACCGAGGAGGAACCAATAGAAGAACTTGCCAATCAAATCTTCTAGAGGATGGAGTCGGAGTTAGCCTTCATTAATTTATCTTGTTCCATGCTTTCCCCAGTTATTATTTTTTATTATTTATACATTGTATATCCAGGCATTTTGATCCGAAGTTTATGATCCTTATGTTGGTTATTTTGTGGATTGCTTAAGTTTGTTCCCTATTTATGTGATTGTTTATTTCATGCATGGTTGTGATCATGAATATATTGTTGAGTTATAGTTATACAGCTTATCAATGATGTATATCGCTAGGCCTTAGTTGCGTGCCCGTACTTTCGTATTTTGAAAAGTGGGGTGTGACATTGAGTCATTCATTAATAACTAAAATCTAATAATATAACATATTATTAGTACTAGAAGATAAATCGAGATCAGAAACAATATTAATAGGGTGTGAGGTTGTGAATTATGCGAGATTGGTAGCCATGTTAATGGTTTAAATGATAGACTTGAGATATGAGTGAATCTAGCTTATAATGTGTTTCGACCTAGAATTTCGAAGTAGTGAATAACTCCTAGTATTGGGATTACATTAACAAGTTAGGGTTGACGTAGGAAACCCTAGAATGTGAACCAGTGTGATGTCCTAGTTGTATGGGATTCTAGAGGCTAAGCAAGTCCCAGGGTATCAACAAGGTTGTGAATCATACAATGCAGGAATAAGCTAGGTTGGGCTTGTATTCCTAGTGTCGTGATTTATGTCTGGTAAGGGGATGCTAGCTCTAGGTAGTAATTGTTTATATTTTAATGTAAGGACATGCAATAGAATGGAGTTATGACAGAAACAATGATGAACATATCAGGTAAAGAGCTGCGGTTCCTAGGAATGTTCAGGACCGATGATACTCCAGTAAATCCATGAGTAGTGGGCAAGGGGTAGGCCGGGAGGTTCGTAGGTATGGGTGATCAACTTTGGGACTGAGGATACGCCTGGTAAATCCACAGGTAGTGCCCTAGGGTAGGCTGGTAAGGTCCAATATCCTAAGGGTATGATTTACACGTAATTACACACTGGAGTATGGATCATCAAGTTAGGCTTGCATAGCGAGGGCTCAAACCCTATAATGAGGAGGAATGTTAAGGGCTTGTTCAAGGAACATTAAGGGCTTGACCTCGGAACCTATGTTGTATGGGCGGCATAGAATTTTGAACAAGCGTGCATTAAAAAGACCATTGTGTGAATTTTTTGTGTGCATTAGATTCCAAGATCAAGGCATACATTGATACACTTAGAATAGATTTACTTTCAGCATTTATTTTTTGACATTAAATCCTTTGATTGTTGAGAATTAGAAGATCGCTATTGTTACTAGTATTGTGTCGGTTGAATTCACCTAATGTGTCCACAGTTTGGAAGATTTTGCAGGATTTGTGTTCAGTGGTTGGTATGGACTTGAGTTTGTTGTGGACTCTAGTGGAATACCGAAGTTTGAGTTTTGGAACTAGTTGTAATTCATTATGTAGAATTTACTGATAATTGTAATGAACAATGATGTAATAAAAGTTTTCTTCAAAAAAAGTTCCTGTAATTTGTACTGTGTTTGTGCTAAATTGAAGTAAAATATTCTGGATGAGTCACAAATTTTCTATGTATGGAATTCAGGGCATTACAGCTTCAGAATCACGTCTTTAAGTCTCTCAGATCGGGTGGATCCGTAGGACTCCTCGTGGTGGACTAGGCTAGTGCGAGTGCTGATTGCATGATGGTCCCTCCCGGGCCCGGCATAGAGACCTACCTCGTTACTGAAGTCATCGACTCTGGTGACATGACCTTCCTCCTTCTAATCGACCTTTGGGGCCTGATGATTTACGGGATAGAGGCTTCGCTCATTCCTTCGCCCGCGGGGGGAATGGCTCCTGTGGCTCCTCTAGTGATAAGAATGGGCTCCCCCGCTTTGCGAGCGATTATACCCGATGAGTTGACAGAGGTCTTCCACCTGCTGTCACTTATTAAGGATGTATCAAATATCCTAATTCGTGGAAGGTTCTACCCTCCTGCCAGCAGAATGAGAGGTATTGTTGACAGGACCTCCGCCCTTTGGAGGAGGGAGACCAGATTTGTGTTTTAAATGCTGCCTCTGAGACTCTTGAGTTACTGCCCTACCGAGGAAGGGGTGCAACGGTGGTGGATGCGGTAGATCTACCTGGCGACTCGGGGCTGTCGACTTCTTTGCTTTGGGGGTCATTGTTGGAAGAGGCTTCTAACCATGGCATCTGAGCAGGTGGCTAGATTTGTGCTTTCCCATAGACAGTGCTAATTTGATGTTGCATTTTTGGTGTGGGAGCAATAAATAATGAGTTTTTTTATGATTAGAGAAAGCTTATATCTCACTAGTTGATCAGAACTGATGTAGGGTTGATATTTGTAGATGGATTTGGAATGGGTGGTTGTGATATCGCCGAAAACCTGCAAAAACGCTTGAAATACCGGGAGTTTTCCGGAAACAGGACCTCTGACGATCAAGTTAGTAACTCAACAGTATAAAATGGGTTTTTGTGGACAAAATGTTGATTACTTAGTAATGGAGGATGTAGTGATGTATTTATAGGCTTGCGGAGGAGAAGTTATTAGGAAGATTCCTTAACTGATTTGGAAGATCCCTCAAATCAAGGGATCTAATCAGTTATTATGTTCCTATTTTGGGGGAATTTGATTGCCATCCATGATTAACTGGTCAATCTCCCCTTATTGGACTGCAAATTAGCCCCCCTCATGAGCTGAGTCAAGATAGTGGGCCTATGGACAACCCATGTGCTTATTGTGGGCCTGTAGCTGCTATAAGATTATTGTTTGGCCCTTAAGAACCTCAAGATTCATGCAGGGATCGTAAGGCCCTGATTAGCTATAGTTTTCACCCACATCGCAAACTTTTGCTTTGTTTTGTTTTTTTGTTTTGTTTTTTTTCAACACAAGCTTTTGATTACCAGTTTTTGAAAAGTAAGAAGTTTTTATTGTATTTTTTCTATTTTTTAAATCTCATTCTTGGATCTAACACTGTAATCATCCTCGTCTTCAACCCATACTCTTCCCCAAATCCAAATTTCGTGATTTTGAAAACACAAATTTGGAATTTAAAATGAGATCATGTAGTGAATTAGGGTTTCAGAAATTAATACATAATCCACACATAGATACAATTGATTTAGTTCAGCAAAATTTCTCATATGCATTTTCACAAACACCTTGCATATATGCTACATAGGCATTTCATCGAACACTTGATGACCAAACCACAATTCTGGAAATTAAGTACCAGATTTGTAAGTTTTCAAGTGTTTCCTATTCAAATATGTATGAGGTAATAGCAAAAAGAAAAAAGTAGAAGAAACCTTACCAAATATCATTATTGGATCCAACACCGAAATCATTCTACTCTTCAACCCGTGCTCTTTCCGAAATCCAAATTATGGGATTTCAAAAACAAAAATTAGAAATTGAAAATGAAATCAGGTGGTAAATTAGGGTTTCGAAAATTAATACGTACACCACACATAGATAAAATTGATTTAGCTAAGCAAAATTTCTCAAAAGTATTTTCACAAACACCTTGCGTGATACATAGGCATTCCAAGGAACACTTGATGAGTAACTCACATTTCTAGGAATTAAGTATCAGATTTTTAGGTTTTGAAGTGTTTCCTTATTCAAATATGTATGAGGCAATAGCAAAAAGATAAAAGTAGAAGAAACCTTACCAAATATCATTTTTGAATGCGACACTGCAATCATCCCAGTCTTTAACCCATACTCTTCTCTACCAGAATACTACACTGATGAACGTGGTCGTTCAGAAATGACCAAGAAGGCGACGCGTTACGTGGGAGGCAGCAGCATTGAAGGCGAGGTCGAGGTTTGGGAAGGGCCACATCGGAGGGGCAGCGTTGGAGGTGAGGAGGGTGCATAGGAGGCGGATCGATGGTGCCATGTTAGAGGCAAGGAGGGCGCATGGGTGGCGACAACAGAATCGGAGGCGAGGAGGGCACGAGGATGCAGGAGGTGGCTCGGAAAAGAGGAAGGCGCGTGAGGTGGGTCGGAAGTGAGTCTGAGGCGAGGAGGGTATTTGAGAGACGAGTTGAAGGCAAGGGGGGTGCATGGCGTGTGAGGGTGCAGCGTGGGAGTCGAGGGTTGGGGAGGATTTTGAAACTGGGAGAGGATGAGATTGTGCCTGGGGATGGTTTGAGGTTTTTTATTTTTATTTCTTTATTTTATGAAATCATACGAAACATGCGCGTTAATTTAAATGAGATTTCTACTTTTGCTATTCTTTCTTTGTTTCAAAATAGAGGAAGATGAGATGGGGTAGACTCATTAGCTTAATATATAGTTATGATTGTAGAAAAAACTATCAAACTCTAGTGAGCCAAATTATAAGAATACTTTTGTATATAACTTCCATTAAATTTGAGATTCCCAATAAAGGTGGTTTAATGAGCAATTTGTATATTTCTTGGTTTTAACTATAGATTTTTTGAATGTTCGACTAAGAATTAGCTTTGATAGATAATAGCTGATGCAATCATGCAAAATCTATTTTATTCGGAGCAATAATTTATAGATGAGAAAAGTGAGCCTCATATTTGTATGAAAAAAGTTTTGCATGCAAAGTTAGGTGTCAAAATAAAAACCCTTAAATTATAGATTTGTTAAAAAACATCTTGATTATTAAGATTCTCTAATGCAACTTGCAATTGAGTTCTTTGATCAAACCTATGATTCTTTTTTAGCTTCCTCAATTTCCTTTAGCTTTTTATTTTTATTTTTATAATGTCTTTAGTTAGATCAGTGTTTTTCAATGTCCTCAGAGTGGAGTGAGATGTTCGAAATTACACTAGTTAATTACACTTCACACAACTGATTATTTGATTATTAGGGATGTCAAAAAATACCATAATACTATATTCTACCGGGTACCATGTCGAATATTACCAAAAATCGGTATACGGAAATCTCGGTAGTGTACCATACCGAGATTATATAATATGGTACTGGTACCCAATATTAATACTGATGGTATACCGTACCGTACCGAATATAATTAATATATATTTAATTTAATTTTTATACGAACCTATGTCTTGACCAGTTCATTGTATGCGCTCAAACCAAAAGTAATTAAGTAAAAAACTTCTTAGATAATTTGATAGTGATTGAAAGGCATGAACTGACATCCGTTCCAATTAAATTTATTGGATTAGTTTTCAACTAATTATTTAGAACTTAATGGATTAGTTTTCATTTAAGTCATATGATCTTATATGTTTGGTCAGTAGTTTTCTAAAGTCACCATAACAACTTAATACATTCATCTATATAGTTTTTCATTTTCATTTTTCTTTCAAGTAAACCCTAAGCAAGTGAATTACATTGCACTGTATTTTTTGAATAAAGAATTTGCATATTTTTGACATATTTGGTAGCTCGATTTTATTACAATAGTAGAAATTAAGAAGTATATATATTAGAGAACAGAAGAGGTAGAATTATAGCAGAAAGAGGAGAGGTAGAATTATGGACAAAATAAAAATAAAAATAAATCTAGAGTGTAGATGATGAATAATAAGCCATTCATTCTTAGAACAATAAATTGTAAAAGATAATATTTTTTCTTACCCAACTACTATTAACTTGCCTTCTCATGTGGTTAGAATCTTTCAAAAACCGTACCGTTATTCTCGATCATTTGTAATCGTACGTTTACCTTTGATAATGAATGATGACTGAGGCCCTAGATCCAAAACAAATGTTGGTTTTTTGAATGCTTAATAAGCTTTATCAGCACTTGCAGCTAGGGGTGGGCATTAGTCGGTATCCGACCTAATATGGACCATCCACAACCGATCCAAAGAAGATCGTTTTTTTAATTTTCTCATCCGTAACCAATCCGAACCTTAATTGGATCGGTTTCCATCCAAGCCGATTAAGCTTGCTTTGGATTGGATTGGATGGTCGGTTTGGCGTGCTACTTTTTACCTTCAACATCATTCATAATTTTGTTGAAATTTAAAAGATCAACTTCAATCAAACTTAAGAAACAACCTGCTATTTGTTATTCAGAAATAAATTTAAAATGAAGATTCATAAAACCACAAGTTGTTAATAAATTTTGTACTAGTTGTTTGAGATTATGACGTTTAAATGGGTGAGATAAACTACTTTTTCACTTGCATACTTCTGTAATCTTACTTTATTATCATAAAAGAAATATTAAATAACCATAGCTAATTGATTTTCAGGTACAATAAAAAAAGATTTAGATTATAATTTCTACTTGACTTGATTAAAGTACTTACTAAATGTTACATCAACTTCATGATTCTATTAAGTTGGGCCACACTGTAAATCAAGCATTTCTCAACAACATAACACACAGGACTATGGAGAATCAAAACATAGGTAGAACAATTGCTCAGTTTGTATTAAAGAAATTAAAGAAAACTGTTTGTATCTCCAAGAAAATGAGAAATAACTATATTTATATATTCAAGAAATTAAAGGAGAACTATATTTTTTATGGACTTATGCATAGAGGTACGGTCGGTTTGGTTTCATTGGTTATTTGAAAGCCCCATCTAACAACCGAACCGGTCCAGTTGGTTATTGAAGATCAAGAACCGATCCAATCCAAACCCCAATTGGTTCGGTTAAAAACTGGTCGGTTCGGGTTGGATTGGTTCAGATTGGTCGGTTCGGATAATAGTTGTCCACCCCTACTTGCAGCAACCAAGTTACTTCTAAAATTGCTGCGGGGTTGATGGTTCAAGACTTCCAAATATCTATTTATTCGCTAATCAGATATATATACTTCTGCTCAACTGAAATTTTCTTATTCTTTTTAAGGTCCGGTATTATGTGACATTACCATTACCATACCGATATTCCGGTATTATCGAACTCGGGAATACCGAAATCTTTGCACGGTAATGTAGAGAAATATGTGTATCAGTCTTGGTACGGTAGACGGTGGAGCAATGATGATACGGTATCGTACAGTATACCACCCCTACTGATTATTACTATTTCGATTATTATTGTTTGTCATGATTCCAATAAGAAGCAAATTAAAATTATGAATTAAACTTTTATGGTAGAGACTGTGTCGTTAAATAACATTTTAGATTTGCCTTAAAATAATTTCATACTTAATCAACCAAATCAGCTTAGTAACTTCATGAGAATCATCATCTGAAACGGTTGTATTTATCAGCTTTGTTGTTTCGAAAAGAACAACATCCGGTGAAGAATATGATAATTAGATAGAAGAAGACAATTATATTAACAAATACAGTAGCCTTTAATCTTCCCCTTAAACTCGTAATCAAGCTTGCCTTGCATGAGTCACAACCATAACACATGCCGTCTGCGCTATTACTCCATATTTTGCAATCAACATTAGCCGATCTGGGACCCGAATTAGGTGCCTCCCAATATGTACCATTTAAATTTGTAAACTCACATTCACTCGGTGGTTGGCAACAACCCCTCTAAAAATGCGAAAACAAACTGTAGTCATTTTATAGTACTACTCTTCATTCAGAAAAAAATTTTAGTAAAATATATTTCAAAATATACTATAGTAATCACCATCATTTTGGAAGCTGTAATTTAAACAAACATAATATGTGAGGAACATGAGATGCACACAAAAAAAAAGGAGGCCAAATTACAGTAAACTACCCTAAGCTTTTAAGTTCGTTAAACTAATTACGCTAGTCTTGGTTTAGAATACGTAATTCCCCTAAACTTCTTTTCTTTTTTCTTCCAAAACACTATCTTTGTATAAGGTAGTTTTCCAGAAAAAGTTGTTATAGTTGAAGGTAGAGGTAGACAGCAGTTACAGTTTTGAATTAAATTGAAAATTTAGGAGGGTTATACATAGTTAACATTAAAAACTGAAAAGCTTACTGTAGTTTTTTGCTTTTTAGCCAAAAAAGAAGGGTATATTTCACTGACTTATTTTCACACTTTGCGCAAGTGTATTGAGCCTAATTGGGCATAGAAATATAATTAATAGTTTTATAGTAAAATTAGGGAGTTTGTGGGCCTTCTGGGTCATAATGCTAGTGGATTTGAAAGGTTTGTTAAAGGAATTACATTTACATGAGAAAATGAAAAGTTTAATATATCTCTAATATTATAATGGGAGAAAGCCTTAGTGTCATTTGTAAAAGTTTTGTCATTCTACTAACACGTGCAATACATGTGCATAACTATTATAAAGGAGGTTCTAAGTTCAAATCTAGACTATGTCTAAATTTTTATTTTAAAAAACTATATTTATTAAGACGTGCATCGCACGCGTAAATTACTAGTATCAGTAAGTGATTAAGTTGAGAGGAGTCTTGTAACCCCTATTTTCGGAAATACGTATTTTCGTGAGTATTTTTCTGTATTTTGATATTTATAAATTATTATTGTTAAATTCGTTTTGAGCGTCTTTGTTCAAATATTTTTCTAAACAATAATTATAACTATTTCGAATAAACTTGTTTCCATTTCTACTTGATCAACTGATGGTGTTTTAACCCTCAAAATACTGTTACTGATTGGAATTATTTCAACGAATTCCTATTTTTAATTTTTGATATTATTACCCTGATAATTCTTATTGTTATTGTTAGTATTTTTATTTTTATTGTAATCACTATTATTGATTTTTCATAATAGTATTATTATTTTACTATTCTTATTGTTAGTATGATTACTTATTATGATTAGAACAAACCAATCCCTTCTTATTTGATGATTGTGTTTATAATTGTTTCAAATAATTTATGTAAAACAAATTGTATTTTTGTTATGAATCATGCTCTTTTGTATTCGGGTTTATACTGATCTTTAGATCTTTATACCCTATGCATTTTATTTTATTGGATCTAGTACCCAATTGCTCAATATCCAATATCTTCCTCTTCCCTATAAATACACTAATCTTCTCCTTAATCCCTTAACCCTAATTAATTTCCTAAACCTATAGCCGCCAAACCCCGTTACTGTGTTAACCCATCTTCCTGTTCATCCCCTCTCCATCTCCCGCTCTCTCTGATTTCCACCACCGAACCCACAACCCAACCTCCGACCACCCGCCTCGTCTCCGTCTCCGTCATCCACCCCTCGTCATCACCTTCCCCTCCGCCTCACTACCTCTTCCTCGTCCTCGTCATCTTCAACCGCTGAACCCATCCTTCGCCGAAACCCGTTACTACCACTTCACCACCGCCACGTCGTTCAGTGCTCCGACCCTCTCCGCTCACCCCCTACACCCACCGAAGATCCCTAGCATGCCTCCATCGCCGTCCAAGTCCCGATCGCTATTATCGTCATCTTTCCCTGTTTCGACCGAAAACAGAGTTCGGAGTTCGTCGAGGCTACCGTCGTTGCGCCGCCTCCCAACCAGCGCCGCCGCCAATAGTCCTAAGCACCTCGCCACCAGTCATCGCCGCTTCGCTACGTCGTTCTCTCTCTCTCTAATCGAAAGGTTGACGAAGGAGACCGATTAGGTGTTTTCGGTGTTCTGCGTTTTGGCACAGGTGATCCCACTTGGCTGTTTGGTGTTTGGGTCGAATCCAGTGTGAAGGAGGCCACCCATTGGTTTAATTTGCTGTTCTGTGTTCTGGGCGCATATGATCCCGTTTGCCGTTCTGTGTTCTGTCCAGATCTGGTGTGGAGTTTACCGTGAGTTTCTGTTGGTTTCTTCGCACGGGTTTTGCGCATGCTTTTAGTAATTTTCGCCCGAGATTCTGATCCCGTTATTCTATTTATTTATATCTGCAATAACATGCAAGTTTCTTCTTGAACTCCTTTTTATTGTTTATGTTCAAGATTAATTGATCTCATGTAAGTAGATACGTCCATTTTGTTATCAAAAATGTACTTTTGACAATTTTGTTAAGATTATCGAGGGTTTACACGAGCTAACCCGACATACTCTTAACTTCGTGCTATTTCCTTGATCTTTAACTCAGTCCCTAATATTTCATGCATATGCACAATTAAAATAACTAGATTTGTACTTAGAACTGCTTGATGAAATGGACATGAATGTACTGATTCGGTTTTAATTGATGAATTGACACCATGACTGTAATGAATGTACCATGAACCTTAGAAATTGCATGTTGACACATAGGATTCACTTGATTTCAAATTTGCATGCTTTATATGATCATATGATTTATTTATTTGCCTATTCATGTTAAGACAATTGCTGGAGCAATACGTTTCATTTTGAAATAGATTTTTGACCATGTTAATGACATAATTTAAAAGAACTTACTAAAGATAAAATGTATCCCTTGATGTCTAGATAAATTTCTCTAGTCTGGATTTAAATTCCAATTTGTCATCTGTTAGTTATCATCATTTTGCTGCAACTGTGTTAGTAATTTCAGACCCATAATTTCATGCGTTCTTTGGTGTTCTATATTTTATTTGACCCTGTTAATAGTACAAACAAAAACTGAAATAATTTATGCTGGACCTAGACATATATAGGTATCACCCAGAATTTTTATAGATTTTAATAAAGAGTTTTATGACCCGAAACAATTAGTAGAAAGCAACCTACTGCATTCTGCCTGAACTTAAAACTTGATTAGAATAGAGTTTTCACCCTAGTTCTTATACCTTTTATATACCTTAATTATACTCGCTGGAACCGTGTAGAAGTCTACTTTCTAGACCATCTGGCGGATTCAGATTTGCTATCATGTAGTGGTTGTAATGCATGTTTTAGTATAGCAGGGTCATGCTGTCCTGATCATGTGATATGTGTGTAAATTACTTGTTTGCTTCATGACTTGTCTGTAACGCATAGAATTAGTCACACATAGTATTATACAATATTGACACCTTCTTGCATGCTCACATAGGATTAAAATAACTAATAAAAAGCCGGGGTACCGTGGATAGACTTGGTAGTGAACGATCGGAAACTGTACTCGGCTGGGCTCTACTGCCTGAACTGCACTGATCGATACTGATGGCCATAAACTACTGTCCGATAAACACTGCTCGAGAAACACTGATACTGAACATGGAATACCGATGACTAGGCCGAGTACACAGACCGAGAATCACCATCAATCTAAAATATTCACTGTGTGTTTGTGCGGAACCTGTAGGATGGGATGCAGTAATACGTGCATTAGATAGGCTAATAAAATGATTAATAACCTGCATTTCCTGCTTGATACTGACATCCCGCATTACATGCGTGATTTACTATAGACCTTTGATATTTTGCCTGCCTTTACTTTGTTTCTTGTCTTTGACCATGTCCTTATTCTTTGATATTCAAGTTTCCCTTTATTCTCTGTTTTCTCTACTTGCTGTCCACGACTTGCTCTAAGGGCTCTCTTTTCTTTCTTTTTAGATCAAGTATTAACAGGTACCGAATGAGCAATCCCAGAAGTAATTGGTGAGCAAACTCTCTAAAGATTGGAGCTGGATTGTTAGACCGCTTAGCTATCTTTTCTTTTTTTTGCTTATTGTAGTTCTTATCTTCATACTTTGTATTATTGGGCTTTATGACCCGAAGTTTGTTTTATCCCAGATGTTGGATTATCATTTAGTAAATTTATTTTATGATTATCATTGAGTTTATTCACTGTTTATGTGATTATATTCTTTGCTCGCGTGGTTGTTTATCTTGTATATTGTTGAGTTAGACTGGTACCGCTTATGGATGATATATAATCATTCGCTGGACCTAAGTTACGTGCTCTTGTTTCCATATTTTGGGAAGTGGGACGTGACAGGTTTTTAGTGGTATCAGAGCCCAGTGTTGAGTAATATATCAATCAAACATGACTAACTTTACGGACACTTAGCTTTGATTGGTATATTAGTCGAGCTTGTCTCTAGGCAGGTTAACTCAATAATATGCGCACCATGTTGATCACATGAACATGTAATAACTTTAATATAATCTGGATATTAATCCTATTCGATCCACATCTGACCACTTTGCATTCAATCCTTTGATTCCTTGTATCCTTCCGTCCCTTGCAATCATTATCATTGTCAATCTACCCACATATGTCTGGGTCTTCACCAACTGGATGTTTTTGCAGACTATAGCTCGTGAAGACTCTTTGACTCCCCCGCCCAAGGCTGAAGCATAGGAGAATTCTGCCATTCTCCAGGCGATGCAACGAATGATGGAGCTACAGCGAGAGCACAATGAGCTGATGGGAGCTAGTCTGGAAAGAGCCCAGGAGAGTGCGCAGCTCACCTGACTGAGTATATTTGTGCACCAGCATCATGCCTTCGCTATCATGGGATAGACCCATAGAAGGAAGGGCCCGACATGCAACTTTTGCCGCAAGATTGGTCACATATGTAAGGATTGCCGGCTAGCCAACGGTCGATGTCTTGTATGCGGAGGAAATGATCACAAGGTTCGGGACTGCCTAAGGAGCAGGGGGAATGAACCAACTGGAGGATCATCTCCCAGTGGAGGACAGGCTGGAGAACGTGGTCAAACCCACAACCAGATTGCAAAGGAAGCAGAGACTGCCAAAGGTGCGATTGCGGGTATTTTGCTATTTTGTTGCATTTTAGTTCTTGCATCTTTTATTTCTTCTGTTCTTGCATCTATCATATTTTGTCAATTCAATATTGAGTATCATGTTAGTTATTTCTTCCCTGCTATATTCTCTTCAATTTCGATTTTTCCCCCTCGTTCCTCTTCCTTCGTATTCAATTCCTTGGTTTTCTTTTGTCCCTTCTAGTCATCCTCTTCTTGAGTCTTTACTGGGTATAAATTTATTCTTTTCCTGCCTATTTTTCTCTTTATAATTATTTTTCCCGAATACTTTCCGTATTTCGATTATTATTTGTTACATTTATTTTGGATCTTCTTTAAAAATATTTTGTCAACGAAGATTATGTTATTTCGAATAATGGTGTATTTTAACTTCACTTTTCATTTTTGACTGACTATATATTTCTATTGAATTATTTTGATAAGACAAATTCTTATTTTGTTGTATAATGCTATTATTACTACTATTACAATTGTTGCTGTTGTTTCCATTATTATTACTAGTATTATTATTATTATTGTTACTACTATTTCTATTATTATTGTTGTTTCATTATTTTATTATTATTAATATTGAATTACTCTCACAAAAGAAAAAAATGTTGAACCCAAAACTATATTTTGTCTTGCATTATTATTTTTACTAGTGTTGTTAATATTTTAATAATAATAATAATAATATTATTATTATCAGTTTTGCGATTATTGTTATCATTATTGTTATGATCATTGTTATTATCATTGTTGTTCTTATTGTTATTGGTATTGATATTTTGTTATTATTATTGATTTTGGTATTATTATTTTTATCGTTACTATCATTATCATTAATGAGCCCGAACATGCCCAATTTTATATGCATTTCACCATTTCGGTGCAACCTAATATCGAGATGGCAAATATGCAACTCGATGTTAATGGAGGCAAATTGCAACTGGATATCGGGAGGCAAAATGTGCAACCGAATATCCAGACGGTAATCTGCAACCTGATATCGTGAAGGCAAACATGCAACTTGATGTTAAGGAGGCAAGATTTTCTACCTATTTGCTAATTGATATTTTAAGACTTTACTTATATAATGAAACTAATGGTAAAGAAATATTTTCCTTTATGAGATTTTGTTTATGCAATTACACTTTATGTTTCCATACAATCTGAACTAGTATAGTTGATTTATTTATAGTGTTGATAAGCCAAATTCTTAATTTGTTTTATAATACTATTATTATTATTGCTATTGTTTTCGTTATTATTATTGGTATTGTTATCATTATTGTTATTTCTATTGCTGCTATTATTATTGTTATCATTATCTTTATTGTTATTATTTCTATTATTTTTACTGTTACTTTATTATTATTGATATTATTATTATTATTACTATTATTTTTATTATTATTACTGTTATTATTTTTAATGCTATTATTATTTCTATTATTATTGCATTATTTACATGAATATATTGAATCCCATTTTTATCGTGTATGTATTATCATTATCATCAGTATTGTTACTATATTTTGTCTTAATTTATTATATTATTATTACCTGTATGATTATAATGATTTTGGATTACTGTTATTATTAGTTTGTTATTATTATTTTATTATTATGGTTATTATTACTTGTATCATTAATGTTATTAATATTTTTAATATTATTGTTATTATTATTACTATTTTTATTATTATCATTGTTATTATTAGTTATTATTATTGTTATTATTATTCTATTATTATTGATATTTGTTGTTATTATTATTTTTGCTAAAGCCATTAGTTTTGATCTAAATTATATCTTTTGATTATTTAAATTGAAGCTCAATTTTATATTCTTTTGCATTATTGCTTATATCTATCTTGAGCCCATACTCTCTTTGATCATGGTGTCTCATTTTTGTCTTCCTGCTCGGTTCGTTGATTGGTGTCATACAGCGACATGTGTGTTGCTTGGAACATCACCATCGAAGTAGCACAGCGGAAGCGTCGTGGGCCCATAACCCACAGGTCCCAGGATTCTCCTATTGTTTCTCCTTCCCTGCATGGTTTGTATCCCTCTATCCCTTACATTCATCCTCATCCGTTGACTCATGTGCTTGGTCTAACTCTTCCTTGTCCATCTTTCTTCGATTCCAACTCTATCTATTTCTTCATATCTTTGCTTGCTATCTTGCAAGTCTTCTGTTGTTCTTCTTCATTTTGATACCGGTTACTTCTTTCTTGCATCCCTATGACCTCATTGCTATCCACTCCCTTCTTTTTTGGTGTTGCCACTGTTTTGTCTATTTTCCTTTAGCTCTCTGTTTTTGTTACCCTGATTTCTTTTTGCCTTCTCCTATGTACCGCCTAAGCAAATTTCAAGGACAAAATTTTGTTGTAAGGTGGGTAGGATTCGTAATCCCTATTTTCGGAAATACATATTTTCATGAGTATTTTTCTATATATTGATATTTATAAATTATTATTGTTAAATTCGTTTTGAGCTTCTTTGTTAAAATATTTTTCTAAACAATAATTATAACTATTTCGAATAAACTTGTTTCCATTTCTACTTGATCAACTGATGGTGTTTTAACCCTCAAAATATTGTTACTGATTGGAATTATTTCAACGAATTCCTATTTTTAATTATTGATATTATTACCCTAATAATTCCTATTGTTATTGTTAGTATTTTTATTTTTATTGTAATCACTATTATTAATTTTTCATAATAGTATTATTATTTTACTATTTTTATTGTTAGTATGATTACTTATTATGATTAGAACAAACCAATCCCTTCTTATTTGATGAATGTGTTTATAATTGTTTCAAATAATTTATGTGATACAAATTGTATTTTTGTTATGAATCATGTTCTTTTGTATTCGGGTTTATATCGATCTTTAGATCTTTATACCCTATGCATTTTATTTTATTGGATCTAGTACCCAATTGCCCAATATCCAATATCTTCCTCTTCCCTATAAATACACTAATCTTCGCCTTAATCCCCTAACCCTAATTAATTTTCTAAACCTACAGCCGCCAAACCCCGTTACTGTGTTAACCCATCTTCCTGTTCATCCCCTCTCCATCTCCCACTCTCTCTGATTTTCGCCGCCGAACCCACAACCCAACTCCGACCACCCGCCTCATCTCCGTCTCCGTCATCCACCCCTCGTCATCGCCTTCCCCTTTGCCTCACCACCTTTTCCCCGTCCTTGTCGTCTTCAACCGCTCGAAACCATCCTTCGCCGAAACCTGTTACTGCCACTTCACCACTGCCGCACCATCCAGTGCTCTGACCCTCTCCGCTCACCCCCTACACCCACCGAAGATCCCTAGCACGCCCTCGTTGTCGTCCAAGTCCCAATCGTTGTTGTCGTCATCTTCCCCTGTTTTGACCGAAAACAAAGTTCGGAGTTCGTCGAGACTGTCGTCGTTGCGTCGCTTCCCGACCAGCGCCGCCGCTCATCGCCGCCGCTAGTACTCCCGAGAACCTTGCTGCCAGTTGCCGCTTCGCCACGCCGTTCTCTCTCTCCGATCAAAAGGATGAAGAAGGAGATCGATTTGGTGTTTTCAGTGTTCTGCGTTTTGGCACAGGCGATCCCACTTGGCTGTTTGGTGTTTGGGTCAGATCCAGTGTGAAGGAGGCCACCCATTGGTTCGATTTTTTGTTCTCTGTTCTGGGCGCATCTGATCCTGTTTGCCGTTCTGTGTTCTGTCCAGATCTGGTGTAGAGTTTACCGTGAGTTACTGTTGGGTTCTTCGCACGGGTTTTGCACGTGCTTTTAGTGATTTTCACCCGAGATTCTGATCCCGTTATTCTATTTAATTATATCTGCAATAACAGGCAAGTCTCTTCTTGAACCCCTTTTTATTGTTTATGTTCAAGATTAATTGATCTCATGCAAGTAGATTCGTCTATTTTGTTATCAAAAATCTGCTTTTGACAATTCCGTTAAGATTATCGAGGGTTACACGAGCTAATCCGACATAATCTTAACTTCATGCTATCTCCTTAATCTTTAACTCAGTCCCCAATGTTTCATGCATATGCACAATTAAAATAACTAGATTTGTACTTAGAACTGCTTGATGAAATGGACATGAATGTACTGATTCGGTTTTAATTGATGAATTGATACCATGACTGTAATGAATGTATCATGAACCTTAGAAATTGCATGTTGACACATAGGATTCACTTGATTTCAAATTTGCATGCTTTATATGATCATATGATTTATTTATTTGTCTATTCATGTTAAGACAATTGCTGGACTGCTGTATGTTTCATTTTGAAATAGATTTTTTACCATATTAATGACATAATTTGAAAGAACTTACTAAACATAAAATGTAACCTTTGATATCTAGATAATTTTTTCCTAGTCTGGATTTAAATTCCAATTTGTCATCTGTTAGTTATCATCACTTTGCTGCAACTGTGTTAGTAATTTCAGACCCATTATTTCCTGCATTCTTTGCTATTCTATATTTTATTTGACCTTGTTAATAGTACAAGAAAAATTTGAAATAATTTAGGCTAGACCTAGACATGTATAGGTATCACCCAGAATTTTATAGATTTTAATAAAGAGTTCTCTGACCCAAAATAATTAGTTGAACACAACCTACTGCATACTGTCTGAACTTAAAACTTGATTAGAATAGAGTTTTCACCCTAGTTTTTATACCTTTTATATACCTTAATTATACTCGCTGGAACCATGTGGAAGTCTACTTTCTAGACCTTCCCGCTGATTCAGATTTTCTATTTTGTAGTGGTTGTAATCCATATTTTAATACAGCAAGGTCATGCTGTCCTGATCATGTGATATGTGTAAACGACTTGTTTGCTTCATGACTTGTCTGTAATGGATAGAATTAGTCATACATAGTATTATACAATATTGACACCTTCTTGCATGCTCACATAGGATTAAAATAACTAATAAAAAGCCGGGGTACCGTGGATAGACTTGGTAGTGAACGATCGGAAACTGTACTCGGCTGGGCTCTACTGCCTGAACTGCACTGATCGATACTGATGGCCATAAACTACTGTCCGATAAACACTGCTCGAGAAACACTGATACTGAACATGGAATACCGATGACTAGGCCGAGTACACAGACCGAGAATTCACCATCAATCTAAAATATTCACTGTGTGTTTGTGCGGAACCTGTAGGATGGGATGCAGTAATACGTGCATTAGATAGGCTAATAAAATGATTAATAACCTGCATTTCCTGCTTGATACTGACATCCCGCATTACATGCGTGATTTACTATAGACCTTTGATATTTTGCCTGCCTTTACTTTGTTTCTTGTCTTTGACCATGTCCTTATTCTTTGATATTCAAGTTTTTCTTTATTCTCTGTTTTCTCTACTTGCTGCCCACGACTTGCTCTAAGGGCTCTCTTTTCTTTCTTTTTAGATCAAGTATTAACAGGTACCGAAGGAGCAATCCCAGAAGTAATTGGTGAGCAAACTCTCTAAAGATTGGAGCTGGATTGTTAGACCGCTTAGCTATCTTTTCTTTTTTTTGCTTATTGTATTTCTTGTCTTCATACTTTGTATTATTGGGCTTTATGACCCGAAGTTTGTTTTATCTCAGATGTTGGATTATCATTTAGTGAATTTATTTTATGATTATCATTGAGTTTATTCACTGTTTATGTGATTATATTCTTTGCTCGCGTGGTTGTTTATCTTGTATATTGTTGAGTTAGACTGGTACAGCTTATGGATGATGTATAATCATTCGCTGGGTCAACGTTACGTGATCGTATTTCTGTATTTTGGGAAGCGGGCCGTGACAAGTTTATAAAGAAATGTCCGTGAATCCAAAAGTACCAACTTAACTTAAGACAACCTTTGTCGCGGGAGGCATTAGCCCTGTGGTGTTTGCGTTGAGAAGCAAGTCATACTAGGGCGCACTCAGTTCTTAGCTAGGTTGCATAAGTGGGTGGGTTTAGAACTGCATAAAAGTATAAAAGGTAACCTCTGTTACTTTAATAAGCGATAGTTCCGCACTCATTTAATGATTGTCTTTTTGTAGCTAACCTCCTCCATCACTTTTCTAAGCAAAATAGTTTTTTGACCCAATAGAAAAAAAATGTTGAGAATGGTGTTGGAACTAAAGCCATTCTTTTTATTATTATTATTATAAACATTCTTATATATCCTTTCCATGTATCAATGATTAAAATGTTGAATTAAAAATCATATATGTATGGTGAAATATGCATACACCATTGGAATAATTTTGCATTATCTTCCATCATTGAAGATGGTGTGGGATTGCAAGGGAGTAACAAAGAGACTGGCATAACAAATTGCAACAGAAAAAAAAATAAAAATAAAATAAAATAAATAAGTAATTGAAAGTACCTGTATAGAAGACATTTGTGTATAAAATCCAGATTGCTTAAATTCTGTGATTGTGTCATTTAGTCCAAATCTTCGTGTGAGCCTGGTGGAACATAACTTTGTCTTCTTGAAACACTTTTCAGTGTTCTTCCAATCTGCCATCACCATTTTTTGAAGCCAAATTGAGGATTTTTCAAGCTTATCGTCCAACACAGCATTATCCACATGTTTATTTGTAACGATAAGAGCAAAAATTGTGATAATAAATACTGCGATGATCAACAAAAACACGAAGAAAAGATAGAAACATAGAAAGTGGTTTAACCGACAACAAGAGCCAATTATTCCAATTATCGATAGAACAAACAAGGCAATGCCTATAATTTCGAGCGTCAATGGGATCCCGCGGGTGCATTCATTAGTCTCTGAAGTCCTCAACCAAAGACCACCACAAATGAGGGGGACAGCGATTAAAAGAGCTAGAAAGTTGACAACGCAAATTACTCCATTGCTACATTGAACCATCGTCGTCAGTACACAATTCTCCTTGTTTCATACACTTTACATAATTTCTGAGATATAACATGAACTTGATTAGATTTATGTACAAATACTTACATACCGGAGGAAAGGAGAAACCTTTTTGAGTTCTTTTATTTATTTCTGGTTTTTCAGTCTCTTTCTAAAATTTTTGAAAGCTAACGAAAGAAGTGATGATGCTTAAAAATAGGATCGAAAAGAGGTGGTGGTATTTGTTTGAGATTATGGAGTTAATTTTCATTATAATGTATATCTACAAAAATCAGTGAGAGAGAAGTGAACCTCATAATTATAAGAGGTGATTCTTTCATACAAAGAGATTATAACTATTTGGTAGGGCCCTTCATAGAATATATACACCGTCCATTTTGTTTATGATATTATAAAATATTTGTGTGGAAAAAATCAAGATTTGGAGGTCTTTTAGTCATCCATCATGTGGTAGCAAAAAGAATTGTTTCCCATAGGATAACAAATGCACCATAAATTTTACCACGTGATGTATGGATATAAAGCCTCCGATCCGCTTTAACTTTTTTTACGCATATTTTTTATAACATGATAAATATATGATTGGACGGTGTGTATCTTCCATAGGGGGCTCTCACCAAGTGGTTATAGTCACTTTTATAAGAGAATCATCTCCAACAAATATGAGGCTTATATATTATACATATACATACAGCAAGATCTTTAAGATAGTTTCGAGCTCATGATAAGGTGAGAGAGCCCAAGACTCTTCTTCATAGAAGAAACATTCTACGAGTGAACTGAACCGTTCATTTTATTAAAAATGCCTATGGTAGTCTATGAATACAGAATTAAGTCATTTAAAATTTGTTTATTCCTCAAAGCATACTTCAAAAAAAATTGTTTGAATATAGAATCAAGTCATTTAAAATTTGTTTATCCCTCAATTGATACTTCAAAAAATTGTGTGGCTGTAATATTTTGATTTTTTATAATGATATGATGTAAGGACAAACAAAGTTCAAATAATTTCATCTTTTATACTTAGACTATGTTTGGTGATGTGAGTAAAAATTACAATAAATCAGGGCCGCTTGATTCTAGCACGAATCTTGAAGCTTTTAAGGGTTGAAAGATAATTTTACAACATCTACAGGTCCACATGAAGAACATGGGCCACTTTCAAGCTCATCAACTCAACCAGGCCTACAATTATGGCTAATTTACAGTACAACAAAAGGAGTTCCAACTAATTAAAAGTTGTTAACCAAATTCTCTATTAAACAGGGTTATCAACTAACTATATTACATATCAATTAGAATCAGCAGTTAAATCCAAAATATTCCTTTTTAAGTCTACCTTTTGGAACTAACTCCTAGGCTATAAATACCCTTCAATTCCTTTATAGTCAGGTAATCGCTATTTTTGTCACTAAAACTCTCCTAATATTGTGAGTTACTGACTTGAGCAGCAGAGGGTCTTTCATAGTGGCCAACCCCAGTGTTCAGGCTTTGTGCCGGCAACATCTCAACCATCCAATCCAGATCCAGACGCTTTCAATGGTTCAAATTCATATAAATGAGACTTCAGCCATCATAATTTAGATTGTAAGCTTCTTCCTAAAAATGAACTCATCATCTAATTGCTCCCACACCAGAAAAAAGCAGCAATAGATTAGCATCATATGTGGTAAACTACAGATCTGTTTCTTATCATATCAACATGTAAAAAAACACTTTTTCAAGCCATGGCCCCTAAAGGAAGACGGCGGTCACTAGCCGTTAAGCCGAACCTCCTTTTCCTCTTCCTCCTCCTCCTTGGCAGCCTCCACACCCATTGTCACAAGCCCTCCATTCGCCATCACAGCCTCCTCCTGGCAAGGCTGCGTTGGTTGGATCCCAATGATGTCGCTCCGAATATCGCTTTGAACCTTACCACAAACCTCACCCGATTGAGGACCGGTTTTCCATCCACACAGTCTCATCTCTCACAGTGCCCCTAACTCCACCAAACCTCTGCTACGTCATTAACACTCGACAGTAAGAAGTGGACCTTTGTATCCACCTTGAGCAAAGGCGCTCCCAAGGTGCTGCTCCCAGCTCAAAATGCCAAGGGAGAAAAAGGAGTCCTTCCCCTATCAATAGATATCCCGACAGTCACCCTCACTAAGGGAGCGAGGAAGCAAGAGGAGCCCGACTCCAGTCAGTCGAACATTACCCAGGAACAATCAGGAAGAGGAGGCCCCCTTCACCAGGGCAGATTCCTCGACTTCAAGGATGAAATTCTCCAAACCCTATGCCCCAAACAGGGGTTAGCAAATAAGAAATCTCCAACCAAATCCGAGAACAGGAAAACCCAGTCCTTCTTCGCCTCCAAGAGATGGAGAACCGCCTAGCCCGAATCGTTTAGGAGGAGAGACGCTAAGATATGGGATACTCCTCCATCCGACCTCCCTTCCCCAGGTTAATTCTTGAAGCCATCATCCTAAGGAACTTCGAGATTCCAGCCTTCGAATCATACAGCAGCGAATCTGACCCAGCAGATCACATCAAAAGTACCAAAACTCTAAGGATAATCATTTAAGCCTCCGACGAGCTACTCTGCAAGACATTCCCAGCAAACCAGAAGGGGTCATCATAGGAATGGTACTCTTCTCTCTCTCCACTGCCTATCTTCTCCTTCGATCAACCTATGGAGCTCTTCTTCACACACTTTATCACCAGCCGGAAGACCGGGAAGACAAGTGCATCCTTGCTCAAGTTGAAGCAAGGGGATGGAGAGCCTGTCAAGGATTTTATTCAGCGCTTCATGGCGAAATCCTGATCCATCCCTTCCCTTGAATTGACGGTAGTAGTTGCTGCCTTCCTCCACATCTACAATGACAACCTCAAAGTGTCTATCTCCAAGTAGGCTCCTTGGGACTTCTTTGAGCTCCTGAAAAGGAGCGAGAAGTACAACTGGGCTGATGATGCTCTTCACCCCCAGGATCAAAGGGAGCCCTTCTCTAGGAACAAATGGAAAAGTACAAATAAAGAGGGACTTCATGTAACACCCCGCAAAATTAGAAACAACAATTTTTTCCTCGTGTGTTATGCACGTGTATTTTGTACTGTTACTGGTAATATTTGTAACGTGTTCTCACTACGTATTTTGATTTCCGACTATTTATGCATTTCTCGTATTGATTTTATCCTATTTGAGTCAACTCAAATATAATATTTCAATTTTGGTATTTTTACGTGTTTTTACGTGTTTTTGATGCACGTATCGATTATGTATTTTTCCACTGCTACGTGTGATATTTCTGTGTCTCAATTATTTATTTAATGTATTCGAATTCGTTTTATAAATGGAAATTCATTCTCCCCTATTTTAATTAAAATAATTTTTTATACGCGTAATGCACGTGTTTTCTACGTAGCAATTACGTTGTGGAATATATAAAATTAATAAATATATTTTCTTATATTGTATTTTTTATTATTTTAACATTTTTCTGCTGATAACGCCGAATTTTATTTTTTTAATATTTCACATGCGACGCACGTGTTTGTTTCGATGCGAGCGTATTCTTTCTCAAAATGAATTTCATAAAATGGGTGCATATTTATTTTATTTGTGCATAAAGCATTATAATTTTTAATTAAACTAACTTTTACATACATATTATGTATATATATAATTTATGTTTTTTTAAAATAATTAATTAGTAAAGTGTGTGCTCATGCAAGCACGTGCTAATTTCTCCATCTTTATTTTTCTTACTCTCATTTATTATTTTAGCAAGTATGAGTCTTTTTAGCCTTTCATTAAACCCATGGATCTAAGAATAAAATCTAGCCCACTAGACTAATTGATTAAATTAATTAATTAAAAGCAAGCCCACAAGACAAACCCATTAATTAAATCTATTTTTTAGTTGTGCATGGACTCATACATGACATGTAATAACTTTTAATACACAGTTTAGAATTGTAGAATTTGTATTTAGTTTTGTGTATGTGTGTGCACTAGTGCACAACACGTGCACGTGTTCTAGTAGGTGAGAGAGGGGGGATTTGAAGATGATAGGCCGGATGGGGGTTAGGGTAGTGAAGAGATGGGGAGTTAGGAAAGTGAAAAGGTGAGTGGGTAATTATTAGGTGGGGAAAATTTGCATTTTAGCCCCATTTTCCCCTATAAATACACCCTTGTTTTCTTCTCTTTTCACACCAAAATAAAACAAATTAGAGAAAGGAAAAAGAATGAGAGTTATAGTGTTTTTATTGCTTGTATGAGTGCTCTTGCTAGGAGGAGAAGGACTAGCTAGGTATTTCTTGTTGGAGCTAGGAGTTGTGTCCCATCATCCTTGTTTTCAAATTCTTTATAAGATGTGGGTGATCTTGTGCTTTCTAAATGTAGGAAATGCATGCTAGTATGTTAAATGAGTAGTATAGATAAATTTGATGAGATAAATGTTGAACAAATCCATGCTATTGTATGTGCTATGAATAGTAGTAAAAAAAATTATGATTAAGATTGCCATCATGTTAGTTGAAAATGAGAAAATGAAACAATGAATTATTGCCATGAACAAATATGCATGTTAATTTACAATTGTCAAAAAAAATAAATTTGTATGAAAATTATTGAGACTTTCTTTATAGTTAAAATGAATTTTAGTAAAGTTAATTTGGTACACCAAGATTAATTTAATTGGTTGTAAGAGATAAACAAATTGCTATTTTGATTAAATTGAAGAAATACAATTCTTGTTCATTAAAGAGAGGAAATAATTTGAAATATAGATACAATGTCTAAAATATAAATTTGGGAGTTTGTGAATTACTGATTTCAAGTAAACGCAGCAAGAATGAGAAAATTACAGTCCATTAAAAAGATTGGATCGATCATATGTTGAGTTTTGTGAAATAAACTAAATACAGTGCGGTAAGAACAAAAGTTTAGCATTTTAATTCCATAACAGCGACTGGGTTTTGGACTTATTGGTTAGCGGAGGCTCTTTAAGATAGTTACTATAGCGGACCTGTGGTCTTGAGTTCGAAACTTGTTAGACCCTTTTATTTTTTATTTTGCTTAATTAAATCCGAAACCCGAAGCTTGATATTTGGGGATTTTGGTATGACATATTGACACCAAGTCCACTTTGACTTATTGGCTAGCGGAGTGGGCTTTGGGCGCTTATTGTAGCTGGCGGTTGGCTTGGGTTCAAAACCTGATGGCCACATTTTGATTTTTTTTATGTTTTTAATATTTTTGAAGGGGTTTTTATGTGAATAATATTTGAGGAAAAATTCTAGAATTCCTATAAAATGAAATAGAAATTATTAAAAATAGTTTTAGAATTTTTCATGTATATTTGAGAAATTAAAAAGGAGAAATTAAGATAGAAAAATGAGTTTTTGACTTCAAAATTATTTATTTGAGTTTGTGACCTTTATTTTGAAAAGAAGAGAAAAATATTTGTCATGTTATGGGATTCTCTTGATGTAAGCATATACTTATGTAGAGTAAGAAATACTTGATGTGGAAATTGCTATATGAGCTTAAATTTCTAATGAGACTTAAAGTGGATAAATCTATGTTCATGAAAAGAAATATTGCTTTATTTTGAATTGTAAATGAATATATGAATCATGAATGGTGTTAATTGTGAATAAGTTGATAGATAAGAGTACTTTGAGTTTAATAGATGATTATTGAAGGGAATGTGTACCCGTGGATTCTTGTACATGAAAGGTTGTGATCTAGAGTTTAGTGAGACCTTGGGTACCGGCATTGTTGAATTAAAAGATTTGAGTTATATTTTTGAGATATGGCCATGGAGTTATCTCGGTATTTGTGATTAAGTCTGATAGGGGTAAAACTAACTCTAGGAATTTATTCATGTCTTGAACTTAAGAACTAGGCACTTAGAGAAGATGTAGTAAACTTGGGCAAACGTAAGTGGGGCACTCTATATAGTCGAGCGGAGGATTCCGAAACTATAGACCTAGTCGGGCGGAGGATTTCGGGACTGTGGTTGCTTCGTAGGAGATGAGATTTTATTTTAAATCCGGGACTATGCGTAGTTGGATGGATAGTTTGCCGTACTCCAAAGTATATACGTATACTGGGGCTAGAGGGGTACTTGCGGGATGTTCGCACGATGAGGAGTCAGTTATAACAGTCGGGCGGTGGACTCCGGGACTGGGATCCGTACTCGTGGAATGATCTAAATCTTGCTTTATTACTGGGTAGTTTTCATGGCGAGGGATCGAACCTTTTAATGTGGAGTACGTAAGTGCTTGCCCTCGGACCTATGTAGTATGGGATGTATAGAATCCGAACAAGTATGCATTAGTGTCATCATAGTATAAAATATCTGCATTAGGCATTAAGGCATTGCAAACACTTACATGTTTAGTGTAGTCACATTTAACACTTATTTACATTCAAGTTTTATGGTTTGTTAAAGTATTAAGATCGTTATATTTTCGGCATAGAGAGGATGGCAGTGTATAACATTTTCGTCGGTTGTAAGCAATTGACTGCTCACAGTTTATTATGCAGGAGTTGGATTTTCATGAAGATGTAAAGTTGATATGATGCTATTGATTAATTACATATTAAAGATGTTGCAAATTATATATTTATTTTCATTGTTGTACTTCATTTTATCTTCCGCTGTGTAAATAAATGTAAAGGACTCTGTTGTATTATCAAAAATTCAAATTTTCTTGTAAAATTGTACGAAGTAAAGTGTAAGGATCCTATGGAACTTTGAATTCGGTCTTATTTGGAATTTGGGGCGTTACACTCCATAAGTCCCGGAAGGATGATTCTAGCCAACTTTGCCCTCCTACGGTCCCTCGCTTTGACAAGCTCACTCCCTTCAACACCAACATATCAACAGTATTCATGGAAACCAAAGGAGACCGACTACTCTAACCTCCTCATAAGATGAATCCAGTGAAAAGGAATAGAAAGGATCAGATTCGACGGTGTCAATTCCACCAAGACCATGGTCATGACACAGAGGAATGTTGGACCTCAAAGAAGAGATCAAAGCTCCCATCCGCCACGGTTACCTCTCCATGTACACCTAGAAAGACAAAGTTGAGCCTCCACCAGCTTGAGGAGCTAACAAATGTGCATAAAAGGATTCCGAGTCCTAAGACTTCGGACCTCCAGTCATCCTCCAAACCATCCACGGAGGACCTATGGGCGAGGATTCTAACTCTTCCCAGAAGGCATTTGTCTAAGAAGTGAATTCAGTGAACAATTTCCCCCTTACCAAGGGCTTGGGGGTTCCTTTAACTTTCTCAAACAAAGATCTTGAAGGCATTCATACCCCTCACTGTGATGCACTAGTGATCAGCCTCTCCATGGCGAACCACGAAATACACCAGATCTTGGTGCTGGTAGCTCGGTGAACATCCTCTTCTTGGAGGCCTTCGAAGGTCTCATGCTCTCTGGAACCGTCTAAAACCTGCCAGGTACACTCTCCATGGGCTCTCCAGGGTTCCAGTCCATATCGAATGAATAGTCACCCTCAGCGTGACTACAGAAAGAGCCCCAACTACTCGGACTGAGGCCATGGACTTCATGGTCATTGATGTGAAGGCTGGCTACATTGCTATCCTCGATCGCTCTCGCCTAGCAGCTCTCTACACTGTAGCGTCAACCTTACACATGAAGATGAAATTCCAAACATTAGTCAGGGTAGGAGAAGTTAAGGGAAGTCAGGAAGTAGCTCGGAGGTGCTACAAGACTACTATAAAAGGCTCGGTCCTTCCACTCGAAGCATTAGATCTCCCTCAAGAGAAGGATCAAGTTGTGTCCGAGCACACTGATAAATCAGAAGAAGTCCCCTCCTTCAGTGAAGCCCCGTCCAAGTGCATCCGAGATAGCCAAGGTCTCCCCTACCAAATCAGAAAATAACATATTATAAGGTCTCCAAAGTGGTCCACCTAGGAGCTTACCAAAATATCTCTTTTGTCATCTTCTCATGTCGAGTGATTCAATGCTGTTAAGCGAAGATTTGGAGAGCAAGGAGATATCAAGAGCATTCGACGAGGTTCAACGAGAGCTCTTAATGCCATCATCTAGATTTTCTTTTGAGACTCTGTAATAAGACCAACCTTTATAATGGCCATCACATGTAATAAAGGCTAGCCACCAATGCAGCTACTTAGATTAATTTTTCAGTGAATTCAACATTTCCTTATCAAATTCTTGCACTACTCTCCGGATGAAAACAATGAGTTTGGTGCTTAGCTCCTCTTCCAAGCTATGCCACCAACTCATCAACTCCAAGTAATGGGTTAGGTGCCCAGCTCCTCTTCTGAGCCACACCTAAAACTCATCAACTCAAAAAGCAAGTTCAGAGCCTAGCTCTTTTGCTCACATAACTCACTACCTCTCAAAGGTTGGTTTGGAGTCTAGCACGACTGCTCCAATAATTCAATAATTTCCAAAGGCAAGTTCGGAGTCTAGCACAACTGCTCCAATAATTCAATAATTTCCAAAGGCAAGTTCGGATCCAACTAGAGCCGCTCCCATAACTTGCTAACTCCAAAGGCAAGTTTGGAGTCTATCTAGAGTTGCTTCCATGACTCGCTAATAGTAAAACAGCAAAGCTCAGAGTCCAACTCTTCCCTAGAAATGCTCTCACAGTTTGCTAATTCAAACACATTGAGTCCAAAGTCCAGCTCGCCTTTAGAGCTGCTCCCGCGACCTCATCAACTCCATGACAATGAGTTAAGTGCTCAACTCCTCTTCTGAGCTACACAAACAACTCATTGACGCCATACAATGAGTTCGATGCTCCGCTAACCGCTCGAGCTCCTCCAACAACTCATTGAGGCCATACAATGAATTCGATGCTTCGATCGCCGCTCGAGGTCCTCCAATAACTCATTGACTCCATAAGGAGTTTGGTGCTTTACTCCTCTTCCGATCTACACCCGCAACTAACTAACTCCAAATAATTAGCCACCACACAAAGAAAGCAAGAGTCAATATAGAAACACTTGAGAGATCTTTATTATATATCAATTTCCTACTTGAAGATTGGGAGTACATGATAGATCCCTAGTTCATTTTGGCACAAGTCTAAAATCCAAAGTACATTAGATTTCCCTACAATCCTTAACGACATCAATAACTCAAGGTAGTGACCTGCAAGGGAGGGGAAACTTTGGTTCAAAGACACTTGTGATGCTTCTTCCCCACTGAAGAGACACCTCAGCCACCCGAGTTACATTAGAGGGGTTCCAATCCTGCAGATTAGGTCTTGGGCTTATAACCACGAGCTCCCACTACCTTCTTGCTATGAGCCATGCTTGAAGTCCCTGCCAATCCACTCTGGGCATTCACAGGGTTCCTTCGGGTAGCTCAAGCATCCGAGGTTACTTCATTGGTTATTATTCCCTGATCAATACTGGTAGGATGAGGGATACTTCATGTCTGAAACCCTCCAAGATTTGCCTCAAAGTGGAAGAGCTGCAAATCCTTTTAAACGACCAACCCCCTAAATTGAACCTCTTCACTAGGAATCTGTTTTCTCTAGAATCCTTTGCCCCAACATGAGGACTTTCCGAACCATCGAAACAAGTCTTCCTTAGGCAGGCGAACTCTTAAGTCTTTCCCAACCAAAACTTCCTTCAAGCAGGTGACCTTCAACTCCATCTCATTTGACACATTGCGCAAATGAATAAGCCCCAACTCTATCATGTACAAGCAAGCTCAGCGTCCCGTACAGCCTTCTCCTTCCTCAACGAGTTCGGAGCTCAACTCATCCCTAGAGATGCTCCCTAAACTCTCCTCCTGAATGGCTTCTCCCTAGAGCCTGGTGATCTTTCTCATCTCACTTGCCTCCCAAGCAGCCTTCTCCGTCCATTGCATGTTCGGAGCTCAGCTCATCCCTAGAGTTGCTCCCTAAACTAGCCTTCTGAATGGCTCTTCACTAGAGACTGGTGATCTTCCTCTCTCCTGGCTCTCGAGTGTACTTCTCCTTCCAAATTGAGTACGGAGCTCGCCTCATCCCTAGAATTGCTCCATAAACTCACATTTCAAGCGGCTTTTCCCTAGAGCCTAGTGATCTTCTTCCACTCGCTTGCCTCCCGAGTAGACTTCTCCTTCAATACCGAGTTCTGAGCTTAGCTCATTCCAAAAGCCTGAGGATCTTCTCCTTCTCGTTCGCCTTTCGGGTGACCTTCTGCATCCACCTCTTCCCCTCCAACCTGATCTCCTTGATAAATTATCTGGTATGGCAAGAGAGCCAACACAAGAGCACAAAGGAAGACCTTTGTTTCACAACAATACTCAAGCACAAAGTTTGAAAGCTGAGAGCATCAATGTTTCTCGGCGCCACAAAGCTTTTCAGTGCCAATAAGTCCCTCTATGTCAGTCAGCTCCTCAGCTCACAAGAAAAAGAAGAAGAAGAATAAAGAAGCCAAGAAAAGGTGAAAAGAGGTAGTGTCACCAAGAAGGAAGAGAAGAAAAAAAGAAAAAAAAAAGAAAAGAAAAAAAAGGGCCACATCGGTGCAACGTGGAGTGCCACATCGGTGCGGCATGGCAAGCCACGTCGGTGTCACATTAGCACATGGCACCACATCACCACCACCAAACAAAACCCCTTTCCCGGGTGCGCGACCCTATGTAGTGCCCCGAATTTCCAATATAATATCTTAAAAATACGTGTCACAATTCCCACATCTACCTCAATGTAATATTAAACATAGCCAAAACACAGATAAATTTTTCAACTTTTATTACAATATTTCTTTATAAGCACAGCGGAAAGTTTAAACACCTTGAATTACAATTCTATCTTTTACAACACATTCTTTTACAATTTACATAAGCCACATTATCATTCTACCACATGCATACAAATTCCAAGCTATAGGTACCTACCAGTAAAACATGAGGCTAGAGATAACCTTAACCCTCAAAACTACAGGGTCAGCCATAACGGTGTTAAATCCTTTGTTAAGTGTCAAGTGTAAGAAAGCAGAAAAACATCATGCATAAAACCAAGTCATAAAAATACAAATGCAATATGATGACTCTCTAATGCATACTTGTCGGATTCTGTGCTATCCATACTAAATAGGTCCGGTGAAATGCCTTATCGTTCTCCACTTTATAGGGTTAAATCCCTCGTTATGCAACTAATCCTACTACGACGACTACTACGAGATTTAGATAAGCTGTGAGTATCTAGCCCATGTCCCGATAATTCCGGAGGTCAATCTTTATCCACAGATAATTCCGGAGACTATTTCACTCACACCTTGGAATCTTCGAGAATACCCCACACCGCAAGCTATGGCGCCTCATCACAGGAATACCCCATGTGCGTCGCCTCGATCCCGATAATTCGGAAGATCAATCTCACACCGCAGGTAATTTCGGAGCCTATTTTACTCACACCTCGATAATTCTGGGGATTATCTCACGCCGCAGATTATACTGAGGTCCATAACCCATATTTGAAATCATTTCATCATATCACCATCTAGTGTCTTTCCTTATCTTATTAAGTTAATTAATAAATTACGAATCTCCTAGAGTTGGTGTACCCTACCGGACTAAACTCAACTAATCAACAACAAAACCACAACTGGCCAAACCACAAAATCTCAATTGTCGGTGTACTAGGGTCCCACTCACCATCTAGAGACTCACAACTCAACCATCAACAAAAAATCTTTCATTAAAACTCTTAATTCTATTATCAATACTCTCATATTATGGAAACTTCTTAAAATCATCAAATCCAAATTCATTTAAAATACTCACAAATTCCAGAATTTGAAATAAAATGTTAAATCTATTAAATATCTGAAAATCATATTTTTGAAGTCATAGAATATCACACAACATCAATTCCTTAGAAAACCATGTATATTTCATTTCATAAAGTCATAGAAATTCAAACTAAATTCTATTTTAATCAAAATGTAATTCTCTGTAAAATACTGTAATCTGTAGTAAAAATATCATCTAAAACAGTAGATCAATAATCAATAATATCGGAGAAATAATTGTTCAATAAAACGTCGAAAAACTCACTAAAACAGCCAACAAAATAACTGACGGTCGACCGCCAAAACAGTGCAAAAATGGGGCAGACGTGTCAAGTAAAAATTCCAAAACTTCCTAACTGACAATCGACTGTCAGTTTTAGTTCAAAAACACGAAGGCCGACTGGCAGCTGAATTCGGATGATATTCAACCCACTTTAAAATTCGTGCACCTTTTTACTGATACTTCAATTATACTTTGTAAAATCACAAATTTGCAAAACAAAAATCCCGAGATGATTGAATACAACTTGTATAACTTGTAGGAGTTTATAAAACTAATCAAAATCACATCATGATCATAAAAGAGTAATTCTTCACAAAACCTTCAAAATAGTAATATATATATATATATATATATATATATATATATATATATATATATATATATATATATAAGTGTCCATATAAGTGTTCAAGCATCAGTAAAGCCACAAGAAAACATCGTATATATGTAGTATGAAGTTCAAAACCATCTCAGCATCAAAACAATCCAAATCCAATCAAAAATATCACAAAAATCACATAATCAAATTTCGGTCTGTGTACAATCACACCCGAAAACATCAAAACCCCTCTTTTCTTCAAAACTTGATCTTTTCAACTTAAAAACTCTTCTTGAACTTTTTTAACCCACCCACAACCACTTACATAAGTTTACCCATGAATATATGCAATTATAACAAGTATATAATCAAGTTTTACTTCATCAAATCATCAAAACAGAGTATGGGCATATACACACAGTAAAGATTCAATTTTTGTTCACTTTAAGCCATATTCATCATACAATTCATAGTATATGTTCAAATCAGCAAGATTATAATACAAAACAACATACCCATGATTTCTATTAGGTTCTTAACAATCTTAAGTCATCTATTTAGGGTTTTAATCATCAATAGCATAGTTTTCATGAAAGATTCAATTTTTATTCATCCATCTATCAATAATTCATTATATCATCATACAATCTCTAACATGCTTTCTAATATACAAATCATCACATACAACATGCTTAGAACAATAAGAAAACAAACATATGTCACTCACCTTATTGAAGAATCAACCGAAATAATAAAGAGAAATAGAAAAATCCTTCCTTTCGCAAGAAAATCAAGATCCTCGCTTCGAAACTCCAAGAAATCAATAATAAAGAAAACTCTTTGTATAATGCAGCAAAGAGACGGCTGCTACTGCCCTTATAACAGACCGAAAATTAGTTATTAGGGTTTTGAATAGATTTTGCAAAATATCCCTTTTGAATATATCTTTACATATATAAATTCTTATACTTGAAAATTATTTTAACCAATTAAATTTAGATTTAAAAACAAAATAACTAATCTAAGCTTGGCCGGCACTGCTTGGAAACCCTGAAAAACGAAATTTGAAATTTTGCCTCTAAGTGGCAATTTTGCAAAAAGACCATTCTTTAAGAAATTTGCGAAATAAACCAAATCTATTAAAAAAAAATAAAATTTTTACCTCTGAGTTGATTAGAAATCATGCTCAGCCAAAAAATCTGAAAAATCTTGAGTTTTTACTCCAAGTAGTAATTTTGCACAGGAGCCCCTCTTTTTGTAATATTTGCAAATAAGCCAAATAAATATCAGAAAAATCAAGAAAATTCATAAATAATACATACTAATAAATATTAGGTTTTCCCAAAATAATTTCTAACTTTGCACTTTCCAAGAAAATATTTGCACTTGTAAAAAGATAAATTTCGTAAAAATATTTATTAAATCATCAAAAATCATTTTAATTTATTTATTAATCTCAAAAGCATCATTTAAAAATCTAGGGTGTTACATCACTCCCTCTTTAGAATAGTTCTGTCCTCAGAACTACTACTAATAGAGACCAAAGAATTTAAGCAAAAGAAAAATGCAATTTCATAAATGAAAATATAGTTTAATGAATACAGTCACACAAGAGAATTTAATTTAACCAAAAGAAATGCAATTCTATCAAAGAATAAAATCATACAAAAAGCTCAGGAAAATCCTTCTGCATGCGATCCTCCGGCTCCCAAGTAGCCTCCTCAAACTGCTGGTTCCTCCACAATACCTTGACCATAGGTATCACCTTATTCCTCAACACCTTCTCCCAACGATCAACAATCTCTACAGGCTGCTCCTTGTAACTCAAGTTCAGCTGTAGACCTTTAGGCGCTTCCACCAACTGATGACTCTGATTCGGTACATAGTTCCTCAACATCGATACATGAAACACATCATGCACATGTGCAAATTCCCCCGGTAGCTCCAACTTATATGCCGTTTTACCAATCTGCCCCAAAATTTTGTTTGGCCTAATGTACCTTGGCTCCAAATTGCCTTCCTTTCCAAACCTGATAACTCCTTTAGTCGGAGACACCTTGAGAAAAACTGCATCCCCAACCTCAAACTGCAAGTCTCTTCGTCGAGTGTCTGCATAACTCTTCTTCCAACTCTGAGCCTCGACCAACCTCTTACGAATCAGCTCGATCTTCTCCGATGTCTGCTGCACAATCTTAGGCCCAAACATCTGTCTCTCACCAACTTCATACGAACAAACAGGTGTCCTGCACTTCCTCCCGTACAGAGCTTCATACGGAGCCATCCCGATACTTTCATGGTAACTGTTGTTATAAGAAAAATCAACCAATTCCAAGTACCTCTTCCAATTGCCACCAAAATCCATAACACAAGCCCTCAGCATATCCTCCAACACCCAATTCACCCTTTCAGTCTGACCATCAGTCTGCGGATGGAAAGCAGTACTGAAATCGGTTCTGGTACCCAAAGCTGCTTGCAAACCCTTCAAAAACCTCGAAGTGAACCTCGCATTCCTGTCGGAAACAATCAATACAAGAACTCAATGAAGTCTCACAATCTCATCAATGTACAGCTCTGCCAATTTCTCCAACGACCAAGTAATTTTCATCGATAAAAAGTGAGCTGACTTAGTCAAACGGTCCACAATAACCTAAATTGAGTCATTGCCCTTCAGAATCCTCGGCAACCCTGTGATGAAATCCATGTTGATATTCTCCCACTTTTATTCCGGAATAGGCAAAGGCTGTAACAAACTGTAACGCCCCGATTTCCATACACTGGGAAACCGTGACATAAGCCAGAATCTTTTCCTACAATTAGCCACAATATACAGAAAAACAGGAAAATTTAAAACTTTTTTATTTAACACCAATGTATTACATGTCCGAATGTTATAAAAATGCAATATATACATCAGTGTTACAATAGTAACTTACAAGCCCAAGTGTTACAAACCTTTAATAAATTTATATCAGAGTACAATGAATAATAAATAATACTTGGCACTTTACTTGGATGCTTCCCAACATAAAATAAATTACAACAGATGTTACAATTGAAAATAAGAATCAACCCTTTGCTTCTCTTGCCTTGAGTCCTCCTGAATCATGTATCATATTCCTTTTACAATAAGGGTACAATCAATAAGACCACCTAGTATTGGCCTATAGAACAGGTCAGATCATAAGGTATCACCCTTAAAACAAATTCTTTTCCTTCGGCAAAATGATAATAAATAAAGGTTAAGTAGTAATAGCCATAAGTTACTACCCTAACGATGTCACTAACCCTAAACAATTCGAGGGATGACAACAGTACTAACACAACATGCTAGGTCTTAAGTTAGACTTCGCAAGATAACTCTACTAGGTGTACAACCTAGACTTACCAGAATTCCTAAGGATCCTATTCACAGCCCATCGATCCAAGACCCCGGCAATACGAATTTATTCGCATGCTACTATCCTGAACTTGGATTCCGTCTATGCTCTCGGCCTGCGATCAACCTACACTGGTTAAGATCTGACGGTGCACGAGGGGTGACTCACCCACAGTCCACGAGGAGTAAAATAAATACACGTCTTGATGGTCGATGGCCCCTAGGGCAATGATATCACCTAGACGAGAATAACAACTGCGTACTAGCTAATAAGATATATACAATTAATCAAAACTCAAACAAGCCAAATGAGCTACGCATGAACAAACAAACTACATACGAGCCAGGTGAGCAACATACGGGACAGACCAATATATTACATGACTTATGAACGCAAGGAATACTTATTACTTATAATCAAGTGCATGATTCAAACTAATAACAATTCACAATAACTCTAGTTAACCTGAAATAGAATTTCATGTATAACCTTTCTAACAAAACTTGATCTTTTATACACAAAAGCAACATAAAAACCTTCTAACAACTTAGAAGTAATTAAACATGCTACTCTTATCGGAATTCAACAAAATTAGATATTTTGGAAAGGTGAGAACATCTACTACAACTCTCTAGTTGACAGCCTTCTCAGATTCAGTCAATAAGAGGTAGAAAAACTTCGAACACTCTAAACAGCAAAGCATCAGCCAAAAGGCAAGCTGCTGTGACTAACAAAATTGAATAAGAGGCTACTTATCAGAATCTAACAAAATCAAACTTTTTGGAAAGCTAAGAACATCTACTACAACTCTCTAGTTGACAACTTTTCAGATTCAGTATAGAACTCAAAATCCAGCTCCTTAAACACATTTTAAGAACAACAAAAGACAGGAGATTGGCTGAAACTTGTAATGCTCATAACTGGTGCTATACTTATCAAAATCTAATGAAATTGGAATTTTTGGAAAGCTAAGAACATCTACTACAACTCTTTAATTGACAACTTTTTCAGATTCAGTATAGAACTCAAAATCCAGCTCCTTAAACACATTTTAAGAACAACAAAAGACAGCAGATTGGCTGAAACTTGTACAGCTCATAACTGGTGCTATACTTATCAGAATCTAACGAAATTGGAATTTTTGGAAAGCTAAGGACATATAATATAACTCTGTAGTTGACAACTTTTTCAGATTCAGTATAGAACTCAAAATCCAGCTCCTTGAACACATTTTAAGAACAACAAAAAACAGCAGATTGGCTAAAAATTGTAAAACTCATAACTAGTGCTATACTTATCGGAATCTAATGAAATTGGGCTTTTTGGAAAGATAAGAAAATCTACTAAAACTCTCTAGTGACAGCTTTCTCAGATTCTGTATGGAACTCAAATTCCTGCTCTTTAAACACAAGTTAAGAACAACAAAAGACAGCAGATTTGCTGAAACTTGTAAAACTCATAGCTGGTGTTATACTTATCGGAATCTAACAAAATTTAAAATTTTGGAAATATAAGAACATCTACTACAACTTTCTAGTTGAAAAAATTTTCTGATTCAATATAGAACTCAAAATCCAGCTCCTTAAACACATTTTAAGAACAACAAAAGACATCAGATTGGCTAAAACTTGTAAAGCTCATTACTGGTGCTATACTTATCGGAATCTAAAGAAATTAGATTTTTTGGAAAGCTAAGATCATCTACTACAACTCTCTAGTTGAAAACTTTTTCATATTCAGTATAGAACTCAAAATCCAGCTCCTTAAACACATTTTAAGAACAAAAGACAGCAGATTGGCTGAAACTTGTAAAGCTGATAACTTGTGCTATACTTATCGGAATCTGACAAAATTGGACTTCTTGGAAATCTAAGAAAATCTACTACAACTCTCTAGTTGACAACTTTCTCAGATTCAGTATAGAACTCAAATCTCATCTCTTTAAACACAATTCAAGAACAATGAAGACAACAAAATGCTAAAACTTGTAAAGCTCATAACTGGTGCTATAATTATCAGAGTCTAACAAAATTAAACTTCTTGGAAAGCTAAGCACATCTACTACAACTTTCTAGTTGACAACTTTCTTAAATTCCTCATGGAACTTAAATTCCTGCTCTTTAAACACAAGTCAAAAACAGCTAAAACAGCAGTTTTGCTGTGTTGCTCGCTATTTTAGGGAAACATTTTTTTAGCCTAGTAAATTAATCCAGAAAAATCTACAAAAATTAGAGCATGGTATTAACACATACAAGAACCTCTCAAATTAGTTTGGAGTTAAAATTCCAATTTTAGCACAAGTAATTAATTATAACTATCAAAACTACATACTAGTTTAAAGCTACGATCTTTAGGGTTTTTATGTGTGTTCTACCACTTCAATCTTGTATGCCATTTTATTCTAGTCCACAATCATAAATATGCCCATGAAATTAGTTCATGTTCTTCATTTATTAACATATAAAAACAATAATAACAAAATAACAAACATGAGATGAGAAACCCCCACCCAAAAGTGTAGGAAGGACTTGCTTTGCTCTTCTCCTCCTTGTTCTTGCTCCGCTTCAAGAACAAATCCAAGCCAATTAACTGATCTCTTTCTTTTCTTCTCAATTTTTTTTCTAAATTAAAACAAGTAAAAGATGTAGAAGAAATATAAGAAAGAAGAGTTGGAGTGAGGTGAGAAATGAAGAAACAAAAAATGAAAAGAGGGATTTTAGCCCTAGGAATGGCCGGCCTTGTAGTTTTATAGGAGAGGAGGGGTGAGCTTGTGGTGTGAGAAGAACCCAAGTGTCACCCCATTTTGTGGCTCAACAATTGGGATTTTAAATTTATATTGCAATCACACCCTAATCCAATCCTAACACTCCATTTGATCATGATTGATCAAAATTAAAAGACATTTTCCCAAAATCACATACTACATGATTTCGTACAAACGTACGAAATCGATAGGGTACATATAAGTGCATACATCTATATATACAGATAATTTTCATTCATCAAACCCAATCAATCTGTACAAAAATAATTTATTCCTGAGAATAAAAATAATGTTATTATCGGCTCGGAAGATTTCAGTACCAATTTGATACAATAAAGATATATACAAACTAATATATGTATATATAGATAATATTTATTAATAAAATCGGGTAATATCCATCAAAAATATTTCAAATTTGAAAATAAAATAAAACAATAATAAAATAATAATTTTTAATATCAGACCCAGATATTACAGATATTTCTCAAAAACGCATTTTACATTATTTTGTACAGATGCACAAAATTGATACAATACATATATATACTTTCTAGTATATATATACAGATAATTTTTTATTAGTAAAACCAAGTAATTTCCATAAAAATATTTTAATTTTAAAAATAATTATGATACAAATATAATATCCAACCGGGATATTACACAAACCTCCAGGTCTCTGGTTCTCTGCTTTGATCTGCTGATAAGTTAGACAGCTTGCTACAAATTCTACCACATCCCTGTTCATACCAGACCATCAAAAGTACTGTTTGATGTCCTTGTACATCTTTTGTGCCTTCAGGATGTACTGACAACAAGGTACTGTGTGCCTCCTGCAAGATACTCTCTCTCAAATCTGCATTCTCCGGAACACACAACCTCTAACCCATCCATAGAAATCCATCTTGGACACGGAACTCTGACAACTTACCTTCGGAAACCTGCTGCAACATTCCTTGAATCTCTGCATCTAATTTCTGACGTTCCACAATCTGCTCTCTCAAAAAAGGCTGTAACCTCAACTAAGCCAAAGATACTCCCAAACCCTGCAGTACCACCTCGATACCGGCCTGATCAAACTCTGCTGCTAACTCCCTCTGAGTAGTGATCAAACTCGACAAACTACTCTTCCGAATAAACCCATCGGCTACCACATTCGCCTTACCCGAATGATACTTGATCTCAGGACGAATGTCTTCCAATACTTCCAACCACCTTCTCCACCGAAGATTTAGATCCTTCTGCTGATAAATATACTTCAGGATCTTGTGGTTGGTATACATGTTGACCTTCTCTCCATATACATAATGCCTCCACTACTTCAAGGCAAAGATAATAGTTTCCAACTCCAAATCATGCATCGGATAGTTCTTCTCATGCAGACGCAATTGCCTTGAACCGTAAGAAATAACCTTGCCTTCCTGCATCAAGATACACCCCAAACCTCTTAGAGATGCATCACTGAAGATATCATAATTTTTCCCAGCTTACAGCAAATCTAAGATAGGCACAGTCGTCAACCTCTCCTTTAGCTCAAGGAAAATCACCTCACACTTATCAGTCCATGTGAATAACACATTCTTCCAAGTTAACCATGTCAAAGGAACTGTGATCTGTGCATAGCCCTGAATGAATCTCCTGTAGTTCCCAGCCAATCCCAAGAAACATCTGACTTCCTTCACTGTCGTTGGCCTGGGCCAATGCTTCACTGTTTCAACCTTCTGAGGATCAGTGGCAACTCCCTCCTTAGAAAGGATATGACCAAGGAAAGCTACCCCAAACTTCCAAAACTCATACTTCGACAGCTTGGCATACAAGTTATGATCATGTAACTTCTTTAATACCTCTGCTAGGTGCTTAGAGTACTCTTCCTCCGACTTCGAATACACCAGAATATCATCTATGAAAACCACCACGAAGGAATAAATAAATGGCTGCAAAATTCGATTCATTATATCCATGAACACTGCTGGTGCATTCGTCACTTCGAATGGCATTACCAAAAACTCATAGAGTCCATGACGAGTCCTGAAAGTTGTTTTACTTACATCTTCCTCCTTAACTCGAACTTGATGATACCCTGACTGCAGATCAATCTTCGAAAACACAACTACTCTCCGAAGCCTATCAAACAGATCATCAATCCGTAAAAGCTGATACTTGTTCTGAATAGTGGCCCTGTTGAACTCCCGATAGTCAATGCACATCCTCATTGAATCATCTTTCTTCTTTACTAACAACACTGGTGCTCCCCACGGTGAAGAACTCGGCCTGATGAATCCCTTACCCAGTAATTCTTCAATCTTCTTCTTAACCTCATCTTGCTCTACAGGTGCCATCCTGTTCGGAGCCTTAGGATCGGAGCACTTCCCGGCTGAACATTAATACAGAACTCAAAATCTCGCTGCGGTGGCAATCCCAGTAAATCTTTTTAAAATACCGTAAGAAAATCCCTCACAACTGGAATGCCTCTGACTTCATTTGGAATCATCAACTTAGATACCATAACAGTCACTTTTGGGTCCTTCCTCTTCTCCTGAAAAGTCACTACTGGACCTCCTGGTGCTTTCACTAACACCTCTTTCTTCTTGCATTCAATTGTGGTATCATATATTTCCATCCAATCAATGTCCACGATCACATCCACACCAAAGACTTGCATCTCAATGAGATCAATGCCAAATAATCTCCCACCAATCTCGATATCACAACCCTCATAATATCGATCAGTAGTCAATTCTTTCCTTGATTGCGTTGTCACCGACAAGACTCTGCCTAAAAACACCTTAGGTTCAACACCTAAGACTTTAGTAAAAATGGGCGACGCAAATGTATGCGAAGAACCAGTATCAAATAAAACTTTTGCTTTTATTCCATTAACCAAAACAAATTCTGTTACATGAAGAATGATACTCAAATCTCCAACTTATTCTTAAACAAAGTTTTACTTAATACATCAAATAAAATTTAAAATTCTTGCATACTCTGGATCACATTCTCTGAGTTACCTGCATCCTCCTCAATTAATGCGAACACTTGCCCCTGCCTCTGAAATTTGCCTCCGCCTGCACCTTCCTTCTTCATCTACGGACAGAAATGCTTCGTATGCCCCTCTCGCCCACACTGGAAACAAGTCTGCTTTGCCAGTTTAGGACTTGCTGACATGAAGTGACCTGCCTCCTTACAGTAGTAACAAGTCATCTCTTGAGTTGCGGGTGCCTTCTGCTCTGGCCTACTGAACTTGCCCTGCTTCACTGGGAACTTCTTCCCACCCTGACCAACTGTTGGCCTCTTGTTCCTGTTCCAGGTCTCCTGCTTCTTCTAGAACTGATCCATATCTTCTTCTGTCATTGCTGACCTCCTGACTAGCTTATCAAACCTTCGCCTTATTGATTCCTGGGGTTTTTAAGGGGTGTGGTTACGCTACAGGATAATACCGTAGACACGTGCGATACGCACTAAAACGTCTCCCGCCCTCTTCCCGCCATCATCTATTTGAAAAAGGTGCGTTAAGCACGTAAAAACTCAAATATAGACTTGAATACAAAAATAGGAAAAGAAAGGTAACACAGCTGATCAACTGAACCCATGGTGTTGCTGGCTTGGTCGATGACTTCTCTAGCAATACTCCGATGACCTCCTCAGGCGTCCCTGACAACTCCACCCCCCTAAGGAATGAACTTGTCCCAAGTTCACACTCAGAAAATTCCTCCTGCCAACAACACTCGAAACCTCTCAAAATTCCCACAGACATGCCATAATAGATGAAACTTGTTACTCTTACTGCAGGGATGCTGATGAGTCAGCTTCAAATCTTTAACAAATTTGGTAAGCACTGAAAGTATTTGCTCTAGAACATTATAGTGTTCTGCAAACTTCCTATCCATGGAATTGAGATCTTCCAGCAGAATGGACTCCTCCCTCTCAACTTCCTCCATTATTGGCTTTACCCTTTCTTGAAGATGAGCACTTGAAGTCTGAGTAATTGGAGATGATTCATTCTCATCCACAGTTAAGATATCTGCTATTGTGTCGCATTTTGCTACTAATCGGAATTCAATCTCTTGAACAATAGACCTTTGGTACTCCACCATGTCCATAGTTATTGCAGGTTGTTATTGTTGGACTTGCAACCAAAAACTTAGTGTCACTCCTGAGAAATAATTTGGTATTCCACCAACACCAGGTTCAAATAAATTAGCACTGTTGGATGAAAGAGGACCACTCAGCCGAATGCCAGTGTTACTTGCAAGTATGCCAAGAATTTTTAAAGTTTCAATGTGTGTCAAACACCATAGCTTTGGATTCATCTGACCCAAGAACCCAAATTTTGCAATAGTTGTTCCCACATGAATGATATACTCAAGTTGATTGTCTCCATAATTTGGCCGTCGATATCCAAAAGACCCATTAAACCATCAACAGAAGAAGACATGAGCTCGTTTGGTTGACCTGGAACAAATTTTACTTGAGTCACTTCTTCCATGTGGGGTTCTTCCAGGTTTACCACCTCAAGTGCATGAATTGTTGCCTTGAGGGATTGCAACTGCGAAGGCAAGAGTTTATAGATTAGGGATTCATGCCTATCCTCTGTTCTCAAACTCAAACAGTCACCAGCAAGATTAATTAGTGCCATTAAAATATCTAGTTTCTCATCAATACCCATATCCATTCCAATATTGGCTAATTTCAAAGCGGGGGTATCATTCACCCCATCACCTATCATTGCAACCACTTCACCGTCCTCTTTAAGAATTCTCACAATTTCTTGCTTGTATTTTGGCTCAGTCCTGGAAAATTGAAGCCCACCTTTCTGTCGTAATTGTGTCTTTTTATCAGGAAGAGCCATAAATTCTCTTCCTATAAAACTTTTTGAACTAATATCTTCAAGAGGAACAAATACCCCTATTTCCAGGTCAATTGCTTCTGCTGTCTCTTTATTATCTTCAGTAATTACCATCACTTGAATACCAGCCTCCCTACAATCCTCAATTTCTTGATGAACCTCTACACGAGGAGGATCCCTTGACCCAACTAATCCAACAAAAATGAGAACACTTTCGATCAACGAATAATTAGATGAATCAAGGAGCAGTTTATGTGCAGGATGATCTTCACCATCATATGTACTGAATTCCAAAAGATCTTCTTTATAAGCAAAACCTAGACAGCGCAATGCATTAGTTGACATTTCACGAAGGGATTCCAGAATTAGCCCTTTGGAGCTTCCATCCAGTTGCACAACAGACTTATTAAGCAACTGAATATAAGAACTTCTCTCCAATAAATTTTCAGCAGCACCCTTTACAAGTAAGGAATTTTTTCCAGAATCAGATCTTATGATAATTGCCATAGATTTCCTAGTGCGATCAAATTTAAGAGTTGCAACACTGCATGCCAGCCTATTCCACCATTGACAGCATTTTAATAGTTCAACAGAAACTGAGATTGAATCATTAAGGCCTTCTAGAAGTCCCATTTTCTCAACCATAACCTTCAAAGCAGCCTCAATAGGCATACCGCTGGCCACAAACTGATGATCGGAGTACGTAACACTAGCATCATTGAAAACAGCCGCAATCTTCGCAATCATCTTAAGATTCTCATCCATCTCAATCTTTGGCCATTCATCGATCCTCCCATCCCATGGATCATAAGTAGTCCCCCAATCTTAAAACTCCTCAAACAATCAGTCCACCATACAGCACTGGATGGGGAGTAAGTCATTATAGACGAGCCACATCCTCTGTACAGACCTGGTATGCCATTTACTCTTAGAATGTTTCTGAAAAAACCAAAACCATTCTTTTGTGCAGCCTCTCCTGAAACTACCTGCATCCTGGTCTTTATTGCAGATTGAGGGTATAAGGCCACAGTAGAAAGGCCAGCTCCGCCAATATATAACTTAGTTTTGTCGAGCTTGTCAATGTGCCCATTGGTATCATCATCACCATAGAGTCCTCCAGGTAACCAAATGACCTTTTTGACACCAAGATACAACTTCAGATCATTCTCTATTTCTTCTTTTTCTTGGTCGTGCATTTCATCAAACACCTTTGAAGACTCATCACCATTCTTCTCAACACTTTTTACTTTCGCTTCAAAACTCAATAAATCTTCACCATTTACAACAACTCCATCCTTAATTTGAGCTCTAAACACATTCCCACCATCACAACAACCTTTAGAATTTAAAAAGTTTGTGTTAGGATTAGTTACCTCCCTCCTTTCAACCCGTTAAGGTGCTATCGAGAACAATGGAGCAGTGGGGATAAGTGACGTGGTCTGTGGTTCTGGGTTGGACGGTTGAGGGTGAACCATCGAAATCTGAAGAACAGTGGAACGATCGGAACAAAAACAAGCTGGTTCAGATATTGGAGTAATGGTGTGTGGAACAGAAGAATGAAAGGAGGACGAGGTGAGTGCAGTGGAACTATTCAAACGGAAACAAACTGGTTCAGATCTTGGAGTAGTGGGAAGCTGTGGATTGGATTGCTGCAATATCGACATCATCGCATCCAATTTCTCTTCCAGTCTGGTCATCCTCACCTCAAACTCTCCATTAAGAGAATCGAGTCGCTTCTCCATCAATTTCGACTGTAAATTGATCGTTTGAATCCCCTCCTTCACTGATCGGATACCCTCCCTCACCATCAACGTGCCTCCGGTGAAGGTTGGCTCTGATACCACTTTGTCAGGGATTCTTTTCTCGAGAGCGCTTGAAGTTGCCATTAAGGGGAAGGTTGGAAGAACTAGGGTTTAGAAAGAGAAGATTTGGGGAAGAACTGGATCGATTTATTCATTGATATTTTTCAGAACTTACAACTCATCCTATATAGGGAAGGAAGGGGGTGTGGTTACGCTACAGGACAATACCGTAGACACATGCGATACGCACTAAAACGTCTCCTGCCCTCTTCCTGCCATCAGCTATTTGAAAAAGGTGCGTTAAGCACGTAAAAACTCAAATACAGACTCGGATACAAAAACAGGAAAAGAAAGGTAACATAGCTGATCAACTGAACCTATGGCGTTGCTGGCTTGGTCGATGACTTCTCTGGAAATACTCCGATGACCTCCTCAGGCGTCCCTGACATGGTGATCAGAGGTTGGTACAGCAGCAAGGAGATGTAGACGTGAGGATGGGTAGAGGAGAAGGTAGGAGAGGATGTTGGTCGGAGCGCCCGACGGTGAGGAGGTCGGAGACGGAGAAGATGAGAACCGGGTTTGAGGTTTTTCCAATTTGACTATAGGGTTTCTGATTTGGGGCAGCCGCAAGTCGGTGTAGATGATAGGGATGGGTGAAGGAGAAGGTTTGAAAATGGAGGAAGTTGGTCAGAGATCTCGACGATGAGGAGGTTAAAGACAGAGAAGATGAGACCGGGTTAGGGGCTTTTCCAATTTGTAAAATAGGGTTTTCGATTTGGGGTAGCAACAAGGAGATGTAGACGTGAAGACGATGAGGATGGGTGGAGGAGAAGGTAGGAGATGAGGTTGGTCGGTGTTCTCGAAGGCGAGGAGGTCGAACTTCGACGGAAATATGAATCGGGAGAAGATGAGAATGAGGTTGGATTTTTCTAATTTTGGGGGTTTAGTTTAGCTGTTTAGGAAATAGGAATAGTATTAGAACTTAGAAGATTAGACTATTAGACTATCAGTAATTTAGTATGTCTATCAGTATACAACTATAAATAGTTATTAAATAAATATGTTATAAATTAAGCGGATATTCGTATCCGAATCAACTTTTTTTAGGTATATCCGTATTCGTATCCGTATCTGACTTTTTTTATTTAGATATCCGAATCTGTATCCGTATCTGCCTGGATGCGGATTTTTCATATCAGTATCTGCAAAAATTATAAATTTGGATACAGATTGAATCGGATATATCCTTATCCGAGAACATCCATAATTAATGTTCTCATCTATTCTGCCAGTGTAAATAAAACTATACACAGTTTTTAAACACAAGTTATTCATAACAATTTCAATTGATATAAAAAGTGCATGCGCAATGTAGTAGTAGATCATACATTCATATGTTTATTGTTTGCCTCGCTTTCAGCCCTGACGCTCTTTGGGAAATTAGCGAAAATAAAGCTTACGTAAGAAAACACCAAAGAGAAAACTGGCTAAAAATACTTGTTTTCACTTCAGAACAATTTATGGCTAAATTTTTGAAAACCACCCACAGTTTTGAGCCAAAATCAATAGATTCACTTATATATTGATATGTTTCATTAAGATCTGCTCCATCAATAAACGGAATTTTTTTCCAAACTGCCCCACTTTTAAAAGTTTTTTTCCAAACTGTCCTACTTTTTTTTTAAATTCCCAAACCATCCCACTCGGTCTTTGAAAGACCGAGTTTAGTTAAAATTAACCCGGTTTTTCAAAGACCGAGTGTTAGTCTTGGATTTCGAATTCTAACACTCGGTCTTTGAAAAACCGAGTTATTTTTGCCTAAACTCGGTCTTTCAAAGACCGCACAGTCATTTTGGTAAATACTTTCAAAAGTGGGTTAGTTTGGTAAATACTTTCTAAAAGTGGGTCATTTTGGTAATAGGTTCGGTATGTAGAAGGAAAAATACCAATTAAGAACTAGAGACCATTTAAGGTTGTAACAAGTGTTTGTACCTTTAACTTTAGTACTGCAACCATTTATAGTATGTTTCCCTTCAAAATTTAAATTTCTTTAGTGTTGCACAGTCAGTAGAAAAATTCTGGACCAAAAGATGGAAGCCAAAAGATGGAGGATCTAGTTCAAATTGTAAGTCTTCATCTAAACAAATACAGAGACTAAATTATTACATAATTCTACAACTGGACACAGAGAATGTTAACAACTGGACATTTATAGGTTGTTACTTTATGAAGCTTAAGCATGCAGGAGATTCTGTTGTTAGGTGACAGAATCAAAACCATTGGTTGACCATCAAAACATATTCTGTGGCTATCTGTTGAACTTATTGTCTTTCTATTTGAACATAATATACTAGGATGCTGTTAACCAGTGGTTCTACTTATGGTTGGGCCAGCATACATAAAAATCATTATATAAGGAGTATTAATGTGGAATTTTGTCATAATATATATGGAGTTTGTGTGTATAACATTCTAGAGTTCTAGATCCAAGCTGGATTCAAATTTTCTTTAATCTTACCCATTTCTAACAAAGATCTATCTCTGTAAGCATGTGTCGCCAACTCAAGTTGAGTCCACTGACATATATGTTTATGGAACATAAAAACATGTATGCACAAGTAGGTTGTTAAGTAATTATTATTGATATTAAAATATTAAAAACATGTATGCACAAGTTGAGTTCCTTTTCTATGTTTAATATTAAAATGTGATTGTTAAGTAATTATTATTGACATTCATAGTTAACTATAATATTCATTATTTTCATTTATTTCATATTTCTCTGTTCATATTGTGTTTTAACTAGTGTAAAGTGTTATTACTATTAGTTATGTTCTGATAAAGTTTAATTTGATTATACAATAATAGTTTAAAATAGTTTAATATTAGACATAGTTTCCAAATAATCAAGTTGGTGTTTGTGATTTGCTAGTATTATGTAACACTTGTTATAACCTTAAATGATCTCTAGTTCTTAATTGATATTTTTTTCTTCTACAAACCGAACTTATTATCAAAATGATCCACTTTTTGAAAGTATTTACCAAACTGACCCACTTTCGAAAGTATTTACCAAAATAACTGTGCGGTCTTTGAAAGACTGAGTTTAGGCAAAAATAATTCGGTTTTTCAAAGACCGAGTGGGATGGTTTAGAAATTAAAAAACAAAGTAGGGAAGTTTGGGAAAAACTTTCAAAAAGTAGGGCAGTTTTGGAATAAAATCCAATAAACGTTAATCAATGAGATCCCTTTGATATTTAATTCGATCACGTGCATACACATAATGTATTAGGCTAATTTTAGGACAAAATTGTCCCTTATCAACTATAACTAGTATAACTCATGCAATTACACAGAATTTTCAAAAATGAGAAAATAACAAAGCTTTTTTGTGTGTCAAAAATTTACATAATAACATGTATAGAATATTGCAATATTTTTAGGTTTGATTAACAGATATGATTGTAGTTCAAATTTTGTAAGGATAAAGAGCAACTGTGAGGTTTATCTCTTGCATTATTATCGAGTTGGTCGGATCGGGTCTTACACTACCGAACCCGGGCCTGCTTCTCTATTGGTCTAAATATTTGATCCAGACTCGATCCGTGAGAACTGGGACTTGACCCTATTAAAAAATGCTAACCATCCGGTCTGAGTAGCGGCGAGCTGGTGGTCTTGGACAGGAATGGGAGGTTGAGCCTACTACTTCTTCTCTTCTCCTTTATTTATTTTTTTTTATATTATGTATTTATTTCATTATTTCATTATTATTATTATTATTATTATTATTATTATTATTATTATTATTATTATTATTATTATTATTATTATTATTATTATTATTATTTTGGGGGGGGGAGGATATTATTTATTTATTTCATTATTTCATTATTATTATTATTATTATTATTATTATTATTAATTTTTTGGGGGGGGGGGGTGGTTATTTGCAGGTTAGAGTTAGAGTTTTTTTTTTTCGGGTCGGGTCCATTTTGAGCTGAACAGACCCGATCTAAAAATATGAAGGGCGCCTATTTTAGGACTCGGACCTTACCCGCAATAAACCAAGTACAGGTCCGAGTACAGGTCGGGTCCAATTTTAGCGGAACAAGACCCGATCCGAAAATATGAACGGATCCTATTTAGGACCCAAACCTTACCAATAATAGATCGTGTTGATTCCAGTCCAATGTGGTGTTCTAGTCGGTTCCGGGTTTCGGATTTTTGTGGTACTGCTAGTTACCTCCTACATTTGCGAGATTTTTTTTTAAAGGGAAAAAAAAATTGGAACAAAAGTTGTCTTAGCATAATATATTGTATAGATAGTATAACTCTGTACGATATTGCACATAACTTTTAAAAATGAGAAAATAATAAAACTAATTTTGAAATTTTCATCTAATAGCATATATACATTATTACATGATTTTTGATGTTTGATTAAGGGATATGATTCTCACTCAAAATTCGAATGGCAGAAGAGTGGGGAGTTGTTGTTGATTCTTGATTTTGATGATCACAACACAGTACAACATGTGTCTATGTTATACAGCTAACATTGCAGATTGTACATACAAAAGACTATTCTAGCTGAACAAATGAACAAGCTCAAAAGGATACAGATAAAGACTTCACTCAGACAAGATCCAAGACTTCTCTCAAGACAAGACTCAAGACTCAAGACCTTAGCTCAATTATGTCAAAATTGTAGTGTCTTGTAAAAACATTGTATCTTACTTTTTGTTGAGTCTTAGTCTGATGTAAAGCCTTGTCACACACACACACACTCAAAATTTCATAATGTGTGTCTCTTAAAAACCCCCAAAAAGAGTCAAAACAGTTTGAAGAAATTTAACTTTTGAGTACCAGTCGACTTAAGCTTCTGCCAGTCGACTGATAGTACAAAACTATTTAAATTTATTCAAACTCTGATCAGTCGACTCATATGGCAACCCAGTCGACTGTTCGAGAGCTTTTGACCGTTTTCTGTTTTTCAAAATCGAATTTTTTTAAACTCAAAAGCTTAGATCCGTTGGTTGACAGTTGGAGTAACTGTCTCCCAACGTTCAGGAGATCAAACTCTTTAAGGAGAGTTCAGATCTCACTGAAAAGATCTACAGAATTCTCTTTGAAAATCCGAGCATTGTTTGTGAGAAAAATTCTAAGTGATATCTTTGAGAAATAAAGCTTTCAAGATCATACACTCTGGTTCTCTACACTCAGTCCAGTATAGCAACGAATTCGCTCTGGACTGAGTATAGAAGTCGACCTTGTTTATTAGCCACGTGCATCAACACATACACCAACAAGGCTATAGGTTGACTGTAAAGTATTTCTTGTTCTCTTGCTCTCGGTTGGAGAGTGTTTTTGACTCTAGGTTGTAGAGTCGGTTTTTGTTTCACTCTTGGTAGTAGAGTGGGTTGGCTTTCTCTGGTTGAGAGAAAGGACTACGGGTTAGACAAGGTTGTTGTCGTAACGCCGTAGGGTATTCTTGTAATCTTTTTCAAGAATAGTGGAAATCTCAAGTGGGTTGCTTGGGGACTGAATGTAGGTCGGGAGGACCGAACCAGGATATATCTTGTGTACTCTGTGATTGATTGTCTTGTGTTTGCATTTACTCTTGTTTATTTAAGTTCTGCAAAAAGTTTCTGGACAGTCGACTCCTTGCACTATCAGTCGACTGGTCAGTGCCGTTTGTAGTTGTAGTTTCATTGTGCCTTCAGTCGTCTGTCTTATTCATCAGTCGACTGCACAGAGTTATTGTTTTTAATTTATTTTGATTATATCAGTCGACTGGTGCATAACCAAGTCGACTGCTCCGAGAAAAATTTCCGCAGTTTTTATTAAACACTATTCACCCCCCTCTAGTGTTTGTTGTCTCGCCTACAGGATCCAACACTTGGTATCAGAGCGAGGTTACAGGCTATGGCAACTACTTCAAATACAAATCAGTACCATGAAGGCCAATCTACACAACGGCCACCACTATTTGATGGAACGAACTACAATTATTGGAAGTGCCGAATGAGAATCTACCTCTAACCAATCAACTACGAGATATGGCAAATGACAGAGACGGAATACACTGCCCCTACCATTCCATATGCACAATGGAATGATGATCAAAAGAATCAGACTATGAACAATGCCAAAGCAATGAATGCCTTATTTTGTGCACTCACAAAGGAAGAATTCAACCGTGTATCCAATGCTACAACCGCACATCAAATTTGGTATACACTCGAGGTAACACATGAAGGAACGAATAAAGTAAAAGAGTCTAAAATTTCTGTTCTTGTCTACAGGTTTGAGATGTTCAGAATGAAAGACAATGAGATTGTGTCCGAGATGATTACCAGATTCACAGACATCACAAACTCTCTTGTGGCGCTTGGAAAGACTTACACTCAAGCAGAGATGGTTAGAAAAGTCTTGCATGCACTCACTCCAGAATGGAAGAAGAAAACCACAGCAATAGAGGAAGTAAATGACTTGTCACAACTTTCTCTCGAGAATCTTGTTGGCAATCTCATGGCATATGAGGTCCAACTTGAAGATCGAAAGAAGGATACAGAATCACACCAAACAAAGAAGAAATCATTGGCTTTTAAAGCCATGACAGACTCAGAAGATGAGGAAGAAGATGAAGAAGAGATAGCAATGTTCACTCGGAGATTCAAGAAGTTCTTAAAGAAGGGTAAGTTTCATTCTAAAGTTAGAGATTCTAATGACCCTCCTACATGTTTCAGGTGCAATAAAATAGGTCACATGAAGAAGGATTGTCCCTTAGAAAATGCAAAGAACAAGGGAAAATCATCCAACTTCAAGAAGGACAAATATTCAAAGAACAAATTTGCCAAGAACAAGAAGGCTTATCAAGCTACATGGGATGATAGTGATTCATCTTCCGAAGAAGAAACGGATGAAAATAACGAAGTGGCAAATGTGTGTTTCATGGCTGCACAAGAACATATAAGTAATGATTATGATTCCGAAGATCTTCTTGATGCTTTTAATGAAATATTCCAAGAGTTAAAGAAAGAAAAGATTAGAGTTAAAAATCTTAAGAAAGTGAATCAAGCACTCAATCAAGAAAATCTTAACCTTGATAAGGAAGTAAAATCCTTAAATTCTCGCATTTCAAGTTTAGATACTGATCTTGAAACTCTCAAAAAGAATTATGAAGAGATTTCAAAGAACGTATCTAAGTTTAACAAAGGCAAAGAGAATTTAAATGATATGCTTCATCATCAAGTTACATCTAGTCAAAAATATGGACTTGGTTTTAAAAAATCTTCTGTAAAAGAATCTCCTGTTGTAAACACTAGTAAAAATAAATCAGCATCTATTTCTAGTGTTACACACAAGTTGTATGATTTCTTTGAAAAGCCTAAGGTTGTTAATTCTAGTGATAAAAGCAAGACTACCGTTCGGTTAAGTCGACTGAACCATACAACCAGTCGTCTGTCCAGAGGTATTGGATCTTATTCAACGAGATCAAAACCTTTTATAAGTCGACCTAGTGGATCAGCCAGTCGACTGATGTACACCAACAGTCGACTGAAGGACACTGTTAAGTCGACTGGACAGAACAAGTTAGTATGGGTTCCAGTCAGTCTAAATCAGAATGATAGAATAGCTTATATTAACTCATATTTGTTAAATGTGTGTAATTCTACTTATTATATTCCTGCTTATGGAGGAAGTCAAACTCTTCATGGGTTTGGTTTTCCCCAAACTAATGTGTTTTGGACCCAATAAAAAGGGTACCATATTTACCTTAAACTTTTTATAGGTACCCAAGAAAGAACGCTGGATATTAGACAACGGATGTTTAAAACACATGACAGGACATGCCAACCTACTCTCCACCATTCAAAGTATAGATGGAGGAACCGTCATCTTTGGAGATAACAACAAAGGCAGAGTCATAGGTATTGGCATGGTCGGTAAAACTTCTAACCCAACTATAGAAAATGTATTATTAGTTAGTGGTTTAAAGCATAATCTTTTAAGTATTAATCAATTATGTGATAAAGGATATAAAATAGTTTTTGAAAAAGATGCATGCTTGATTTATGATTCTACTATGCAAAATGTTATTTTTCGAGGTTTTCGTAAAAATAATATTTATGAATTGTGTTTGAATACAATTGATCTTTCAAATGAATTTTGTTTAATAGTCTCTAACAATGAATCTTGGCTATGGCATAGAAGATTTGGACATGTGAACATGAAAAATCTCTCAAAATTATCTAAATATAACCTAGTTAAAGGACTGCCAAAACTATCCTTTAAAAAGGATAAGTTATGTGATGCATGTCAACTAGGAAAACAAATCAAATCCACTTTTAAAACAAAAGAAGTAATTTCTACTAGTAGGCCACTCAAATTAATTCATATGGATTTATTTGGTCCTACTAGAGTTGCTTCTTTAAATAAAAGTAGATATGTATTTGTTTTAGTAGATGATTTTTCAAGATTCACTTGGACATTCTTTTTAAAACATAAAAATGATGCTTTTGAGGAATTTGCACATTTTTGTAAACGTGTTCAAAATCAAAGATCTTTAACTATAGTCACTATTAGAAGTGATCATGGTGGAGAATTTGAAAATGAAACATTTACAGAATATTGCAACAAGAATGGTATAACACATTCATTTGCATTTCCTAGAGCTTCACCACAAAATGGAGTGGTTGAAAGGAAAAATAGGACTTTGCAAGAATGCGCACGTACTATGCTTGTTGAAAGCAATCTACCAAAGCATTTTTGGGCTGAAGCTGTTGCTACAGCTTGTTATGTTTTAAATAGAATTCTTCTAAGACCTAAGCTAAAGAAGACTTGTTATGAGTTATTTTTTAATAAAATTCCTAAAGTCTCTTACTTTAAGACATTTGGTTGTAAGTGTTTTATTCTAAACACAAAAGATAATTTAGACAAATTTGATCCTAGATCTAATGAGGGTATCTTTTTAGGATACTCAAATAGGAGTAAAGCATATAGAATTTTCAATAAGTCTACAATGACTATTGAAGAATCAATGCATGTTACATTCGATGAATCTTTACCTTCATTAACCTTAAATAAAGATGATGAAACTGATTCATCACCTTTAGATAATGTGATTAAATCCTTAGAACAAACTAATCTGACTGATAAGTCGACTGAAGTGAAGCAGTCGACTGAAGAACAAGTCAAGTCGACTGATCCGATTGTGATATCTTCAACTTTACCAAAGTCATTTGTTGAAGTCAAAGATCATCCTCATGACTTAATAATTGGTGACATCTCCCATGGCATTCAGACACGTTCACATGTTAATATGATCTCTCATACAGCATTCTTGTCGGATTTTGAACCGAAAAATATACAAGAAGCTTTTGAGAATGAATATTGGATGAATGCCATGCAAGATGAACTAAACCAATTTATAAGGAATGATGTATGGGATTTAGTTCCTAGACCTCCTGATCAGACTATTATTGGTACCAAATGGGTATTCAAAAATAAGTTAGATGAATCAGGACAAGTTGTAAGGAACAAAGCTAGATTAGTTGCTCAAGGATATAATCAAGAAGAAGGTATAGATTTTGATGAAACATATGCTCCTGTTGCTAGATTAGAATCTATTCGTATTTTATTATCTTTTGCTTGTTTCATGAATTTTATACTTTATCAAATGGATGTGAAAAGTGCCTTTCTTAATGGGTTTATTAAGGAAAATGTTTATGTTAAACAACCACCAGGTTTTGAACATGAAAAATTTCCAGATCATGTTTATAAATTGAAAAAGGCTTTATACGGTCTTAAACAAACACCTCGTGCTTGGTATGATCGTCTAAAAACTTTTCTTTTAGAAACAGGATTTGAAATAGGTAAAGTAGATACTACTTTGTTTATCAAAAGAGTTAAGAATGATATCTTAATCATACAAATATATGTTGATGATATAATTTTTGGTTCTACTAATAATAATCTATGTCAAGAATTTGCTAATACCATGAAAAATGAATTTGAGATGAGTCACATGGGTGAACTCAATTATTTCCTTGGACTTCAAATTAAACAGTCCTCAAATGGCATATTTATTAATCAAGGCAAATATGCAAAGGAACTACTCAAACGTTTTAACATGGATAGTACTAGTAGTAAATCCACACCTATGGCTACTACTACTACTCTTGACAAAGATTTATTAGGTAAGAGTGTTGATCAAAAACTCTATCGAGGTATGATTGGTTCACTCTTATATATTACAACAAGTAGACCAGATATTATGTTCAGCGTATGTTTATGTGCTAGATATCAATCTAGTCCTAAAGAGTCTCATTTAAAAGCAGTGAAACGAATTTTAAGATATATTAAAGGCACATCTGCATATGGTTTATTTTATCCACGCACCGATAATTTTCAACTTCTGTCATATAGCGATGCTGATTTTGCTGGAAGCAAAACTGATCGCAAGAGTACTAGTGGTACATGTCACTTTTTGGGACATTCCCTAGTCTCTTGGTGCAGTAAAAAGCAAAATTCTGTATCCCTATCAACCACAGAAGCTGAGTATATCGCTGCAAGTTTGGCATGTGCACAAATTTTGTGGATGAAACAAACTTTATTAGACTATGGTATTTCATTTGAGAAACCTCAATTATGTGTGATAATACCAGTACAATTAATTTATCTAAAAATCCGATTCAACATTCACGTACGAAACATATTGATATTCGACATCATTTTCTACGTGATCATGTTTTAAAAGGAGATATATCTTTAGATTTTATCTCTACTGATAAACAAGTAGCAGATATATTTACCAAGCCCCTTAAAGAAGATACTTTCATTAAATTAAGGAGAGAACTTGGAATTTGTGATTTTATTGATATTTACTGAAAATTATTTCTGTTAAGTCGACTGTATTCTTGAGTAAGTCGACTGTATTGGTTTTTAAACATATCAATTTTTTTATCTAACCAGTCGCCTGGTTCCTATACCAGTCGACTGATTAGTACACATAAATTTTTTTATTTTCTTCTCGACTCAGTCGACTGATATACCCTACCAGTCGACTGTCGCGAGCTCAATCGTCTTCAGCGACTATTCATCGTGCCTTTTGAGATGTAATTCACCTCTCTTTTCACCCGTGATCTCTAATCTCTACCGTCGATTTTTTTCTCTCTTTGATCTCAGCCGTTTATTCGCAGTTAAAACCCCTTTACCAGCCGTTTTTTTCACCCTTACCGATCTCAAATTTTTCACCCAATTCCAAACCCTAGTTTGTGAAGAAGAAAGTGGTCGACTCTCACATTGCTGCTGGTGCTTGCCTCTGGTCTTTCTTTCCTTTTCTTTGGTAAAATCCTTTTCCCTCTCTTTTCATGGCACCTAAAAGATCCAAGAGATTTCATGAGGGTAGTTCTTCATCTCAAGACTACACTCAATTTCTCTTGAGTCCCGATCTCATTGATCAATGGTACCTTATTTGTACCATTACAATCTTCCCTGGAAGATTTGTTAACTTCAATGACCTTGATCGTTTCAATCTTATTCCCTTGTTCCAAAATAGTAGTCTTTATGATTTTCTGTCTTTATCAAACCAACCCAATTACTATCCCCAACTCATCTATTTGTTTTACACAAATATGAGAGTTGTACAAAAACCAGATGGGAATGTTGTAATCCGTTCGTCTGTGAAGAATGTTAAAATGACACTCACACCGACTAGGATCAATCAAATATTGGGTATTGATGATGGGGGATTAATTCTTGATGAAATTCTTTTAGATGATGCCTCTATTTTATCTAAAATCTTCTTACCCAATCATGGCCCTCCAATGACAAGCAAAAATATTAAACCAATTGCTAAGCTTGTAGGTAGAATATTAGCCTATAACATCCTTCCCAAAAAGGGTAGTTATGACCAATATTCTATTGAATTACAGAAAGCTATGTATGCAATTTTTGGTAAAATTGCTGTCAATTGGGGTCAAGTCATCTTTTTTAAACTCAATCAAGACCACACTCACTTTCTACCTTTTGGAGGTCTTCTTACTAGAGTCTTTATAGCTTTTGGTATTGATCTCGATTCCGAGACCAATATTGTTACTCATTATGAGTGTTTCGATCGTGCTAGTTTGGCACGAATGAAACTTCTTGATGCTCCTTCTAGATCACCTCCTAGGTCTCCTCCTCTTTCTCAAGCTCCTTTAGGTTCTACTTCTAGACCCTCTAGACCTTCTACCTCTACTGATCCACTTCTTCAAGCCAACTATGATGATCCTCGTACCCTATATGACTGTGTTTCCTATCTAATGAAGCATTCAGCCACTGTATACACCCAACTTCATAACCTAGATTCCAAACTAGACCACATTGATTCTAAGCTTGACAACCTCACTCATCTTTTCAACTCTCAATTTCACCCTCCTTCTCAAGGTGACGATGAAGACTCCGATGAAGAAGATTGAAGACTTTTTATTTTCTCTTCTATTATGTAATTTTCTTTCTTAATGCACTTATTTCTGTATAAGACTTTATCTTAGTTTCCTTTTAATGCAAAAGATTGTTATTTTGTGCTTTTTGATGATAACAAAGGGGGAGAGATATCTGTGTTATATCTGTGTTATATCAGTTTATCTCTGTGTTATTTTCTGTGTTATTTATGTTTTGATATCATCTCATTTGTTAACTTTGTTCTATTTTTGGGTATTGGAAAACTCTCTGGTCAGTCTACTGTCCAAAGGCATATCAGTCGACTGCTGCTACTGCATCTGTACTTATTTTCCGCTTATGATTTTTCTAAGTATGGTTTCCTGATCAGTCGCCTGCCATTTTTGATAAGTCGACTGATACATGTTACATTTTTTAAGACAATGTTTTTTGTGTTTTTAAAAGGGGGAGCATGTCTTTACTATGCTTGTATATTATCTTTTATTATCAGCTATTGTGTTGTCATCATCAAAAAGGGGGAGAATGTTGATTCTTGATTTTGATGATCACAACACAGTACAACATGTGTCTATGTTATACAGCTAACATTGCAGATTGTACATACAAAAGACTATTCTAGCTGAACAAATGAACAAGCTCAAAAGGATACAGATAAAGACTTCACTCAGACAAGATCCAAGACTTCTCTCAAGACAAGACTCAAGACTCAAGACCTTAGCTCAATTATGTCAAAATTGTAGTGTCTTGTAAAAACATTGTATCTTACTTTTTGTTGAGTCTTAGTCTGATGTAAAGCCTTGTCACACACACACACACTCAAAATTTCATAATGTGTGTCTCTTAAAAACCCCCAAAAAGAGTCAAAACAGTTTGAAGAAATTTAACTTTTGAGTACCAGTCGACTTAAGCTTCTGCCAGTCGACTGATAGTACAAAACTATTTAAATTTATTCAAACTCTGATCAGTCGACTCATATGGCAACCCAGTCGACTGTTCGAGAGCTTTTGACCGTTTTCTGTTTTTCAAAATCGAATTTTTTTAAACTCAAAAGCTTAGATCCGTTGGTTGACAGTTGGAGTAACTGTCTCCCAACGTTCAGGAGATCAAACTCTTTAAGGAGAGTTCAGATCTCACTGAAAAGATCTACAGAATTCTCTTTGAAAATCCGAGCATTGTTTGTGAGAAAAATTCTAAGTGATATCTTTGAGAAATAAAGCTTTCAAGATCATACACTCTGGTTCTCTACACTCAGTCCAGTATAGCAACGAATTCGCTCTGGACTGAGTATAGAAGTCGACCTTGTTTATTAGCCACGTGCATCAACACATACACCAACAAGGCTATAGGTTGACTGTAAAGTATTTCTTGTTCTCTTGCTCTCGGTTGGAGAGTGTTTTTGACTCTAGGTTGTAGAGTCGGTTTTTGTTTCACTCTTGGTAGTAGAGTGGGTTGGCTTTCTCTGGTTGAGAGAAAGGACTACGGGTTAGACAAGGTTGTTGTCGTAACGCCGTAGGGTATTCTTGTAATCTTTTTCAAGAATAGTGGAAATCTCAAGTGGGTTGCTTGGGGACTGAATGTAGGTCGGGAGGACCGAACCAGGATATATCTTGTGTACTCTGTGATTGATTGTCTTGTGTTTGCATTTACTCTTGTTTATTTAAGTTCTGCAAAAAGTTTCTGGACAGTCGACTCCTTGCACTATCAGTCGACTGGTCAGTGCCGTTTGTAGTTGTAGTTTCATTGTGCCTTCAGTCGTCTGTCTTATTCATCAGTCGACTGCACAGAGTTATTGTTTTTAATTTATTTTGGTTATATCAGTCGACTGGTGCATAACAAAGTCGACTGCTCCGAGAAAAATTTTTGCAGTTTTTATTAAACACTATTCACCCCCCCCCCCCCCCCCCTCTAGTGTTTGTTGTCTCGCCTACAGGATCCAACAGTTGTCTCCTATATTTGCTCTCATTTTTCTGTTTAAAAAAAATTCTAGACAAAAGTGGTTTAGCATAATATATTATATAGATATCTGATTATGTTATAGATTAAGGTTAATTTTATATTTTATTTTTGTTGTGGATCCCAAAACTAATAGAATATTCAATAATCATATGGATTAGGAAGGAGTGATATAGATATTTTATTCTAAAATCAAATGAATTTAAACCCAGTTGGACTTTTCTCCAAAAACTAAAAAGGTGACCTTAGAGCATCTCTAATCGTTTTTGCTATTTTGCCAATTTGGCAAAATAGCAAATGACAAAATAAGTATTTTGCTTCAATCATCGTTTTCTATAATTTAACAAAAAGCAAAAAAAATAAATTAAAAAAAAACGGACGGAACATGTTGTTTCGTCTGTTTTTTTTAATTGATAAGATGATTTAATTAGGGATTAAATCGTATTTAGTTATTAAAAATATATTAAATTAGTGATTATTTAATTAAATTATTACTTAAACCTTGATTAAGTGGGATTAAGTGGGTTTAATCTCCCTTTGTTGAGACGAGACATGTTGTCTCATCCAAGAACTTTTCGGTTTCGGACGGGACAACATTTCCCGTCCGATGCCTCTTTCCTTTTTATTCTTTTTTTTTGTGGGGGGGGGGGGAGAACATGTTCCGTTCGATCGCTAAAACAGTAAAAAAAATTAGGGACGAAACATGTTGTCTCGTCTGATTCCATTAAAAAATTATGAGACGAAATATCTTGTTCTGTCTGCTATATTTGACAATTGCAAAATTCATTTCTCAAATTTGACGAGGTACTGTTCATCGTTTGCTAAAATTTGACAAAATAACAAACGGTTGCAGCTGGCAATTGCTAAATTTTTTGCTATTTTGTAAAAATAGCAAACACAATTGGAGATGCTCCTACTAATGTATATTAATATATAGGTAGATTTATTGATTTTGAATTAAAATTGGGAGGTGGTTTTTGAAATTTAGCTTTAAATAAAGATCTCAATCAATATCCTTATAATTAAGGATCGAGGCTGCTTTATTTAATACCTATTAAGTTTCAGACCGGTCTTGTAGAAACTCCATTGTCTGAATCAGAAACATTCAGAAGCTAGGATGCATCGAGAAGTCCAGAATCTCACAGATAAAGACTAGGGTGCATAAGTTCTCTCAATCCCAGTCTGATCTCACATCCCCCATAACTGGTTGGTTCAATAGGAGGCAACCTACAGTGAAAGTGAAAGTGATGGTGATAGTGATGTGTGCGTCCCCCTAGGTCATTGCTTTTGAATTTGCATTTTTTTTTCTTTTTTTTGCTTGTAATGTTTCCTCTCATACTCAGTCCTGTTCATTTCAGGACTTAGGAGAATAGGAGGGATCAAAAGTCAAGGGATACAGTGAAAATAAGACAAAGGTTTTAAATTGAATTGAAGAGGGGACACCTTTTAAAGGATATGAAGGAATCTCATTTCAAAATTCCATATTTAGATTGAGGATTTAGAGAAGAAAATTTTGGAAGGTATTTGATGTTGGTGTTAGTATTACGGTGTTGTGTGTTCACGGGTTGGATGTGATGCGCCGTGGTTTGCTTGAGTTGCTTTAAAGTTTGGAGGACATGTGAAAATTTAAAGAGTAAATTTCAGTTAACCCAACCGTTAACCCTACCGGCTTTTACATCTTTAGCAGAAAGCTGTACTCAGGTTTTTTTTTTCTTTTTTTTTGCAAAAAATTATACTGAACTTCATTTTTCGTTAGGAGCCACTGACGTCGTTATATTTAGCATGGTATGCCTAAAATATCCCTAGACTATATTAACGGGTAAAGTTATATAAAAAAACCAGAAAAAAAGTTTTCATCTCAATCTCAATCCCAACCCCTTCCTCCTCTTCATCTCCTCACCCAATCCCGAATTCCATCTCCTCACCAAAAAAAAAAAAAAAAAAGTTTATGCTTGGGACTCCATCTCACTCAATCCTGAACTCAATCACAAAACATGATCTGGACGATAGCATGAGCACGTTTTGAACGTTTTTCAATCCCACAATCAAAACGAGAGAGAGAGAGAGAGAGAGAGAGAGAGAGAGAGAGAGAGAGAGAGAGAGAGAGAGAGAGAGAGAGACAGTGATTTGGAATGTAAGGTGTGATATTTTCTCAGTTCCAATCCATATTCTGGTAAAAGATTCATACTTGTTGATTTTTCCTGAATTTTTTTGGTGAATTCTAGTGCTCATTTTGCAGCCCAAATGAGATTATTTTTTGCTGAATCACAAAGTTTGGTGGAGATTTTTATCTTTTCCTTGCTTGTAGTGAGATCTGTGTAAACAAAGATTCAATCTTTGATTAATTTTAGAATAATGTTTTTAGCGCAAATATGAGATTTTCAGTTTTTAGATCTGTAATTTGCTTGGAGTTTGAAGAAGTTCTTGTGTAAAAAATTGGATCTTTGTTTGTTTGTGGTGCAGAAGTTAGGAAAATGAGGAAGCAGAAATGGATGAGCTTATGCTCCAATTTGAGAGATAAACCAAATCCTTGGTAGTTGAATCACAGCATACATAGTCTTGTTTGTTTATCTAGACACTAGATACTCATTACTTAGTGATATCAAAAATTTTAACATCTATAGATTATAGCTATTAATCTTGATATGACTCTGCCGATTATTGTCTTGGACAATGGATATTATAGGGATCCACTACACAATGATGGAAGTTTATTAGGGGAGACTCAATGTGAATGGTTACGACAAGAGTTAAATGAGTTACTTTGTTTGGCATGACATGTTGCATTCTTTATAGTCTTTAGTTAATGATAGTGTTTTATGTTTAATTTGTGGTTAGTTATTTTGAATATAGTGTTTTTTCTGTGTTGCATTGATATTTGCTGGTTAGTTGATCTGGGTATGCTTCAATTCATAATGTAGTTTGAAAATCATGATGAGTTCTATTTGTTTTACATTGATATTATTGATTAATTCATATGGATATGTTAGAGATATTGTAGGTTTTAGTTTCTAGTGTATGTGTGCTATGTAGCTCAGTTGGGTCACTATACTTCCTCCTAGAATTTGAGGATTTTGAATTTTAGTTCACCACACTGTTTGAAATTCTTGGTGGACTATGTTGTATTTTGATCCTCTAGTGTTTGATGGTACATTGTTAGTGATATTAGTCATTTAGCTCAGTTGAGTCAATGAATTTGTGAATTAGATCCTTAATTTTCAAGTGAAAAGATGGTATATTTGGGCTGTGTATTACATTGATGATGATTTATTTGGTTTGATTGAGATTATAAACCTTGAGGAGAATTGAGAATGAGTAGTGAGTTTTAATTTTTTTTAGATGATAGAGCTAAAATGGAGCAATGGGTGTTTCAGATTTACTGGTTTTGTAGTTTAATTGGGTGTTTCAGTAATAAACTTTTTCTTTGATATTAGTTCATTCAATTAGATTCGTAAGTCTTAAATATATTTGTTTATTTTTTATTATGATGGGTAGATGTGTGAAGATCACATTGATATTGTTTCTTTTGTTAATTCAAACTGATTACCTGGTCTAATTAAGAATTTTGTTTTAAGCTGCAAAGCTGAATTAGTTCATAAAGATTTATTGCCTGCATTTGGTCATCTTGCTTGCATTGGATCTCATTCTGATTGTTCCATTTAAAGTTTATTTTTGGCACTATTTTATTGTGTGTTGGTGTAGGCAATGATGATAAACAATATTCCACAGACAAGCTTCAAGAAATTCATGTTCTTGCTTTTATTTGTGTGCTATGTTTATGTTGTTTATGAGCATTTTTGGCTCTGTTTATGTTGTTTCCAGACATCTTGAGATCTGTTTTTGTTGTTTCCAGGTATCTTGATCTATGTTGATGTTGTTTATATGCATATTAAGCTATGTTTATGTTGTTTTCAGGTATCTTGATCTATGTTTATGTTGTTCATATGCATATTAAGCTCTGTTTATCTTGTTTTGAGCTCTCTGATCAAAAATTTGTTTGAGCTCTAAATTACATGCTTGATTCATAATTCTGATTCAATTGAAAGTTTTCTAATTCCTTGTTATATATAAGAGTTTATGAGCCTAAAATTACTTAAAAATATTTTGAGTTAAGTTGTGTTATTAGTGTTGTTATCGTGCAATAATAATTACAAACGGCTAGTTAAATCCTTTCATTCTTGTTTATTGCAGTTTGTACAGTGGCTGATGGTGTTGACAAATGTCAAAAATATGATGTATATTGAGTTGCTAGTTGTTGCTCCTGTTTATGTGATCTGTATTTATTTTGTATAATATGACTAGGTTTGCCCGTTGACACGTGCCTACGGCACGTCTTCGGAACGGTGCACCTTGTTTAATCATATAAAATAGTTTTGGAGGTCGAGCAAATTAATTGAAGTAGCAAACATATTATATGAGAAACTTTTGTGGATCCAGCAAAAAAACATATTATATGATTTTTTGATTTTTTTGAATTATTTTTAAAGTTTTTAAAGTTTTTATTTTTTTAGGTTTTTAATTTTTAATTTTTTTTAAAATTTTTAAAATTTTTATTTTTTTAATTTTTTAAATAGAAGAGGGAGGGGGAGAGAGAGAGGAAATATAATAATTAAATGAATATAGGAGTTGTTTTGGATGGGAGATTTGAATTTGAGTTTTGGGGGAACTTTTGGGAAGAAAAAATATGTTTTGAGAAGTTAGATCTGGGCCTTTAATTTTTAGGGGATTGAAGGAGAGCCACTTGATAGCTTTCTTTGTGTTTTATTATATAGATATGCAACAAATTTATGTACATTCTAATAGTATGTACATGAAAAATGTTTATGTTGTTTATGTTGTTTATGAGGTCAGTTTATGTTGTTTCCAGTCATTTTGAGCTCTGTTATTGTTGTTTGTGAGCATTATGAGCTCAATTTATGTAGTTTCCAGGCATCTTGGGCTCTGTTTATGTCACGCCCCGCTTCCCAAAAAAAAATACGGAGTAAGGATACGTGATTAAGCCCAGCGAATGATTTTCCTCATCCATAAGTTGTTCGGAATCTTTACAACATCTCACAAGAATAATTAGAGTCGGAAGCAAAAGAATTAACCAAGTATGCACATATGAATCAAAACACCAACAAGAATACTTGAAACCAAAATATTATAATCTCAAATAATCCAGATCTGAATAAGTCAATAAACTAGGTCACACTGCCCAAATACAAAATAAATCCAAGTAATCAAGTACAATTGTTCAAAATAAGCAACAAGAAATAATAATAGCAAAATTCCAGCACTAATATCTCATGTCACCAACTCCATCTGGCAACTGTTCTCCAAAATCTGCAATTTAATAAATTGCAGAAATAAGAAAAAGAAAACAAACTCCCGTCAATGCAAGTTACAGGCCGATTGTAGTGCAGATACAAGTACATGGGAAAAGATAAACAAATAGCATGGAATAGGCTTGGTAATAAAATAGAACAACTAGCATGGCAAGATGAATAAGTGTAAGTAGCATGTATCAAGTGTCAAGTATCATGTATCACGTAAACAAGCAACAAGTATCAAGTAATCATGTATCATGTTCAAGTGTCATGGTCAAGTCTTGTAGTTATTACTATCTAGGTAGCACTTCATGCATCCCGGTTTTCACTACATGGTTGCTACATTCAAACAGTTTCGCTTTAGATTTCATAGTGGATCATATAGGGCAATGTACTCAGGGACAAGTATCAAGTATCGAGCTCCAAACTCCAAGTATCATGTATCATGTATCGTGAATCATGTGTCAAGTTGTGCAAATGGCAAGTATTTATGTGTCAAGCATGCAAGTGTAAAGTAATCACGTGACAAGTATCATGTTTCAAGTAATTACGTTGGATCTGTGGATCCCCTTCCGAGTACACGTTTCTGTATTATCCACTATTAGATCTTTCCCTTAAACCCCGACTTGGTTATTTATTATTATTGTCAAACATGCATGTGCGTGTACAAAACATGGCAAGAATAACATGGTATGATCAAGTAACAAGTACAGGATGAAGAATAAACATGTACAGGCAAAAGACAACACATCAAAGATGGGAACAACGAGAATTCTAGTTCAGGATAGTAAGACAGTATTGCACTAAAATAGGGATTCCCGTTGCTACAAACATGTAAATTTGGATCCGTTAAAGAATATGGAAAATAGACTCCCGGCCGAATCCAGCAAATATATATAAGTCATATCATATTTCACAAAAACATAATTCAAAACTGATTTGAAACCAGAAAACATGTTCAGCCGGAAATCCAAAGATTGTATTCAAGAACAAGAAAACAGCATGAAAACTCATTAAATAAATCCACGAAAAATCTGGGGTATTCCCCTGTGATATGGCTAAAAATGGGGTTTAATCAGAACTGTCCAAATCAGGCACGAATCTTGAAGCCCAGGGGTAAAACGGTAATTTCACCTACCAATGGGTCTGAAGCGGGTACTGGTTTTCCTCTTCGAAAACCTGCTAACCCGCAAACGGATCCACCTCAATCGGGTGCGGGTTTCAACCAGCAGAAAGCCCGATCCAGAGGGATAGAATTAGGGTTTCTGATTAAATCCTAATCAACGGCCCTGATTCATGCCTATCCTTCCACTGGAAATTAGCGATTATATTCCTAATCTGTTTACAAGGAGAATATTCCTTATCAGATCACGGGGATTACATTCCTAATCCAGTCCCTAAGACGCCTATAAATACCCCTCATCCATCTCCATTAAGAGGTAATCAATCTTTCTCCAGTTTTTGTGCTCTTTCAGAATCTTCCCTGATTACTGACTTGAGCGTCGGAGGGTGCGTCACCGGGAACAACCCCGGTGTCTCGCGCTTCTTGCAGGTGTACGGCAGGAGCGACGATCAAAGCTCTGACGGAACAGGTATACATGTTTACTATTCAGTTTCCCTAAGAATCCATAAATACTATCTGCTTGCCCCCACACCAAATTTAGCGGCAACAGATTGGCACCGTCTGTGGGAAGCTAACGAATAGCAACCTCCCCTTTTCCCGTTGAACAGATCTTCTCCAGCCATGCCTCCTAGGAAAGTCAGATCCAGAGGGTCCAACCGAGGACCCAACCCCGATCAGCAGCAAGAAATTCCCATCCAGCCTACCCAACAGCAGGGGCAACTTCCTCCTCCAGCGGAAGACCCGCTCCAACAGGACCTTCCTCCTCCTCCTCCTCCGAATCAGCCACCTCCTAAGGGTCCTAACCCTCAGAAACAACCTCTTCACCAGGACCACGTCTCCATCCACAATGCCTCTTCGGACTCTATGGCCTCCCATCATCCCCGAGCTTCCGGTCTCCACAACACCGCCCTCAATCGGCAGAAGGATGAGGATCTTCGCCGCCATCTGGATGAAAAGCGGGCCCGAGAGGGAACCTTCCACCAACACCGTCCGGATGAGCGGTCTCCTCGCCGCCGAGAATACAAAAGGTCCCCTATCCGAAGGGGGCGGGGAGAGTCCCCCGAGCATTACCGAAGAAGGCCACACTCCCCTGCGGGTCGGCAACAACCTAGGACCGATGAGGCACCCATCACCCGTGCCGAGTTTCAGCAGTTCCAAGTGACCGTCCTATAAGCTCTCAATCTCCGTCCCAACACCAATGCACCCAAGATCCCTTCTCCTCCTCCGGTCCGAAGTCCTCGCCGACGGTCCCCATCTCCTCCTCCAGCTCCTAGCAACTCCCGGCATGAGCAAAGTCCTCGCCGTTCCAGGAGCTACCGTCGTCGTAGCCCCCGCTCTCCCTCGTACGAAGACGAGTCTAGAGGCTCAGCTGATTACCGTCGAAGGGACGACGTTGTGTACCGCCGTCTCCATGAGATGGAGAGGCGCTTGGGTCAGTTAAACAGAGAAGAAGAACTTAGAGGAAGGACCCTTCGTCCTAGCAGACCTCCTTTCTCCCGAACCATAATGGATGCACCTGTGCCGATCGGCTTCAAACCCCTTTGAGACCTACTCCGGGGAGACTGACCCCGTTGATCACATCGAGAGCTTCAAAACCCTAATGCTCATCCATCAAGCTTCCGATGCTCTTCTCTGTAAGACCTTCCCCGCAACTCTCAAGGGTCCAGCTCGAGAATGGTACTCTCGCCTTGCCCCGTCTTCAATATTCTCCTTCGAGCAATTCGAGACCCTCTTCGTCACCCATTTTGTAAGTAGCCGTAGAACTGAGAAGACCGGCATCTCGCTACTGTACCTCCACCAGAAGAAGGGTGAGAAATTGAGAGACTATGTGAAGAGGTTCACAGCTGAAGCCCGGTCCATAGCATCCCTCGACCAGTCGGTCGCTGCAGCGGCATTTCAATCTAATGTTCTCAATTCCAACCTTCGCTCCTCCCTCGCCAAGAAACCCCCACAGAACTTCTCTGACCTCCTCCTCCGAAGTGAAAAGTATATTCGGGCCGAAGAAGCTGAGCACCGCCCAACTTGGAGGGGTCTTCCTCCGGGTTTAAGAGAAAGGGAACAGAAGAGGAAGGACCCAAGAAGCTCCAGAAGGATAATGCCGGCCAGCGTCGACCTCCCCCCAGATTCGAGAAGTTTACTCCCCTCACCACTAACGTCTCTACCATTCTTATGGAAGTTGAGAAGGAAGGGATCATACCTCCTGCTCCAAGGATGAACACCCCTGCCAAGAAAAGGAATAAAGAGAAGTGGTGCCGTTATCACCTGGACTACGGCCACGACACCAACGATTGTTGGGCCCTGAAGAATGAGATAGAAGCCCTCATCCAGAGGGGGCAGCTGACCAGGTTCGTCAGAAAGGACCAAGCCGAACTTCCTCCCCCGCCTCGGGGGGCTAATAAGCGTCCGGAACGCGATGAAACGCTCGACTTCGAGGAGGAGCGAGTCCTGCACCTCATCCATGGGGGCCCAATGGGGGGCTCCTCAAACTCCTCTCGAAAGGTATTTATATGAGAAGTCAACTCGGTCTGAGCCACCCCTCCTCCCAAAGGCCTCGGAGTGCCCGTCACGTTCTCAGACGAAGATCTTGAAGGTGTCCGCACCCCTCATTGTGACGCACTCGTCATCAGCCTCCACATGGCGAACTTCAAAGTGGAGAGGATCCTAGTAGACAACGGCAGCTCCGTTAACATCCTCTTCCTCGCTGCTTTCAAAGGCCTAAAGCTCTCCCGAGATAGACTCAAGCCCGCCGGATACACGCTCCATGGGTTCACGGGAGTGCCAGTGACTATTGAAGGGGTAATCACCCTCGACATAACCGCTGGCAAAACTCCTACTACCCGAACGGAGGCGATGGATTTTATGGTTGTGGATGTCCCTGTAGCTTACAATGTCATCCTAGGCCGACCCGGCCTAGCAGCTCTGGAAGCCGTTCCTTCAGCATACATTCTTAAGATGAAATTCCCCACCCGGGCCGGGGTAGGGGAAGTAAGGGGCAATCAGGAAACGGCCCGTAAGTGCTACATGACCTCTACCCTCGGACCAGTCCTCTCTTTAGAAACTTTGGAAATCCCCCAGGATGCTGCCCGGCCGACATCCGAGCCGGTGGATGAATTGAAGGAAGTGCTCTTCTCTGAGAAGGACCCAACTCGCAAGTTCTTTGTTAGCAAGACCCTCCCGTCCGCCCTATGCTCAGACATTATACAGTGCATCCGAAGGAACCGAGACCTCTTCGCTTGGTCAGCTGCAGATATGCCCGGAATCTCCGAAGAGCTCTTAGTCCACCACCTCAGCGTTGTTCCGGGGACCAAACCGGTTCTGCAGAAAAGGCGCATGTTCGCCCCTGAGCGTCAGCTAGCTATAAAAGAGGAGGTGGACAAGCTCTTGAAGGCCCGGTTCATACAAGAGGTGAACTACCCCGAGTGGTTGTCGAATGTGGTAATGGTGAAGAAGTCCAACGGGACTTAGAGGATTTGTATTGATTTTACTGATCTCAACAAGGCCTGCCCCAAGGATCCCTTCCCTCTTCCGAGTATTGACACTTTGATTGATGCCACCTCGGGACATGAACTCCTCAGCTTCATGGACGCCTTCTCAGGCTATAACCAGATCCGGATGTTCCCCCCGAATATCCCGAAGACATCATTCGTGACCGATCAAGGTCTCTATTGCTACAGGGTTATGCCCTTCGGTCTGAAGAATGCAGGAGCAACATACCAACGCCTCGTCAACAAGGTTTTCCAAGCTCAAATCGGCCGAAACATGGAGGTTTATGTTGACGACATGCTTGTGAAAAGCATCCGAGGCGCCGATCATGTGACCGACCTCCAAGAAGAATTTGACATTCTGAGAAAGCACATAATGAGACTCAATCCGAACAAGTGTGCGTTCGGTGTCTCGTCTGGGAAGTTCCTCGGCTTCATGGTTAACCAACGAGAAATTGAAGCAAACCCTGAGAAAATCAAGGCCATATTGGACATGGCCCCTCCCAAAAATGTTAAGGAAGTCCAGAGGTTAACAGGCCGCCTAGCCGCCATAGGGTGCTTCCTTTCGAAGTCCGGGGAGAAATGCCTCCCTTTCTTCAAGGCCCTCAGAGGGGCTAAAGGTTTCGAATGGGGGCAGCAGCAACAGGAGTCCTTCGACCAGCTCAAGGCTTACCTCGTCAATCCCCCTCTCCTCAGCAAACCGATCCCTGGTGAACCTCTCTACCTCTACCTGGCAGCCTCCGAGCAGACCCTCAGTGCAGTTTTAGTGAGGGAAGAAGACCGAGCTCAGAAGCCCATCTACTATGTGAGCAAGGTACTTCGAGATGCCGAGCTCCGCTACCCGAAGATAGAAAAGATGGCTTACGCCCTGGTAATGGCTGCAAGGAAGCTTCGTCCGTACTTTCAGTCCCACTCGGTTGTCGTACTCACCGACCAACCGCTGAAGCAAGTCCTCCACAAGCCAGAGACCTCGGGTCGCCTTATGAAGTGGTCAATCGAGCCGAGCCAGCATGATATAACCTATCAGCCTCGGACTGCGATCAAGGCTCAGGCCCTGGCAGAATTCATAGTTGAAAGTACCATCCCCGAGTTTAGTCAAGCGACAAAGGGACCACCGGTCTGGTCGGTCTATGTGGACGGATCCTCCTGCAACGAGGGAAGCGGAGCCGGGGTCATTCTGGCAGGCCCAGACGACTTCATCTTCCAATACTCCCTCCGTATCAACTTCAAGGCCTCGAACAACGAAGCAGAATACGAGGCACTCATAGCCGGCCTTGGTATGGCTCGAAATGCAGGGGCGCAGCGCCTCCGAATCTTTAGCGACTCTCAGCTAGTCGTGAATCAAGTCCTCGGCGAGTATGAAGCACGCGACGATAGGATGGTTAAATACTTAGCCAAGGTCAGAAGCCTCATGGCACTATTTGAGGAAGCCCTCATCCAACGAATACCCCGGGAATAAAATGCTCAGGCCGACGCCCTCACCAAACTAGCTTCTTCCTCCCTTCAAGGTCTTGAGCAGACCGTTTTGATAGAAGTCCTTCTGAAGCCGAGTATAGAAGACGAAACCCCCGACTCTATGGAGTCGCTGCCTGTCCTACTCGAAGATAACTGGATGAAACCCCTCGTCGAATTCTTGAGGGACGGACTCCTCCCCCAGGATCCCAAAGAAGCTCGAAGAGTGAGAACCCGAGCTGAGCGTTACACACTGATCGGAGGCGTCCTATATAAGCGCTCTTTCACACAAGTCGATGGTAGGCCGTACCTAAGATGCCTCTCCCCCGGACAAGCCGACTACGCCCTGCAAGAACTTCATGAGGGCATCGGCGGGGCACATTCGGGCTCCAGAGCACTAGCCCGCAAAGTGTTGAATTACGGATATTTCTGGCCCACTCTACTACGAGACGCCGAACGGCACGTTCGGCAGTGCAGCTCCTGTCAGAAGTACTCCGACATCCGACGCCTCCCACAAGCTCCACTCACTTCCCTATCAAGTCTGATCCCCTTTGCAATATGGGGGATGGATTTACTAGGGCCATTTCCGCCGGCTCCCGGGCAGTTCAAGTTCTTAGTCATGGCGATCGACTACTTCTCAAAATGGATAGAGGCCGAAACCTTGGCCATGATAACCGAGAACAAGGTTGTTTAGTTCTTTTGGAAGAGCATTATCTGCCGATTCGGCGTCCCTCGGGTCCTGATTACAGACAACGGAACCCAGTTCACCGGGACTGCCTTCCGAGCTCTATGCGAAGACCTTGCCATCCAACACCGGTTCTCCTCCATTTCTCATCCCTAATCGAATGGCCAAGCCAAAAATGCTAACCGTCAGATCCTCTCCGGCATTAAGAAGAGGTTGGATAAATGTTCCAAAGGCTTATGGGTCGATCAGCTTCCCAACGTGCTGTGGAACTACCGCACCACAAAACGGACCCCCACAGGAGAGAGCCCATTTAATCTCACCTATGGGTCCGAGGCCATCATCTCCCTAGAAGTCGGAATACCTTCTCCTCGTCTAATAGCTTATGAAGAAGAGCAAAATGCCAGAGAACTCCGAGCAAGTCTAGACCAGATAGATGAGATCCGAGAAAGAGCTGCCATTCGTCAACAAAGCTACCGAAGAAGGATCGAGTTGGCATACAACAAGAGAGTCCGCCCTACGGTCCTCAAGGAAGGGGACCTGGTCCTCAGGAAGTTAGCCATCTCATTCCCGGATCAGAAGAGCAAATTGGCCCCAAATTGGGAGGGACCTTACAAGATCTCCAAATTAGTCTGCCCCGGCGCATACAGACTAGAAGATCTCGAAGGCAGGGAGATCCCCAGGACTTGGAATGCCGACCATCTCTTAAAATACCAAGAGAAAGCACCAACGCCTCTCTAAGTATTTCGAGATGTCGAACCGTTCCTCTCCTATTACTTGTAATGATTTTCTTTCATTTTTTCCTTATAATAACGGCTAACAACTTTAGAAGCAGCCGACCATTAGTCATTAATAAAGAAAGTTTTTTCATATTTTACTATTGTCTACATCTCTCTGCTTTAAACTCTTCACTCAAACGATGGTTCGGAGTCCAACACTTGGCTCGATTCTACTTCGCAAGTTCGCTCCTAAGCGAGCTAGAAGTAGTTCGCCATTCGGAATTGCTTCCATAACCGTTGAACTACTCAAACGATAGTTCGGAGTCCAACACTTGGCTCTATTCTACTTCGCAAGTTCGCTCCTAAGCGAGCTAGAAGTAGTTCGCTATTCGGAATTGCTCCCACAACCGTTGAACTACTCAAATGATGGTTCGGAGTCCAACACTTGGCTCGATTCTACTTCGCAAGTTCGCTCCTAAGCGAGCTAGAAGTAGTTCGCCATTCGGAATTGCTCCCACAACCGTTGAACTACTCAAACGATGGTTCGGAGTCCAACACTTGGCTCGATTCTACTTCGCAAGTTCGCTCCTAAGCGAGCTAGAAGTAGTTCGCCATTCGGAATTGCTCCCACAACCGTTGAACTACTCAAACGATGGTTCGGAGTCCAAGTGATCGAAGCGCAGTTCGGCACCACCGGCCGAACGCTAATGTCGCCGACCTCCACACGAGCGAAAGAATAACTCAGGGGCCTCGGCACGTCGAACACAGTCACAAACGAAACAACCACACAAAGCTACAAGAAGCACACGAGTTTGAGAAAGAAATGTTATTAATAATTGGGACGCCGTACGAAGCGACTCTTCCATACAACAAAGATTACAAGGCGTTGAAAAGTGAAAGTTACAATGCCGACTTATTACACTTAGGCTAAATACAAAAGCTCCCAAAAACGAGGTCTTCAGCGCTTCCGTGGCACCGGGGCGTTCTGCTTCAAAGACACTCGAGGGCGATGACGTTTATCTCCGGAGCTCGACCCCAATCCAGCAAATTGAGACGAATCCTTGGCACCGCTCCTAGTAGCAGCTCCGACGGATGCTCCGCTCGACGAAATGGCCACAGCGCTTTGCGCGTCCCCTGGACTAGGATGGCCGACGCGCTGGCGGATCGCGAGCTCGTAAAACATGATGCCTCGATCGCTCTCTGTGCGAGTACATTTAGTGCTCCTGACGTTGATTGGCCCCGAGCGTGGTTTCAAGCGAGCAACCTCCGCCTCTAACTCGGAAATCCGCTCCCTCAGAGAGTCGTCTTTTACGTCGACCTCGAAGTGAGGGGGTATCGCGGAGTCTGGCACACCCGAGCGACTAGCTATGAGACGGCGAAGATGAGTGACTTCGATACTCTTGTCTACTGTCGCTCTCTTCAGTGCGTCGACCTCGGCCGTCAGGTCGTCCCGTTCGGTCGTCAGTTTGGCCACTTCGGCCGTCAGCCCCTCTCCCTCCATCCGAAGCTCCGTCTCTACAGTCTGTAGGTGGCGGATCTCGGAAAGCAGGTCGTCCCTCTCTGTCGTTATTTTTGACAAATTGTGCCGAATGCACTGGATCCGAAGCCCGTTGCTGAAGGCGGTCGGCGAACCTTCGTCCTCTCCTGTGGGAGTCATCTCGACAATCCTGCTCTCCAGATGCCGGATCTCGATGTCTCGCCGACCCAGGACGAGCTGAAGATGGTTCCGCTCGCTTTTGGCTCGGCTCAATCCGAGCTCGACTTCATAGAGCCGCTCTCGGCACCTCGCCAGGCACAACCTCGTCGCCCCTAAGCCAGCGTTGTCATTCGAGCAAGTGGGCTCGACGTCTTGAGCTACCACCGCGAGCTGAAAAGAACTCGAGACAGATAACAAAATTTCAAACACTGCCGAAGTCCAACACTTCAAGAATTTTTGAACAAACTTTGAACTCAAGTACAAAAAAGACAGAGCCGAACCCAAAAATTAGTTTTTCATTCATTTCAAAATGGCGGTGGCCAGTCCGCTATTAGGCATTACATTTCAAAAAGAAAGAAAAACAAAAACAGAAGAAAAGAATAGCGGAGTCAAGGCGCGACCTCTTTCCCCGGGCGGCGAGAGCGAGTGGGGGTCGACTTCTCCGAGGGGGCACCATCGCCAACAGGGTAACCATGGTGTTGGGGACCTCGCCGGTGACTTCAACCTCGACCTCGGCTTCGTCCTCCCCTTCTTCTTCTTCTTCCCCCTCTGATTCGGGGTCGAAGCCCTCGACGTGGCCCGGGAACAGCCTCCATCCCGAGACGTCCACTTCTGGGTACTCCTTCGTCACCCGGGCGACGGCTTCGGCGTAAGCTTTGGCCATGTTCTGGGCGAGGAAGCCTTGCGCCTTCGCCAAGGTCGCGTCCTCTGCCGCCTTCACTGCAGCCGCCTTGGCCTCCTCAGCTTCGGACAACTGCTTGGCCGCCTCCTCCTTCTGACGAAGAAGATCACCCTCCAGCTTCGCCACCTCGGCCTCGAGGTGCTCGATCCTCGCCGCCCTCCCTTCGTGCTCGACGCGAAGCTTATCGAGCTCATTCCCATCCGAGCCTTCTCGTTCCGAGCCTGGTCGGACTCCTGCTTCAGCTCCTTCTCCAGAGCTGTCAACCTCTCGGTGAGGTGTCCGAAGTGGACGAAGATCTGCGACAAAGAAAAAAGGACTGAAAGAGTTAGAAAAATTATGGCTAAAGAAATTCAACAACGGAGAAAATCCAACACTTACCGAAACCGCCGAACGAGCGATCTCGATGACATCGTCGCCTTCTTGTCCGGCCTCCATGGTCGCTCGGTCCTTCGGTGTGGCGAGGTGCTTGATGGCCTGCATGCTCGCCAGTGAGTTGCCGAGGAATCCATCGTGCTTCCGGACTTGCCAGTCCGGAATGTGGATCCTTTTATGCTCCTCCATCAGGAGCTCCTCGGCTGCCACCGTCAGCGGCGACGTCGTCATTCCGAGGGCTACGGCGATAGGGAACTCGTCGACCCCAGCCGATGCCGAGGTCCCCGCACCGGCGACGACCAGGCTGTCGAGGGTCTCCACCTCCTCGACCGAGGCAGCGATCCTCGGAGTCTTTGGGGTCGGTAACTTGGTCGCGACCCTCTTGCGCTTTTTCGGCGCCTTACTGGCGAGCCCAGCCCTGAGAGCCAACACTGCATCGTAGTCCATCGTCTCTGCATTAAAAACAAAATTGGTTAACAAAATACAAATTACGAGAAGTAAAGTACGAAAAACAAAACATAGCAGAGGCCGCGTACTGGGATCTACACGGCAGACTTGTACAGGACATCCTCAGTCAGCTCCTTCCAATCGTACTTCGGCCGATCGAGGAGAGTCCGGACTGCCACTTCTTCTTCAACACGAAGCTTGGGCAGCGCCCTCACCCTCTTCGGCACCCCTTCCACCCAACCAGAGGGGATCGGCCAGGCCTCCGGACTCCGTACTATCATAAACTTCTCCCGCCAATGCTTGATGGAGTCGGGGCATATGATGAGCCTACCGCCGTGCCTCGGAGCCAAATAATATCGGTACTCCGACTTGTTCCCTTGATGTAGCCGATAGAGTGTTCGAAGCACGTTCAGCTGTGGCTCGATCCCTGCAGCTTGGCAGTGAAGTACGAAGCCGTTTATCACTCTCCATGCGTTCGGCATGAGTTGGATGGGGCTGACCCCGAACCAACTCAGCACAGTGACAGTGAACGTATGGAGAGGCAGCCGAGCCCCGGCGATGAAGGCGTCGACCGGCCAGCAACACATGGTCACTGGCAGCGGCGAGTTGGCCCTAACCCCGGGACCCGGCAACATGAGCTCGTACTCATCCGGGATCTGGAAACAATCCCGGATCACTCCCAAGTCCTTTTCTCGAAGGATCGACACCGTCTCGTCCGCCTCCGTCGTCTCCCTCGCTGCATTCTCCTCGAAGGACCTCCCCCTCCCGTGAACAATTCGCTCGGCTTGATCCTCCGAAAGCTCCCGAACTCTGTGAAGCCCGGTCAGCTGCCCCGGCAGTCTCCTGAACTCCCCCATACGCTTCGGATCCTCCACAATCGAATCTTTGCCGAACACCTTCTTGCCCTTAGTTGGAGTTGAATCTTCGACAACTTCAAGGGAGGGCTCGGACCAAGAGATCGACTCGGAGACAGAGGCAAGAGACATAGTTTATGGAATAAACTAAGTATAAGTTACCTTGAAAGGTTAGCTGCCGGAAAACTTCGCCAGAAAACGAACGTCGACCACCGGAAGTACTCGCTTAAGCACAAAAGATCGTCTGAGCAAAAGAGAAGAGAAGTGAGAAATGAGAGTGGGGGGTGGGGTTTTATAGAGAAGGGCGCGCCAAACGAGGTTAATGGGCTTGTACTGCCGGCCCATTCACGCAAAACGACAAAAGCGACCTCAATCGTCGCCTTGTTTACCATGCCAAGCCGTACGCTGCATTAATTACTGTCCCATCTGACAGAAGCTCAGAGGTCACTGCATTAAATGAACGTCTCATCTGTCAGAGCTGTCAGAAGGTCAGAAGGCACGCAGAAGCCACAAACTCCTACGCCAAAAAACGACAAGTTATGGAGTTCGGCACCAGCTGCCGAGCTCTCTTGACACCGACCCCGTTATGGGGGAAAAATTAGTGTTCGGCACCAGCTGCCGAGCGCTCTTGACACCGACCCAGTTACGGGAAAAATTTGGGGTTCGGCACCAGCTGTCGAGCGCTCTTGACACCGACCCAGTTACGGGGAAAATTTGGGGATCGGCACCAGCTGCCAAGCCCTCTTGACACCGACCTCGTTATGGGGGAAAAATTAGTGTTCGGCACCAGCTGCCGAGCGCTCTTGACACCGACCCAGTTACGCGAAAAATTTGGGGTTCGGCACCAGCTGCCGAGCGCTCTTGACACTGACCCAGTTACGGGGAAAATTTGGGGATCGGCACCAGCTGCCGAGCGCTCTTGACACTGACCCCGTTATGGGGGAAAAATTAGTGTTCGGCACCAGCTGCCGAGCGCTCTTGACACCGACCCAGTTACGGGGAAATTTTGGGGTTCGGCACCAGTTGCCGAGTGCTCTTGACACAGACCCAGTTACTGGGAAAATTTGGGGATCGGCACCAGCTGCCGAGCGCTCTTGACACCGACCCCGTTATGGGGAAAAAATTAGTGTTCGACACCAGCTGCCGAGCGCTCTTGACACCGACCTAGTTACGGGAAAAATTTAGGATTCGGCACCAGCTGCCGAGCGCGCTTGACACCGACCCAGTTACGGGGAAAATTTGGGGATCGGCACCAACTGCCGAGCGCTCTTGACACCGACCCCGTTATGGAAGAAAAATTAGTGTTCGGCACCAGCTGCCGAGCGCTCTTGACACCGACCCAGTTACGGGGAAAATTTGGGGTTCGGCACCAGCTGCCGAGCGCTCTTGACACCGACCCAGTCACGGGAAAAATTTGGGGATCGGCACCAGCTGCCGAGCGCTCTTGACACCGACCCCGTTATGGGGAAAAATTTAGTGTTCGGCACCAGCTGCCGAGCGCTCTTGACACCGACCCAGTTACAGGAAAAATTTGGGGTTCGGCACTAGCTACCGAGCGCTCTTGACATCGACCCAGTTACGGGAAAAATTTTGGGTTCGGCACTAGCTGCCGAGCGCTCTTGACACCGACCCAGTTATGGGGGAAAAGTTAGTGTTCGGCACCAGCTGCCGAGCGCTCTTGACACCGACCCAGTTACGGGGAAAATTTGGGGTTCGAGACCAGCTGTCGAGCGCTCTTGACACCGACCCAGTTACGGGGAAAATTTGGGGATCGGCACCAGCTGCCGAGCGCTCTTGACACCGACCCCGTTATGGGGGAAAAGTTAGAGTTCGGCACCTGCTGCCGAGCGCTCTTGACACCGACCCCGTTATAAGGGAAAATTTTGGGTTCGGCACCAGCTGCCGAGCGCTCTTGGCACTGACCCTATTACGGGGAAAGATTGGACCTCGGACCTCGCCGAACTCCCTCTCAGCTCTCACGACCAAGCTAAGGTCCCTCTCCTCTTAGGAAAGAGGCGCCGAACCACCTACAGACCTCGGCCCCCTGGCCAGCGAGCTCTGGAAGGGGTCGGAAGTGTGATACAAGCATGTATGCCCCTCAACGAAGGAAAACGGCCGGGCCATTGCACCAAGAAATCGCGAAAAAACAATTAAAAATTCGGATGGATAAGGAAAAACTCCTGGAAAGCAGTTGTAGAGTTGGGAAGCATCTTCTAGTTCCCAAACAAGCAATTATTGCCAAGAACAATCTTCTAAGACCCCCGAACGACGAATTGACTCTTCGCAAAGATAAAAGGATATTCCTGCAAGAACGCCACATGACCATAAGAGCTCGGGGGTGACCCAGAGTTCAATCCACCTGAAAAATCACCGCACTACCTCCTTCGAGATTCAAAACCTTCCATTTGGGTTCCGATACAACTCCACTAGCCACTAAAACAGTAAAACTACTCCTCAAAGGCTGATCAAGCTCAGTCTTCGGGAGTGGGGGGGCTCGTGATATGGCTAAAAATGGGGTTTAATCGGAACCATCCAAATCAGGCACGAATCTTGAAGCCCAGGGGTAAAACGGTAATTTCACCTACCGATGGGTCTGAAGCGGGTACTGGTTTTCCTCTTCGAAAACCCGCTAACCCGCAAACGGATCCACCTCAATCGGGTGTGGGTTTCAACCAGCAGAAAGCCCGATCCAGAGGGATAGAATTAGGGTTTCTGATTAAATCCTAATCAACGGCCCTGATTCATGCCTATCCTTCCATTGGGAATTAGGGATTACATTCCTAATCTGTTTACAAGTAGAATATTCCTTATCAGATCACGGGGATTACATTCCTAATCCAGTCCCTAAGATGCCTATAAATACCCCCCATCCATCTCCATTAAGAGGTAATCAATCTTTCTCCAGTTTTTGCGCTCTTTCATAATCTTCCCTGATTACTGACTTGAGCGTCGGAGGGTGCGTCGCCGGTAACAACCCCGGTGTCTCGCTCTTCTTGCAGGTGTACGGCGGGAGCGACGATCAAAGCTCCGACGGAACAGGTATACAGGTTTACTATTCAGTTTCCCTAAGAATCCACAAATACTATCTGCTTGCCCCCACACCAAATTTAGCGGCAACACCCTGTATGTTTAGTAACAGAAAATAAAGTTTCATAATTTTCCAATATAAATAGAGTAGTCAAGTAAAATCAGAAAAACATCAAAATGTCATAGTTTTGTAAATCTGAAATCACAAACACTGCACTACGAAATCAGCAATATCTCACAAACCATAAATCGAAATCCAAATCCGCCAAAAGGATGATAAAATAGATACAGTAGACTAACTTTTATATTCACAAATATTTTACAATAGCAAGTAGAAATAGGTCGAAAATCAGTTTCTTTACTGAACAGCGAGAAAAATCTACTAGTATAGTAACTGTTTGGAAACATAGAACAGTTTGTAAAACTCATCAAATAAATCCACAAAAATTCAGGGTTAATCTCAATCAGGTTTAGTTGTTCTGTGGTAAATATTGGATCAAAATAATACTTTTAACATTATGATAAAAATAGATTACTCTACAAAATTCATATAAAACGAAATCTGGAAACCTCTTTACACTACTGTAGTAAAATAGACATAACTCGTAAACCATAAATTGAAACTGAGATCCGTCAAAAGGATTGGAAAATAGAAAGAATTCTCTACAAATCATGTTCACAAAATATTTTCAAATACTGGCCTTAATAGGGTCTAAAATACTTATCAAAGTGAGAAAACCAGCAAAACTGAAAATATCCCAAATGCACAAAATCCACTAGTTCATATAAACTTACCCAAAATATAACCAAATATGAATAGGGTGTACTAGATATCCAAGTAACATGGTATAAGGTATTTTACAAGTCCATAACAAGTTTACCACGAATAACACGAACGAGCACATGATATCATATGAACAACACGCATATATACAACAAGAAGTGGTCAACCCTAGGTTATTTCATGGCATGTATGTCGTGAGGAAACTATGGTCAATCAACACAATGGAGACAATATCAGTAAGGAGATTCACACACAAATTGTCTCTAGAACCCAACTATCCTACAGGCGGTATTTAGTACTAGTATTACACAAAGAAAAGAATACAAGTTACTTACCTTATAACTGACGACGAAAACGGTGCAAAGCAAGAATAATGGGAACAGATTCCCGAGCAACGAACTTAACGGACACACGAACCAAAATCAAGCAAAATCCACGAACAACTAACGAACCCACGAACCAAACTCGAGATCACACGGTATCCACACAATCAACACCACGAACACGATGAAGAGAGGGAGAGAGAGGACGACAGCCGACTGCGAGGAGGCGATGACCGGCTATTGGCCTGGCGACGGAGCACAGCACCAGCAAGATGCTGTTGCTGCTGTGCCGCGGCGTCGAGGAGCACGGGGGGGGGGGGGGGGCACGGGGAGGCTGGCACGCGATGCTGCGAAGATGGCAGGGACGCACACAGGGAGAGAAAAAGAGCCGGGAGAGGGAGTACAGGGCGAGAGAGGGGAACGGGAGAGGTAGATAGCGGCTGCATGGAGTAGAGAAAGGGTTATATATAGGTTAAGAATATTAGGGTTAAATGAAAGAGAGAGAGGCGACACAGTAGGTGGTAACAGGTCGGGCTGAAGGGGAAAAATAGGTTTCGGGTTCGGGGTAATCAAAGGGAAATGGGTTTAAAGCACAGGGTATGGGTAACTTAAATGATAGGTTATTGGATTAATATAAATGGATATGGTTTAAATAGACTTAGGTATGAATAGATAAATGGGTTAGATGATGGGAAAAAAAACCTAATAGCTCCAAATAAAATAAAATAGGCACAAATGGATAAATAAAATAGGGTTTGAACAAATAAAAAAAATCAAAATTACAACTCGGTCAAAAGGAGACAGAACAAATGACCGACAAAAGAACAAAGAAGGACGATAAAAGAGAAGACAATCAAATAGATAAATATATTGAAAAATAAAATCCAATATACAGCCCAAAAAAGTTACAAGAAGAAAAATATACAAGGAAAAATAAAAATAGACTCAAAATACATAAAATGGAAAACAGGGGTTACAAATCCTACCCACCTAACAAGAAGAATTTCGTTCTCGAAATTCAACAAGAAGATACATAGGGTAACCCCAAAAAAAACAAAAAGTGCAGAACAAAAACTACTCAAACAAATGAGGAAACTTCTGCTGAATCTCTTCCTCCAGCTCCCAAGTCGACTCATCGGGCAAGTGAGGATTCTAAGAAACACGAACCAGCTTGATGACCTTGTTCTTAAGCACTTTCTCCCGCCGTTCCACAATAGCAACTGGCGGAATCTCACAAGTCAAATCTGGCCGAACGGTCAACTCAGAATAGTCGATCACGCGACTCTCATCTCGGATATATCTCCTGTGTTGTGAGACATGGAAAACATCGTGCACTCCTGATAAATCTGGCGACAATGCAAAATGATAGGCCACCTTGCCTACTCGCTCTACAATATCAAACAGTCCAATAAATCTAGGGCTAAGCTTGCCCCACCACCAAACCGAATGACACCCCACCAAGGTGATACATTTAGGAAAACATGGTTACCAACCTCAAACTCCAATGTTCTTCGATGGACATCGGCCCATCGCCTCTGCCTATCCTGAGCTGCCTGCAAATGCTTCCTGATCTGAACCACCGCATCAACTGTCCTGGTGATCAACTCCGGACCCAACAACTTTCTCTCACCATTGTTATCCGAGCACACTGGTGATCTACACTTCCATCCATAAAGTGCCTCGAATGGTGCAGCTTTAATACAGGCTGGAAAGCTGTTATTGTACGAGAACTCTACGAGATGCAAATGGTTCTCCCATGATTCACCGAACTACTGCATATAGGACCACAACATGTCCTCAAGAATATGGATGGTCCTCTCTGACTGTCCATCAGTCTGGGGATGAAAAGCTGTGCTGTACTTTAATTTACTCCCCAAACTGTTCTGAAGACTCTCCCAGAACTGAGATCTGCATCTCGTATCCCTGCCGGATACAATACAGACTGGAACTCCATGAAGTCTGACAATTTCTTGCATGTACCTCTCAGTTAGGCTCTCAGTAGACTGTCCGATACGAAAAGGAATGAAGTGAGCACTCTTCGTCAAATGGTCGATAATCACCCAAATGGCATTATGACCCTTAGGACTCCTCAGCAAAGCGGTCACAAAATCCATAGTGATATGTTCCCACTTCTACTCCGGAATAGGAAGCGGTTGAAGAAGTCAAGTGTTCCTCTGATGCTCTGCCTTAACCTGCTAGCAGATCAAATATTGAGAAACAAATCGAGCCACAGCCCCCTTCATACCATGCCAGCAGAAATGAAGCTTCAAGTCCCGATACATCTTAGTACTGCCAAAATGGATAGAATAGGATGACTGGTGGGCTTCCTGAAGAAACCTCTGACGAACTTCACCCTTCGGAACACATAACCTGGACCCAAAATGAAGCGATCCATCAACATGAATAACCATGTCCGTTCTGGACCCACACTCAACCTCAGCTCGAAAATCCTGCAACTGTGCATCACCAACCTGCGCCTCTTTAATCTGATCAAGAAGAGATGACTGAAGCTGGAGCTGCAAACAACTCCGATCAGAACTCGGCAACAAAACCTCCAACTCCAACCTCCGTATCTGCTCAATCATATCCCTCTGCTGAGTCAGGAACATAACTGTCGGTCTCCTGCTCAAAGCATCTGGCACCAAATTTACTTTACCAGGATGGTATTGCAAACTGATGTCATAATCGGCCATAAGTTCTAACCAACGCCTTTGCCTCATGTTCAACTCCTTCTGGGTGAAAACGTACTTGAGACTTTTGTGGTTTGTAAAGATCTCCACTCGGTCCCTTAGTAAATAATGTCTCCACAACTTCAAAGCATAGATCACTACCGTTAACTCCAAGTCATGAGTCGGATAGTTCTTCTCATATGGCTTTAACTGCCTCGATGCATACGCAACGACTTGGCCCTTCTGCATCAGAACTGCTCCAAGACCCTTACCAAAAGCATCACATTGAATTACAAATCCTCCCGAACCATCTAAATAGTCAACACAGACGTTGACATCAAAATGTTCTTCAACTCAACGAAAGCCACACCACACTCATTAGACTAACAAAACTTCTGATCCTTCCCAGTCAGCTTAGTCAATGGTCCTGCTATCTTCGAAAAATCTTGGACAAATTTTTGATAATAGCCAGCTAAGCCCAGAAAACTCATGACTTCAGAAATTGACTTGGGAACAGGCCAATCCTTCACAGCCTCAACCTTGGCCGGATCTAGAGAAATACCATCGCTAGAGATAATGTGCCCCAAGAAAGAAATCCTGTCGACCCAGAACTCACACTTGCTGAGTTTTCCATAGAGCTGATTCTCTTTCAAAGTCTGCAGAACCACTCTAAGATGCTTAGCATAATCTTCCCAATTCCGAGAATATACCAAAATGTCATCAATGAAGACCACCACAAATCTATCCAAGAACTGAGAAAAGACCCGATTCATAAGACTCATGAATATAGCAGGCGCATTCGTAACCTCGAACGGCATCACAAGATACTCATAGTGCCCGTATCTGGTCCTGAAAGCAGTCTTCTGTACATCAGTCGCCTTCACTTTGACTTGATGATACCAAGAACGAAGATCCAACTTCGAAAAAATAGTAGCTCCACTCAATTGATCAAACAAATCATTGATCCTGGGCAGTGGATACCAGTTATTCACAATAATACTATTTAGTTCCCAATAATCCATGCACAGTCGATGACTACCATCCTTTTTGTTGACAAAAAGGACTGGAGCACCCCAAGGCGAAACACTGGGTCTGATGAACCCCAAATCCAACAACTCCTGAATCAGCACCTTAAGTTTTGCTAACTCAACCGGTGCTATCCTATAGGAACTCTTTAGTATAGGCGCCGTACCCGACTGAACTTCAATACCGAACTCTACATCCCTATCAGGAAGTAAGCCAGAAAACTCTTCTGGAAAGACATCCAGGAAATCCCACACTACTAGAGGCGCAACCTCACAGCTCGAATGCAATTCCATCGCACAAACCTCCTGATCAACTGCAGCTCAGCCAAGGGACAACTCCCCGGCATGGAACTCAAACTCTGCGCGATCTGGAATCCGAAACATAACTTTTTTGGCACGGCAATCAATAATGGCATGGGTTTCACCCAACCAATTCATACCCAGAATGAAGTCGAATCCTGAATTCCCAATTGCAATCAGATTGGCCTTGAAATCTATGCTGCCAATAATCACGGGACACTACCTGTACTCCCGGGAACAAATGATAACTCTACCACCTGTCACAATGTTCCAAGTCTCTGATATGTTACTGTACTCCAATTGATGGCGAGCCACAAATCGAAAGAAGACAAAAGAATGGGTTTCCCCGGAATAAAAACGAACATGAGCAGGAAAAGAGCAAACACGGACGACACCTAAGACAGAATCAAAAGAGATAGAGAAAAGGACGGTTGAATAGGGGTGAGGAAAACAAAATGCAGAAAGATAAAAATGAAAGGAATAATGCAAAAAGAAATGAAGAAACAAAAGAGGAATAACAAAACCACAAAAATAGCAAAAGCAAAATATACCTGCAACAACACCCTCAGTTGTCTCAGCATCAACAGCAGTTAGGTTGAAAGCCTGACCTCTCCTGGAGCAGTGGTCCTCTGACCGACAATCTGGCGCTGCAGAGGAAGCGGTAGTCTGACTGGACCACGAGCTAGGGCAACCTGCTGAACTGGATCCCTGGTTGGAAGAGCCATCTGGGGACAGTCCCGCATTGAATGGTCAGCATCACCACATCCAAAACAGTGACGATTGGCACATCGGCAATCCTTGCGCTCATGCCCTGGAAGTCGGTAAAATTCACAAAAACCAACCTTCTAAGGACCTGTAGCAGAGTAAGGAGCTGTCCTGACCGGAGGGGCTGGGACAGGCCTCCGAATAGGCCCACTAGAAAGCCTAGCAACCGAGTGCGGAACAGTCCGCTGAGAAGGAACCAATCCACCACGAGCCTGCTCCTAAGCTCGAGCTACCTCGAGAGCCTCAACATAAGTACGCAAGTGAAGAGAGACAAGTTGCACCTTGATGTCTCGCTCAAGCTCCAATATGAACCTACGAGCCCTATCCTCTTCGTTTGCCACAAGAACAGCTGCGAAGCGGCTAAGTCTTGTAAATTCAGCTGCGTACTCATCCACAGAGCTGGAGCCCTGTTTTAAGAAAATCTCATGTTACAACATTGCATGGACAATATGTAACAAAATTTCAATGATAGAAATAATGACCAACCTGTTTCAGGGCCAAGAATTGTTGCTCCATCACAACTCTAGTGCTGCTAGGGAAGAACTTCTCCAAGAATCTCCTAATGAAGGTGGCCCAAGTGATCGGTATTTTGAGCCTTTCGGACTCGGACCTCCACCAAATATGAGCCAGATCCATCAGCTAAATGGCTACCACATCCACTCTGTCTGCATCTGCCACTCTAGCTGCCAAAAGTAGTTGCTCAGTCCGAATCAGCCACTGTTCTGCCTCCAAAGGTGTCTCAGTGTCTGAAAACCTGTCGGGATGCAGCTTCATGAAGTCGGTGACTGTACCCGGATGGGGAGGAAGAGCTGTCTGCACAGGCACAGTGGGCGGCGGAACCCGAGCAGCTTCCAAAGCAGCCATCACCAAGTCACTATTGTTCTGCTGCATGTTAATCAGTCATTCCAACACAGTGGTGATGGCCTCAAGCCCGGGCTGCTCATCCTAAAGATGAGAAGTAAAACCTCTACGAGCTATAGTCTGCACAAAACCAAAAATAATTAGCATCCAGATCGAAGTAGATTTATAATTTATTTATGTATGCATGGTCGGTGAAATGTTGAGCCAATCCCAGATCGAGCCAAGCTTGTCTAATATATTAGGCAACTAATATATTAGCCAAACCTGGCTCTGATACCACTAAAAATCTTGTCACGCCCTGCTTCCCAAAAGAGAATACGGAGTACGGATACGTGACTAAGCCCAATGAATAATTTTCATCATCCATAAGCTGTTCGGAATATTTACAACATCTCACAAGAATAATCAGAGTCGGAAGCAAAAGAATCACTAAGCATGCACATATGAATCAAAACACCAACAAGAATACTTGAAACCAAAATATTGTAAACTCAAATAATCCAGATCTGAATAAGTCAATATCCTGGGTCACATTGCCCAAATACAAAATAAATCCAAGTAATCAAGTACAATTGTTCAAAATAAGCAACAAGAAATAATAATAACAAAATTCCAGCACTAATATCTCATGGCACCAACTTCATCTGGCAACTGTTCTCCAAAATCTGTAATTTAATAAATTGCAGGAATAGAAAAAAGAAAACAAACTCCCATCAATGCATGTTACGGGCCACATGTAGTGCAGGATACAAGTATATGGGAAAAAATAAACAAATAGCATGGAATAGGCATGATAATAAAATAGAACAAATAGCATAGAAAGATGAACAAGTGTAAGTAGCATGTATCAAGTGTCAAATGAACAAGTATCATGTAAATAAGCAACAAGTATCAAGTGTTAAGTATCAAGTATCACGTAAACAAACAACAAGTATCAAGTAATCATGAATCATGTTCAAATGTCATGGTCAAGTCCTGTAGTTATTACTATCTAGGTAGCACTTCATGCATCCCATTTTTTACTACATGCTTGCTACATTCAAACAGTTTCACTTTAGATTTCATAGTGGATCATATAGGACAGTGTACTCAGGGACAAGTATCAAGTAATCGAGCTCCAAGCGCCAAGTATCATGTATTGTGTATCACGTGTCAAGTTGTGCAAATGGTAAGTATTCATGTGTCAAGCGTGCAAGTGTCAAGTAATCACGTGTCAAGTATCATATATCAAGTATCAAGTAATCACGTAGGATCTGTGGATCCCCTTCCGAGTATACGTTTCTGTATTATCCACTATTAAATCTTTTCCTTAAACTCCGGCTTGATTATTTATTATTATTGGCAAACAGGCATGTGCATGTACAAAACATGGTAAGAATAGCATGGCATGATCAAGTAACAAGTACAGGATGAAGAATAAACATGTACAAGCGAAAGACAACACATCAAAGATTAGAACACCGAGAATTCTGGTTCAGGATAGCAAGACAGTACTGCACTAAAATAGGAATTTCCGTTGCTACAAATATGCAAATCTGGATCCGTCAAAGAATCTGAAAAATTGACTTCTGTCCGAATCCAGCAAATATATATAAGTCATATGGTATTTCACAAAAACATAATTCAAAACTGATTTGAAACCAGAAAACATGTTCAGCCAGAAATCAGAAGATTGTATTCAAGAACAGGTAAACATCATGAAAACGTTTTAAATAAATCCACAAAAAATCTGGAGTATTCCCCTATATGTTTAGTAACAGAAAATAAAGTTTCATAATTTTTCAATATAAATAGAGTAGTCAAGTAAAATCAGAAAAACATCAAAATGTGGTAGTTTTGTAAATTTGAAATCACAAACACTGCAGTACAAAATCAGCAATATCTCACAAACCATAAATCGAAATCCAAATCTGCCAAAAGGATGATAAAATAGATATAGTAGGATAACTTTTTTATTCACAAATATTTTACAAACATCAAGTAGAAATAGGTCGAAAATCAGGTTCTTTACTGAACAGCGAGAAAAACCTGCTAGTATAGTAATTGTTTGGAAACATAGAACGGTTTGTAAAAATCATCAAATAAATCCACAAAAGTCAGGGTTAATCTCAATCAGGTCTAGTTGTACTGTGAAAAATATTGGATCAAAATAATACTTTTAACATCATGATAAAAATAGATTACTCCACAAAATTCATATAAACCGAAATCTGAAAACCTCTTTACACCACTGTAATAAAATAGACATAACTCGCAAACCATAAATCGAAACTGAGATCCGTCAAAAGGGTTGAAAAATAGACAGAATTCTCTACAAATAATGTTCACAAAATATTTTTAAATACTGACCTTAATAGGGTCTAAAATATTGATCAAAAAGAGAAAACCAGCAAACTGAAAATATCCCAAATACACAAAATCCACTAGTTCATATAAACTTACCCAAAACATAACCAAACATGAAATAGGGTGTACTAGATATCCAAGTAACATGGTATAAGGTATTTTACAAGTCCATAACAAGTCTACCACGAATAACATGAACGAGCACATAATATCATATGAACAACACGCATATATACAATAAGAAGTGGTCAATCCTAGGTTATTTCATGTCATGTATGTCGTGAGGCAACTATGGTCAATCAACACAATAGAGACAATATCAACAAGGGGATTCACACACAAATTATCTCTAGAACCCAACTACACTACAGGCGGTATTTAGTACTTGTATTACACAAAAAATGTCACGCCCCGCTTTCCAAAAATATGGAATACGAGCACGTGACGAAGTCCAGCGGATGATTTTAACATCATCCATAAGCTGTAGGGTCGACTTAGCAACACAACAAGAATATCACGAATATATATATACAACCAAGTATGCATGAATAATTTATTAAGCAACAGAAAACAATTGAAAACAAATAATAATATCCACATTGTTTTCAAGTCTGGATCAAATGTAAAACTCGGGAACGTAGCCCGTTACAAGTCTTAAGTAGTAAGAATAAATAATTCAAGAAAAACAATTAATCTCAACAAGTCCTGCCTCCACTTGAAAGCTAAAATTTCTGCTCACCAATCCCAGCAGGTAGCTCGTCTCCAAAGTCTGCTTAATAAATATAAAAAAAAATAGGGAAGAACAAGAGAAAATGCCCTTAGTGCAAGCTAGGGCCACAAATAGTAAAAACGAGTACAAGTAATAGGAAATTGGAATCAAGAATGTAACAGGAATATAACAAGTAGTGGATAAACCAACAACTAGCTAGCAAGAGGGACATCTTAGTAAACATGCTGGATAACAAATGCTAATGGTAAAACACATGACAAGTAAACCTGTAGGGGTATCTAACATCAAGTGACAAGTCTCAGGTCTAGTGTCATGCAACAAGTTGTCAAGTCTCAAGTAACAAGTTGTCAAGTATCAGGTAACACGTATCAAGTTCAAGTTTCAGGTTTCAAGTCTCATGTATCATGTTTCATGTATCATATCATTAAGTATCAAGTAACAGGTGTCATGTTCAAGTTTCGTGTTCAATTCTTGTAGTTATTACTATCTAGGTAGCACTTCATACATCCATCTTTTTACTACATAGTTGCTACAATCAAATCAGTTGCGTTTAGACCTAGTAATGGAGTCTATAGGGCGGCGTACTCAGGTATCAAGTATTAAGCAAGCCATGGTTCATGAATCGGAAAATAAATAACAAGTTTACGAAGCAAGTTCGCGAATCCACTAACAAGTTCAAGAACCGCACAATGCGTTCATGAATCAAACAAGTTCATGAGCCAAGTAACTGACTCTATGTATCGAACAAGATATAACAAGTTCATGAACCAAGTATTTAGAAAATACGGGCCCCCTTCCGAGTACACTTACCTATATTGTCCACTAATATAGTCTTTCCCTTAAACCCCGGCTTGTCAAATTTATTAATTTTTATCAAGCAAGCATACAAGTGTGTGAAATGTTGTAAATTAACTCTAAGAAAAATTGGGGATGTCCTATAGGGTGTCCAGCAACCGCATATAAAATTTCAAGTCAAACGCTTGCTGTTAACATAGTTAAATTAATTCGCAAAGTAAAAGTGTGCAGCAGTTTTACGAATCTGCGTCTACCGATACAGCTGCAGTAAAACTGCAATAACTCCTAGACCGCAACTCCAAATTTGAAAATTTCGGAGGCTATCGATATCTAGACATCTAGATCTACATTTACTGTTCAGGTCTCGGGTTCAGATTCTAATGTTAAATGGGTTGAAACAGCAAAAGAAGATTCAGGACAACAACATGTGGGAATAACTTACTAGTATAGATTACATGGAAATTTGTCATTAGGCGTCTAAGTTATTGTGTGATATAAAATACAGGATAATGGTGGTCAAAACAGCAAGTAATAATTATTTTTCAAGTCAAATGGTTGCAAGATCATCAAATACAAAATATAACATGTGTCTACAAATCTAGGGCTCCTTAATTCATGTGTCCATATGTTCAGGGGTAAAAGAGTCCAAGTAATTATAATTTAACACAATGAAATTTTTGTGACTCTTAGAATCATAAAATTTTGGAGGTTTAATATTGATCAACAACGACAGTCAAGGAGTCACAATTTCTAACTATTTGTAGTATTTTCAAGGAATGCTGGTACTGAACAAAAATGTGTATAAGAGGAATACTTAACTTAATTTGACAACGATTAGATCCACTTGTGTAGAAAATTGGGTTGAAAAATCTCGGAAGAAGTCTCCCAAAAGCACGTGTGAAGCACGTGCGAAAATCGACCGTAGAGTGAAAATTCCCCCACACCGGATCGGTCGAACAGCAAACAGCACACCAGGATTCGCTGCGCCCAGAACACCAAACAGCGAGCGCAGCCAATGGGAGAGCTCCTCCGCAGCGGATCTGATCCAAACAGGGGACAGCGGATCTCGTATCGGCTGTGGGTGAAACACGGGACAACGATTAGATCTGGTTCAGCCGCACGAATCTTGGCGCGATCCTACGGTCGAGATCAAATCCCGCTTAATCCGTTCTCCTTCTTCTTCATCGTCGAAACAGCGAACGAGAGAGAGATAGAGCGAGCGACTTCGGCGGTGGCTTGTGATTGGGGTGACGTGGCGGCTTGACTGCGATAATGGGGAGGACGACGGCGGCAGAAACAGCTGCTCAACGTCGAGAAGTGGTGAGCGTCGAGCGCGGCTCTATTTCTCGTACCAGAACAGGGGAGCAAGGAGAATGGGGTGTTGTTCGGAGGTGTGGCGGCTGGCTGAGGTCGAGGGGATCGGGAGTGATGGCGAGGCGATGGAGGGTGGAGGTCGCAGGCGGATAGAATGGGTTGGGTTCGAGAGTTTGGTGATGGCGAATGGTGGATGATGGGTTCGATGGGTTCGATGGTGGATATGCGATGGCGGTGGAGGTGTTGGCGATGGTGATGGAGGGGCGATCGGGGGTGCGAGGTGGATTGGGTTTTGAAAAAAATCTAGAGGAGAAGAAGCGGAGGATGAAGATGGAGAACGGCGGGGGTTGGGATTAGGGTTAGGGTAGGGTTATATAGTAGGGTTTCGGGTTTGTAGGTTTTGGGGATCCGTTTCAAATGGGATCCAACAGGAGAATTGGTCAAAATGCAATAAAATAGGGATTAATGAGATAAATGAGAAGAATTGGTCAATTCTTCATGAAGAACAACGCAAAGTGCACACAAATGAATTCGATAAAAGGACCAAAAATTGAGTCGAGACAAAAATAACGATTTTATTCAATCTAAAACAAAATACAGGATCTCAATATAGATGAAGGAGTACAATGAGGCGAAATACAGTATAAAAATACAAATATGGAAAAACAGGAGTTACAAAAAAAGAATACATGTTACTTGCCTTATAACTGACGACGAAAACGGTGCAAAGCAAGAATAATGGGAATGGATTCCTGAGCAACAAACTCAACGATCACACGAACCAAAAACGAGCAAAACCCACGAACAACTAACAAACCCACGAACCAAACTCGAGATCACACGGTATCCATATAATCAACACCGCGAACACGATGAAGAGAGGGAGGGAGAGGAAGACGGTCGACTACGAGGAGGCAACAACCGGCTGCTGGCCTAGCGACGGAGCACAGCACCAGCAAGATGTTGTTGTTGCTGTACTGCGAAGTCGAGGAGCACCGGGGGGGGAGGGGGAGGGGCGAGGACGGAGAAGGGCACGGGGAGGCTAGCACGACGCTGTGAAGATGGCAGGGATGCACACAATGAGAGAAAAAGAGTCGGGAGAGGGAGTACAGGGCAAGAGAGAGGAACAGGAGAGATAGATAGCGGCTGCATGGAGTAGAGGAGGGGTTATATATGGGTTAAGAATATTAGGGTTAGATGAGAGAGAGAGGTGGCACAGTAGGTGGTAATGGGTCGGGTTGAAGGGGAAAAATGGGTTTCGGGTTTGGGGTAATCAAAGGGAAATGGGTTTAAAGCAGAGGGTATGGGTAACTTAGTGGATAGAATATTGGATTAATGTAAATGGATATGGTTTAAATAGACTTGGGTATGAATAGATAGATGGGTTAGATGATGGGAAAAAAACTAATAGCTCCAAATAAAATAAAATAGGCACAAATGGATAAATAAAATAGGGTATGAACAAATAAAAAAAAAAGAATCAAAATAACAGCTCGGTCAAAAGGAGATGGAACAAAAGACCGACAAAAGAACCAAGAAGGTCGATAAAAGAGAAGGCAATCAAATAGATAAATATATTGAAAAATAAAATCCAATATATGGCCCAAAAGAGATACAAGAAGAATCAAATACAAGGAAAAACAAAAATACACTCAAAATACATAAAATGGAAAACAGGGGTTACAGTCATATTGTTTGTGAGCATTATAGCTTTCTTTATGTTGTTTCCAGACATGTTGAGGTCTGTGTATGTTGTCTGTGAGCATTATGATTTTTATTTATGTTGTTTGTGAGCATTATGAGCGAAAGAAATTTCATAATTTTGAAGGATTTTGAAAGATTTTTGTTCAAATTTTTAAGGAATTGAAGGATTTTTTAAAGAAAATTTTATGAAATTATTAAAAAATAAAAGAAATAAAAACTGCCGAAATCTCCACAAATTTCCCGCATAATATCCCAATTTTCCAAAAAACACCCCAAAAATGACAGAAGGGTAATTTTTAAAATTGCATAAGGCTATTTTCGTCATTGAAAAATTGACACGTCATTATTTTTTTCAGTTAACAGCCCAAAATTAACAGAGTATGCATTACTGCCTAACGGAGCAAAGTTGGGTAGGGTTGTATGTCAAAACAAAAAATAAACAGGATTTTCTGTTAAAGGAGCAAAACTCGGTAGAGTTAACTGAAATTTACCTAAATTTAAATGCATGAGGTGGGTATTAAAATGTTATCAACCAAAAAAAAATTGTGAGATTTACTAGAGCTAACTCTTTCTTATTGGATTTTCCCATGAAATTATACAATTACCCAATTTCAGGGGAGGCGTATCATCGATTACTTTACATAGCAGGATAGCAATGCTAGACTCGTTGAATACATCATCATAGCATGTGTGCGGCTCAGACTATCTGGTAAGGGTATTACAAATTTGTATTTGTCTTAATGGATGACTACAAATACATGGTTTTAATTCCAAATATCTCTAATATTATAATGGGAGAAGACCTTAGTGTTATTTGTCAATCTACCAATGCATGCATTGCACGTGCATAATTAATATAAAAAAAGTCTTAGGTTCGAGTCCTCACCACGTCATATTTTTTACTTTAATTTTTTTAAAAATATATTAAATGTGCATCACGCGTGTAAATTATCTATCTAAATCTATCTATCTATAATATAATATATAATATGAAGGAGTTCTCAGGTTTGAGTCCTCACTACGTCATATATTTTACTTTAATTTTTTAAAAATATATTAAATGTGCATCACGCGTGTAAATTATCTATCTATAATATAATATATAATAACTATTATAATGGAAGAGTTGGAGTTGTAAATCTACCTACTTACGTGCAACTCCAACTCTCTCATTATAGTCTTCATATTAACTTATAAAAATATACAATCTTATTTTTTAAGACATGCATTGCACGTGTAAATCAGAGTTTTTTACTCTAATTTTTTTTAAAACAATTAATACGTGCATCGAACGTGTATATTACTAGTACATTATAAATGCAGGGTGATCCACTTTTTACTAAAAGTCAAGATTTAATTATTTTTTAAAACATTTTTTAAAGATATTTTTTGGTCTTTTAGTGATAAATGAGTCACAGTATCTCTAATCTCTGATCTTGAATATTATAATGGGAGAATGTCTTGGCGTCATTTGTAAATCTAGCAACGCGTGCAATACACGTGCATAACTATTATAAAGGAGGTCTTAGGTTCAAATCCAAACTACGTCTGAATTTTTACTTTAAAATACTATATTTATTAAGACATGCATTGCACGTGTAAATTACTAGTATCTATAATGTATATTTGGGGTAAAAAATCAGCATTTTTCTTGTTCTATGGCCTAAATGACCTTGTTCTTCGATAAAATTAACTTGGTAAATCGCTCCACTAACTAAGAATGACCGTACAACTTCTGCCTAAAGATAGGGCTGCAAACGAATCGAGCTATTCGCGAGCTATTCGGCTCGAGCTCGGTCAAAGCTCGGCTCGAACCGAGCTCGAGACGAGCTCGAGCTCAAAACAGAGCTCGTTTCCTTAACGAGCCGTGCTCGAGCTTGGGTTTTTTTTTTTGGGCTAAGCTCGCGAGCTATTCGGCTCGAATATGGTCAAAGCTCGGTCAAAGCTCGGCTCGAACCGAGCTTGAGCTCAAAACTGAGCTCACTTCCTTAACGAGCCGAGCTCGAGCCTGAAGGTATTCGGCTCGGCTCGACTCGATTGCAGCCCTACCCATAGATAAGAAAGAATCTTCAGTTTTTCAGTCCTTACTATTTTTTAGCTCGGCTAGGTTTCTCTATATTGAGTCGAAATTAAGCTACAAGGTTTTAGAAAGTTAAAGGCCTAATTTCCTTTTAAAAAAAAAGAGTAGTTAAAGGACTGTTAGATACTATATTAGATTAGATATTGGTTTAGTCTCATATTGGTTCTGTATCAGTTTAGTATTCCATTATCTCCTATATATAGGAGCCAATTGTATTGAGTTTAATCAATCAATAATAAAAGAATATTTTCTTATCCCTAATTCTAACATGGTATCAGAGCCAATAATCCTATAAAGCCTATACTAAGTTTATCATAGTCGTTGACGTGGAGTGGTTCTCATCTTCATCGGAATCACTCCACCTCCCAACATCCCACTCCCAAAATCCTAAATCTCCAAAAACCCTAGCCGTCATCAAACAACAAGATCCAAAAATCCTAGCCGTCATCTCCTATCTCTCAAATCCCAGATCTCCTTCCTCCTCCGAAATCCAGATCTCCAAAATCTCTATCATCCCATCATCCTCCAAAATCGAGATCTATCGGGTCTCCCTCCTTCTCCATTCAACACCGGCGAATTCGAGTTCGAGTCCGCATCAATCACCCCCTTTCAACAAAATCCCCAAAACCCTCCTTAATCTCTGAAGAAAATCCAGATCGTCGTCCCCATTTATCTTCCCTCAACCCTAAAAACCTCGCACAAAAATGGCGCATTTTCGATCCTCACATCACTCTCTCCGCACGACCCACCATGCCCCTGCCATCTGCGATGACCCCCGAGCGCCGCCCTCTTGCGGCACTCGCCATCCCCTCCAAATCCCTCGACTGATCTGATCCCCATCCTCGTCGTTTCTCACCCTTATCCCCCTCCATTGCTGTAGCCGAACCCATTTGCATTCCCTCGACTGCACCTCCCCAAGCTCCTCCTCCTCTCCTCGCTGCACCGCAACCCATCGAAACCCTTCAGATTTCATGGAGATCTGATCCCTTCTCCAATCTTTCGATCGAGGGAAAATGTCGTGCTCTCTCTCTCTCTCTCATGTTGCTGTTTGGTGTTCGGGAGAAGAGAGGATTTATGTTTGCTGTTGTGAGGAGTTGATCCCTATTCACTATTTGCTGTTGCTGTTGGGTGGAATTGTTGTGTGCTGTTTGGGCTTGGATTGCTGATTGCTTTGTTGTTGCTGTTTCTTTTTTCTCAAAAAAAAATCTTGTGCTTCTACATTCAGATCGTCAACTCACTCCGGTTGATCGATCATGAGTTTGAGAGGGAGTGTTATCAACATCCAGTTCTCAGTTCAGGGATGAGATCCCAACATCGACAATTCTCAAGTTTGGGGTGAGATCGTATCATCGACTATGTCTCAAGTCAGGGGTGAGATCTCATCATTCTATTTCTCAGTTCAGGAGTGAGATCCCATCATCGACTATGTCTCAAGTCAGGGGTGAGATCCCATTACAGATCGGGATATGGAGATTCCGCCACTGTTCGGGATAAGATCTCAACAGTGCGCCACCACTACTTCCTTCCGCAACACTCTATTTCTCAGTTTCCGTCATATGCGCCATCAAGCGCCGTTTCTGCATCACAGTTTGCCGTTCCTTCCACATGAATATCGTCAGTATTCCAAACTCTTATTGTTTGAACCAATTTGAGTTTGATAGGGAGTGTTAGATATTATATTAGATTAGATATTGATTTAGTCCCATATTGGTTATGTATCAGTTTAGTATTCCATTCTCTCCTATATATAGAAGCCAATTGTATTCAGTTTAATCAATCAATAATAAAGAATATTTTCCTATCCCTAATTCTAACAAAGACTAATAGAAAATCATAGAAAATGATGGATCTAGAACAAAAATTCTCGTATACTATCGATCAAAGTGTTGATTGGTAGATAACATAATTTTGCAGGAGAAGGAAAGCTTTGGGATTCCACTCCAAGTCTCAATTCCTAAGTAAAGTGTATATTATGATACGAAGAATTAACGCTGACAGAAGAGGTAAGAGTAAAAGGAGGAAGAAAGCTCTTAATTGAATATGCAAACAAACACACAAAAAAAGAGCCAAATCCTCTTTACCATGTGCTCTCTGTGAAAAGAAGCCCCTTAATTATTTTTGTCCAAAAGCTCAATTTATTATTCAAATTTGAAACATAAGCTCTTGTGAATATGTTAATGACAAGAAACACAAACCCTCAACAGTAAAGAGCGTTCTTTGCTTGCTATGCCACTTTGGGTTCAAAAATTTGAATAGGAAAGGAGGGACTTTGAACAAACTTAAGACTAGATACAGCAAGAAACATGTGGGGGTCCCCATTATGACCATCATAAGAAGACCTCTCAATTCTCTCTCATAAAGAAAGAGCTGTTGATCTTGTGCGGTTATATCATGGGGATTCTGCCAAAACACATTTTTGGAGAACATTTGTCTGTATTTTAATCAACCAATATTGCATACACAACAATCTCTGTTCCAGGATATCTAGTGGATAACTACAACTTCACTCCCACCGGTCATTCCCATTTGTCACATTGCTACATTTCATTATATTAGAGTTATAGATACTAATTCTTATAACAACTCCTAAAGCAAAATCAAAAAATTTCTCCATGTGTTCTCTGTCCTGCCTGACAATGGAAATATGGGGAAGCTGATCACAACCAGTGCCCTCCAAGTTTTTGTTTAGTAGAAAGTGAAAAGTAATTACATCAAGAGAAATTTTTATTAGCGAACGTTGTAAATAAAAAATTATGGTAACAATAAACAACAAACTCGTCCAAGTTAAAGTGGTTTTTTTTTTTTTTTGAAGAAAATTGTCTATATTAAAGTTATTGGACTATCAAGCGTGCAACTTGTTTTTCATTTCTTCATTTGTTGGTCAACGTAAGCTCTCCAAGTCTAAGAGCTAGAAAAGGTGTTTGGCAGAATTTGCGTTAAGTATTTATGTGTAACTGATTTTTCATGCAACTACAAGTTTGCAACGATTATGTGGTTACAAGTATAATTAGATGTTATGAATGCAGTGTAAATCATGTTGATGCGTTACAACTATTCCAGGTATCATTTAGACCTGATGAATTGTACAAAAACTTAATTCGTCAGATGTCATTTACACCTGATGAATTGTCAAAAAACTAATGCTAGAAAATCTCATTAAGGTCTCAAGAACATTAATTCAAACATTAATCACATGAGAAAACACTAATAAAATATGTTCAAGCATCCATTAATTTGACATAAAAATCTAAGAGACTGAGCGAACGAACAGAATCTATCTATTCAGGTAACTAAACACCAAATAAAAAATATTCAAGTAGAGGTAGGGTTGTAAATCTAACCTTGATATAGTTAGGATTTTCAAATCAACTTCGGAGGCAGAGGAGACGGGCGACATCAACGGCGCTTCCGACTGCAGCGTTGAAGAGACGATGGCGTCGGCGGTGTTGAAGAGGCGGTGACGGCGGCGGCAGCGGTAGAAGCTAGGGTTTGAGAGATGTAGGGTTTGATAGAGACGAAGGCGTTGAGAGAGAGAGAGGGAGATGAATAGAGAAGGGGAGATGAAGGGTTTTTGTTTGATTGAATTTGATACATACATGTTGCGCATGTGTTTTTATGTTGTACTTAATTTCAACGTGATTTGCATGGGTTTGTTTGTTTACAGATGAAGTTTGTTTGGTGACAAAATCTCCCATTAAAATAGTAGAGATTTATGAGAATGACAATTATAGAATCTGTAAGTTCCAATAAACAGTAAGTAGAAAGATCCACAAAGTTTACCATTCTCAAACAGCTATTAGTTAATACTACTAATTTCATAAAATGCCTTTTCCTAGACCTAATGGTACCCAAAGTTTATACTAATACCCTATACATACCTGAAGTTATAGTAATACTCCAATAGCACCCGAACTTTTTAAATTTGGACAAAAAAGACACGTGTTAATTTTTTAACAGAATTAACATGAAATTACATAAATACCCTCTTCACTTCTTCTTCTTATTCTCTTCTTCAGAAATGTTTTTTTTCCATTTTTTTCCATTTTTTTCCTCCTTTTTTCCAGTTTTTGGTGGGGATGAAGGTGGTGGTGATGGATTTCGGGAATGAATAGTTTTTGGTGGGTTTCGAAGGTGGTGGTGATGAGTTTCAGGGATGAAGGTGATGGTGACGGGAAGGTGAAGTTAGAGATGGTGGTCGGTGGTGGTGGTGGTGGTCGGTGATGGTGGTGGTGGTGGTTAACGTTGGTGATGGTGATGGTGATGGTCGGTGGTGGGTTTTCGGGTAGAGGAGAAGAAGAAGATGAAGAGGATGAAGAGAAGAAGAAGATGGGTTTCAGGTTTGGATAGAGTTGATGAGTTTGGTTTTGGATAGTTGAGGTCATTTTTGTAATTTAACATGTTTCTTAACATATAAAAACCTATTAAAAAGAATATTCAGGGAATATTCCACTAACTTAACAGAGAAGTGGATGGCGGGGGTCTTTAGGTCCAATTGTAAAAAAGTTTTGGTGCTATTGGGTAATTTTTTTTGCTTTAGGTGTTTGTAGGAAATTAATACAAACTTTGAATGTCTTCAGGTCCTTATCCCTTTCCTATAATGGTATAAAAATCTTTTGTAAAAACTATTATAGCAGCTACTAATGGAAATATGGGAACGCTGATCACAACCAATGCCCTCCAAGTTTTTGGTCTGTTAAAAGTAAAAAATAAATTACATCAAATGCCCTCCAAGTTTTTGATCTTGATGCGGTTTGTTTTTGGGGAACGTGTGGATGCACCAGGCGTGAGTTCTTGCTCAATTTGTATTGAAGGAGGAGACACCTATGCAGACGACCATTGGTTGGTCAAACGGTACTGAGGTAGGCGGTATTGAGGTGGAGGCTGATGCTTGGCTCGGATCGTTGAGGCTCGGATCCGAGGGTCTCGTGGACCTGCAGACGGTCTTGGAACACCGGGGTTGGTCCCGGTGGCAGACCCTCCGACGATCTAGTCAGTCACTAAGTAAGAGTAACAGTAACTAGGGTTTTTGTGGGGAAAATTGATTACCTGGTGAAGGAGTAGGGGTCTGGTATTTATAGAAGATGCCAACCGGGTCTGGACCCGTTTGGGGCTAGGTCTGGACCCGGTTGCCCGCGTGGCTGAAGCGGTGAAAACCCGAGCGGTTTAGGGCTGACGTGGCAGATGCCCGGACGGTTCCCGGGATGACGTGGCAGTAGTCCGGGCGGTTTTCCGATGCTGACGTGGAGGATCTGGAGGATCAGGAGGTGCGCGCATCCTGAGGGGATCCTGTGGCCCAGGATGGGCCACGTCGTTCCTAACCCATATCACAAGTCTCACACTCCTGTAGGGCCAGGTGAACCAGCCCTATAGGAGTGATTCTTCGCCTCTGTAGGAAGAGCAGGGTGGATATTGGGGTGAGAAAGTAGGATCTGCTATCTTCTGAAGAAGCCAGGGGGTAGAAGGAATGGATCCCTCTTTGGAGTTTGCGCGGGAGGCTGTGTAGAGGAGAAGGAGAGCCCGAGCGATGCTTGCCGAGGCTTGGGGGTCGGAAAAACGAGCCCATAGGGTCGGTAGACGAGCCCCAAGGGTCGGCAGACGAGCCCATAGGGTCGAAAAACGAGCCCCAAGGGTCGGCAGACGGTCCCCTCGCTAGTTGGAAGAGCGAGGGGACGCTGAGGCCGACTTTGTAGGAGATTGGCTTTTTAAAGTGCTTGGGGATCGGCGGATGAGCTCGAAGGTTTGGTAGACGAGCTCCAAGGGTTGGTAGACGATATCCTTGCTAGTTGGAAGAGCGAGGGGAGGCGAGGTCTTCTTCTGGGGCTTGGTTTGTCAAGAACTAGGGGTCGACTGACGAGTCCCATGGGGTCGGCAGACGAGCCCTAAGGGTCGGCAAACGAGCCCATAGGGTCGGCAGACGAGCCCCAAGGGTCGGTAGACGATCTCCTCACTAGTTGGAAGAGCGAGGGGAGGCGAGGTCTTCTTCTGGGGCTCGATTTGTCGAGAACTAGGGGTCGGCTGACGAGTCCCTCGCGACAAGAGGAGGGCTCATGGGGCTCGCGGTGCTATCTGAGCTCCGAGCCCTTCTGAACAAGGAGGATGTTTTGGGGCTCATGGTGCTATCCGAGCTCCGAGCCCCTCCGAAGTAAAGGGGGGCTAGCTGGGGTTCGCGGTACTATCCAAGCGCCGAGCCCCTCCGAAAAAAGGGGGGCAGTTGGGGCTCGCGGTTCTATCCGAGCGCCGAGCCCTTGTGAAATGGAGGGGGCTAGTAGGGGCTCACTGTGCTATCCGAGCGCCGAGCCCCTCGAAAAAAAGGGAGGCAGTTGGGGCTCGCGATTCTATCCGAGCGATGATCCTCCTGTGAGAACAGAAGGGGAATTTCTGGCTTGCGATTCTATCCGAGTGTCGACCCTCCTGCGAGAATAGAAGGGGATTTATTGGCTCGCGTTTCTATCCTAGCGTCGACCCTCCTATGATAATAGAAGGGGAATTATTGGCTCGCGCTTCTATCCGAGCGTCGACCCTCCTGTGATAATTATTGGCTCGCGCTTCTATCCGAGCGTCGACCCTCCTGTGAGAATAGAAGGGGAATTATTGGCTCGCGATTCTATCCGAGCATCGACCCTCCTGTGATAATAGAAGGGAAATTATTGGCTCGCGCTTCTATTCGAGCGTCGACCCTTCTGTGATAATAGAAGGGGAATTATTGGCTCGCGCTTCTATCCGAGCGTCGACCCTTCTGACTTTGTCGGAAAAAGCCTTTTTGGAGAGAAAAAGGTGGAGGGGTAGTGGGGTAATTTCATGCCTATTGCTGACGTCATGGGCGCAAAGATCAAAGCGCTTCCAGATCTTGGTAGCCGTTGGATCTTATCAGTTAAGATCCAACGGCTAGATCTTTTTTTGCGAAAATTGAGGAGTCATTTTCCTCTTTAAAACCCCATCCCCCTCCCTCATTTCTCCATCTTCACCTTATTACTCACTTTTCAATTTTTAACAAGAGCGGGAATCTTACTTGCCGTCGGCAGATTTTCCGGTGACCGTAACTTTCTACGCTCCAGGTTAGTATTTTTCTTTTTAGTAATGTCGCGAACTCAGTCCGGATCCGAGGCTAGCTCGTCAGGTCGTTCTGCGGAGGAATCGGAGTAGGAAACGTCCTCGTCCTTGAGCAAGTACAAGGTGAAGGAGGAGGTTCTTACCGACCCCGGGTCAGACGGTGGTGACGATGTTGTCTTTGTGGTGTCCCCGTTGAGGTCCAGGAGACCAGGGAAGGAGCCCATGGATGAGGGTGACGAGGAGGAAGATTTGCAGGGGGACGGCGAGGACGAGGATGAGGAGGAACTGGATTAGGAGTGGGATGATGATGAAGAGGAGAAGGACGAAGATGAGCTGGTCACCGAGGGTGCTGAGGGTGACGAGGAAGACGAGGAGGAGGAGGTCAACGAACAGGAGGCTGGCCAAAGCACGGCTGGAGGGCCGACAGGGGTCGGGGAAGATCTTCCACCACTTCCCCCTTTGTCGACGCCATCCCCCGAGCGTAAGGCTCGCCCTCGTCGGAAGAAGAAAGCCATGACCATTCCCCACAGTCCTTCCTCGCCCGATGAGTACGCGCTGAGACCGGGTCTCGAGATTCCCCCGGTCACCTTCAGGAATCCAGGGTCGATTCGTATGTATCCTAACGACATTAAGGACATCGAACCGATCCCTCACGTGCCGGGCGAAGACACTCGGGTGAAGATCTGCGCAGATAGCATCCCGAGGATTCTGAAGGCGGAGTACCTCAACATTATCAGGGCTGCCTACTATATTCCGCGGGAGTTCGAGATCTTCCTTCCGAGCCCGGGTATTCGGCCCACCACGGCTCTTGCACCGGGGTATTGTATGTTTCCTGAGGACGCCTTCCTCTCGGGGCTGAGGCTGCCCCTCCACCCTTTCGTGAAGAGGGTTTTGAACTGGGCAAAGCTGTGTCCCATGCAGTACGGTCCGAACTCCTGAAAACATTTAGTCTGCTACATGCTGAAGTGTCAAGAGAAAGGAGTGAAGCCGAGGCTGACGTATTTCCGAGCTATTTTTGGGATTGGTTCGCTCGGAGATCAGGAGGGGATGTTTTACTTTTCGCCGAGGCCGCATAAGAAAGTTTTGCACGGTCACCCGGACTCTATAAAGGCATGGAAAGAAAAGTATTTTGTAGTTCGGACTGAGGGATCTTAGGGAATCCCAACTAGATGGAACTTCGTCAAGCCGAAGCACAAGCCTCCAAGGAAGAGCGACTTGACTGCCAAGGAATGGAAGAGGGTGGAGAAGATCACTGGGGGGCACATTATAGCGTGGCCTCGAGTGACCGAGATACACCTCGCCCGGGCCGGACTGAGTCCTGCCGACCCCAGTATGTCTCTTTCCGAATATGTTCATTTCCTGCCTTCGTGTTAACGTTAGCTTTTCTTCTGTGTTTTTTGTAGGGATGATAACCCAACAGGCGGACGCGAAGAAGTTGTTGCTCGCTTTCGCCGAGAAGGCGAGGGTAGAGAAGAGGAAGAAGGCCGAGCAGGAGAGGATAGCGGCTGAGAAGCGGAAGCTTGCCGCGCAGACCGGGGCATCTTCCCAGGTGCAGGCATCGGCGGTTGAGGAGCCTTCCCCGGTGAAGAGGTCTAAGAGGCCACACTCCCAGTCCTCCCATTCGTCGAGAGGGGCTCGGGACGCGGCTGGCGGTTCGGGCAAGACCGTGGATGCCCCGGAAAAAGGACTCCCCCTTCTCCGGCCGACCGCCGAGGAGATGGTGAGCAAGCATGGCACGCTGCCATTTGCCCCCGACTGGTCCATCGTGCGGGGCGATTCTCTGCTCGACGGGCCTATGGCGGTCGAGTTCGTCTCGAAGTGCGCCACCGAGCGCGATCGGATGGCCCTGGCGGTGCAGACGGCGGACCAGGCCTACATGCGGTGGTCTCAGGCGACCCTCTCGGTAAGTTGGCTTGGCTCTGTTTTGCTCAATGACTTGGAGTTTTTCTGATCTCTCTCTCTTCGGATAGGCGATGCTCCATGGCCAGCACTTCCACAAGTGCTTGGAGAAGGAGATACTCATCGAGAGGCAGAATGCGGAGAAGTACCTCCGTGAGCTGAACAAGGCCACGGATGAGCTGAAAGAGGCCCGAGCGATGGTGGCCGTCCACGAGGCCCAGATAGAGTCGCTCTACAAGATCCACAAGCAGGACCGGGAGGATCTTGAAGCGAAGATCGCGGCCGAGGCGGCAAGGGGAAAGAAGGCAATGCAGGAGATGGAGTCGGCCTTGGGGGATACCATCATAGTGGCACAGGACGAGGCATACGAACAAGCCAAGTCCCATTTTAAACAGATATACCCCGAGCAGCACGTGGACCATCTCTGCTATGGGTGGACGCCGAACCTTCCTCTCACCCCGGGGGGCGATGATACGGGGGGCAATCAGGTCGATGAAGAGGTGCCACCCCCCCCTCAAGAATAGATCTTTTTTTCTTTTCTTGTTTTGATGTAAATGCCTTGGGCGGATTGGCCACTGCGGCTTTTGTATCAAACTTTTTGAAAGCAATGAAATTTATTTTTTGGGCCGATCCTTTCAGACTTGTGTTTTTTGTGATATTTGTTCTCGTCTTTTGATAGACGCACGGGACCTGTGTCGCCCTCCCCATTTTTGCTGATGTACCCCTAGATCGAACGGGGGAGGAGGCCACGGAGGCAGTTTTGCTTCTTAAACAGAAGCAAGCTCGGGACCGAGCCGCCGCCTTTAACTATTTTCTGAACAAGTCCAGGGAGCTTGGCTTGGAGTTGGCACGCCTGAAGAAGGTCGTAGCCGACCGGGACTGGTGGGTTATCGAGACAGGCTGGTCCCTCTCGGATGTTTCGAGCGTGGGGTCGGCTTCGGAGTCATTTCTTCGTGAGGCCGTAGTCGAGAATGAGCTGGAGATCCCCAGACTGAAGCTGGTGTTGGGCGCTGGTTTGATAGAAGGGGCCAACAACGCGACCCCGGGGCGGCCTCCGATATTTCTACTGGATGGGGTGCAGCCCGAAGATGTGAGAAGTTCGGTGGCAGGCATGTCTTCTCGGGTCGGTCCGGCCGAGCGTGATGGAAGTCCCGAATTCGAGTTCGCGGCCGAGTGAGTGAGTTGTGATCTTTTTTATTGTATTTCTATCGACGTTCATTGAGTTGTAAGCAATGAGTATTGAATAAGAACCTTTGATTTTCCACGCTCTGATCACCTTGGTTGTTAGGGACGGTTGTCGGGCTAGTTGCACAGGGGTCGGCTCCAAGGTGGCTTATTGCAACGGGCGCGATGGTGGCGGCGGTTAGCTTTTCGATAAGCAATAACTGTTGACGTTTCGCATTCCCATGAGCATTTATGGCGACGTTTCGCCTTCCGTCGTTTCGCATTCCCAGACGCAATAAATGAGGGCCTCAGGAGGCTATATAATCCTCCACTCCCCTCGTTGGTTGTCAGGCAGTGAGCCGTCTGACTCGGGTGCCTGCTAAAGACGGGCGCTCGGAGAATACAATGTTTTCGAGTACTCCGGATTGGAGGCACACCGATCACCCTCAGACTATTCGGGGTTCAGGCCGTTAGGCCCGTGAGACCCCGGGTTGTTCGTTGGTGAGCGGTGGGCCGACCGATTGGTTCGGGGGGTCGGAGGGAGCCGAAGCGTGGTGGCTCTTCTGCCGTCCGGGAACAATTTGGGGTTTTGGGCTCTTAAGAGCCGTAAACCCCGAGTTGTTCGGGGGCAAGAGGAGGGTCAGCTGAACAGCTCGAAGGCTCGGAGCATTTGTTCCGCGATGGAGAGAGCAGCGGGTCGATGGCCCCCCTACCATCCTCGAACAATTCGAGGTTTAGGCTGGTCAAGGCCGTAAAACCCCGAGTTGTTCGCGGGTGAGAGGGTGGTCAGTAATTCGACACGAGGCTCGGGGCGTCTGCCGAAGGTGGACGCTCTAAACCTTAATAAAATTTTGTCAACACTGGGTCGGGACCGAGCGTGGTGCTTCGGTTCGTCGAGCCCTTATGTTTGTGAGAACCATTTGCAAGAGTGTTGAGGTCTCCGCCGAGCGTTAAGGTCGCAGTACCTTGAATAAGGCACCCGCCTTGCTCGGGGTCGACGCCGAGCCCCAGCACATGCTCTCAGGGAGAGACGGTGTGGGCATGGCTGGCGGATGTCGCCTCGTACATAGGTTGATGAGCTTGAAGAAGCCCAAACCGAGCGAGGGACGGGTGCCGAGCCCCCATACCGGTGAGAAAGGCAACTGCAGGCGTAGCAGAGGGTCACCGCCGAGCGTCAAGGTCGCGGTGCCTTGGAGAAGGCACCCGCCTTGCTCGGGATCGACGCCGAGCTCCTGCACATGTTCTCAGGGAGAGATGGTGCAGGCGTGGCTGGCGGATGTCGCCTCGTACATCGGTTGATGAGCTTGAAGAAGCCCAAATCGAGCGAGGGATGGGTGCCGAGCCTCCATACCGGTGAGAAAGGCAACTGCAGGCATAGCAGAGGGTCGCCGCCGAGCGTCAAGGTCGCGGTGCCTTGGAGAAGGCACCCGCCTTGCTCGGGGTCGACGCCGAGCTCCTGCACATGTTCTCAGGGAGAGACGGTGCGGGCGTGGCTAGCGGATGTCGCCTCGTACATAGGTTGATGGGCTTCAAGAAGCCCAAACCGAGCGAGGGACAGATGCCGAGCCCCCATACCGGTGAGAAAGGCAACTACAGGCATAGCAGAGGGTCGCCGCCGAGCGTCAAGGTCGCGGTGCCTTGGAGAAGGCACCCGCCTTGCTCGGGGTCGATGCCGAGCTCCTGCGCATGTTCTCAGGGAGAGACGGTGCGGGCGTGGCTGGCGGATGTCGCCTCGTACGTAGGTTGATGAGCTTCAAGAAGCCCAAACCGAGCGAGGGAAGGATGCCGAGCCCCCACACCGGTGAGAAAGGCAACTACAGGCATAGCAGAGGGTCGCCGCCGAGCGTCAAGGTCGCGGTGCCTTGGAGAAGGCACCCGCCTTGCTCGGGGTCGACGCCGAGCTCCTGCGCATGTTCTCAGGGAGAGACGGTGCGGGCGTGGCTGGCGGATGTCGCCTCGTACGTAGGTTGATGAGCTTCAAGAAGCCCAAACCGAGCGAGGGAAGGATGCCGAGCCCCCATACCGGTGAGAAAGGCAACTGGAGGCGTAGCAGAGGGTCGCCGCCGAGCATCAAGGTCGCGGTGCCTTGGAGAAGGCACCCGCCTTGCTCGGGGTCGACGCCGAGCTCTTGCACATGTTCTCAGGGAGAAACGGTACGGGCGTGGTTGAAACAGAGTTGTTTGATTGGATGCACGTTATCAAAAAACCAACCAGGCTGAGCCGCCCGAGCACCGAACCCTAAGCTTGTACGAGAAGCTTTTTGGGCCCGAGATGTTATCCGAGCGCCGAACCCTAAGCTTGTAAGTGAAGCTTTTTGGTCTCGCGCTGTCATCCGAGTGACGAACCCTAAGCTTGTAAAGGAAGCTTTTTGGGCTCGCGCTATTATCTGAGCGCCGAACCCTAAGCTTGTAAGGGAAGCTTTTTGGTCTCGCGCTGTCATTCGAGCGACGAACCCTAAGCTTGTAATGGAAGCTTTTTGGGCTCGCGCTGTTATCCGAGCGTCGATCTCGAGATATGTTCTTTATTTGTTACAAAATACGATGCCGTGGGCTTGTTTTAAGAAAGCTGGCATATTCACAATATATTTAAACCTTACAAAAGACTAGGCACGACGTGCCGACTAAAATCATGATATTTTACATGGAGGCTACTCTCCTCCCAAGAATTTAATTAAGTGCTCCGCGTTCTAGGGCATCTTGATGGGCTTGCCTTCGGCACTGGTCAGTCGGTACGTGCCGGGGTGCACAACTTCAGATACTTTAAACGGGCCCTCCCAATTTGGTGCTAACTTTCTCTTCTGGCCGGGATTTAATACCGCCAGCTTTCGGAGGACAAGATCTCCGAGTTTGATGTTAGTTGGGCGCACCTTCTTAGTGTAGAACTTCTCTATTCTTTGTTGGTAGATGCTTCTTCTGAGGGCGAACTTTTCCCTGATCTCGTCTATGAGGTCCAGGTTGGCTCGTAGCTGTTGGGAGTTGGCGGCCTCGTCGAAAGCCATGATTCGGGGTGAAGGGATCCCGATCTCCAAGGAAATGACGGCCTCAGCTCCGTATGTTAAATTGAAAGGGAATTCTCCCGTGGGGATTCTCTTTGTCGTTCGGTGGGCCCAGAGAACGCTCGGTAATTCGTCGACCCATAACCCCTTAGAAGAGTTATCGAGTCGTTTCTTGAGACCGTCGAGGATTTGGCGGTTCGCGTTCTCAGCCTGGCCGTTAGACTGGGGATGGCATACTGAAGAGAAGCGCTGCTGGATCCCGAGATCTTCGCAGAACTTGCAGAAATTCTTACCCGCGAATTGAGTCCCATTATCCGTAATGAGCACCCGCGGAATCCCGAACCGACAGACGATGTGTTTTCAGAAGAACTACTGGGTCTGTTGTTCGGTGATCGTTGCTAATGGCTCGGCCTCGATCCACTTGGTGAAATAGTCGATCGCCACAATGAGGAACTTTCGCTGGCCCGTTGCTTTCGGAAATGGGCCTACCAGATCCATCCCCCACATTGCAAAGGGGGTCGGACTGGCCATGAACCGGAGGTTCGCCTAAGGGGCCCTTTTCACTGGGGAGAATCGTTGGCAGGGGCCACACTTCTTCACTAGGGCGAGGGCGTCTTGCAGCATAGTGGGCCAGTAGTACCCGTGATTTAGTGCCTTCTGTGCTAGTGAACGGCTCTCCATGTGACATCCGCCGATCCCCTCATGCAGCTCCTTGAGGGCGTACTTGGCTTCGTCCGAGCTTAGGCAGCGGAGGTAGGGTCTGCCGTCTGTTGTTGTATAGGATCTTTTGAAGAGGGTGGCATTGTGACAGCGAACCTTTCAGATCGGACCCTGATCTGCCTTGCTTCAGCTCGGTCTTCGGGGAGCTCTCCCTTGACTAGAAATTTTTTTATAAGAGTGGTCCAGTCGTCCGGAGGAGCTCCGTCTTCGACGCACAGAACCTCCGGGGTGTCTGTACTTGGCTTTAACAGGACTTCAATCAGGACCGTGCGGTCGAGGCCTTCAAAGGATGATGAAGCCAATTTCGAAAGGGCGTCGGCCTGGGCGTTCAGCTCCCGGGGGATCCTTATGACAGCTGATTCGTCGAAGGGCGATAATAGGCGTTGGACGATGGCCCGGTACCTGATCATCCGATCGTCACGGGCCTCGTAGTCCCCGGTGATCTGGCTGACCACCAGCTGAGAATCGCTGAAGGCCTGGATCTGTTTGGCACCGGCTTGATGAGCTAGGTTTAGCCCGGCGATCATCGCCTCGTATTCAGCCTCGTTGTTAGAGGCCGGGAAGTTGAGGCGGAGACAATACTGGAGGAGGAAACCATCCGGACCTCGAAGAATGATGCCCGCACCCTCCCCGTTTCGCAAGAGGAGCCGTCGACGTATACTTCCCACGTCTGGTCGGCTTCCCTGTTCGTGGGTTGCTCGGAGATGGTGCATTCGGTAATGAATTCGGCGAGGGCCTGCCCTTTGATGGATGTTCTTGGTTGATAGCCGATGTCGTACTGGCTGAGTTCGATCGACCATTTAACTAGTCGACTGGAGTTCTCGGGTTTATAGAGCACGACCTTCAGGGGTTTATCTGTGAGTACCTGGATCGAATGCGCCTGGAAGTAAGGACGAAGCTTCCGCGCGGCAATTACCAAGGCGTACACCACTTTCTCCATTCTGGAATACCAGGTCTCGGCATCGAGCAGGACCTTGCTCACATAGTAGAGCGGCTTTTGAACCCCTTCCTCTTCTCGGACGAGGACGGCGCTGAGCACGTTCTCCGAAGCGGATAGGTAGAGCCAGAGTGGCTCCCCTGGTTCGGGCTTGCTGAGGAGAGGAGGGTTGGCGAGGTACTCCTTCAACTGTGCGAAGGCCTCTTGTTGCTGAGTACCCCACTCGAACCTTTCGGTGCTGCGTAGTGCTTTGAAGAACGGGAGTGACTTCTCTCCGGATTTGGAGAGGAAACGGCCGATGGCTGCCAGTCGCCCCGTAAGTCTCTGGACTTCTTTGACATTCCTGGGAGGGGCCATGTCTATTATGGCCTGAATTTTTTCGGGGTTCGCCTCGATGCCGCGCTGGCTGACGATGAACCCTAAGAACTTCCCCGAGGAGATGCCGAAGGCGCACTTCGCCGGATTGAGCCTCTTGTTGTGGGTTCGAAGGACCCCAAAGGCTTCTTCCAGGTCGGCGACGTGGTGCTGTCCTTGTTGACTCTTGACGAGCATGTCGTTGACGTATACTGTAATATCCCGGACGGATATTACCATATATAAATTGATATTTTATTATTATTTTATTATTATTTTGTTTTAATTCAAAAATTAGAACATTTTGGTGATTTTTACCCGGTTTGCTCCTAGACACTATCTGTATCCAGATATCGGCCAGTATATATCCGTATTGTATCAAATTGATACCGTGATCTTCCGAACTAATAATAAAATTTATTTTATTATTATTTCCAAGATTTAATTATTTTTATGCGGATTATGCGAAGATTTTCCGGTATACAGACATATATGCGCACGTGCGAGTAGTATGTCGATTAGTGCATTATACGAATTATGTGTTGTATATTTTGGACAACACTTATTTTGCTATAACCTAGTAGGGATGGTTAAGGATTTGATTAGGAGGTTTAACCTAGGTTAAGTTTACATAAGAAGGTTAAGAATTCTTCTAGAACAAACCCTCCTACACATCAATTTTCCCTCACATAACACCTCCCCCCAATCCTACCTCCTTGTTTTGGGGTTATTTTGTGCCATGTGGTGCACTTACCACCTCCCATCTCCTTCTATAAATAGCCCTTCATTCTCCTCCTTCTCTCATTTTAGAAAACAAAAGAAAGAAAGAAAGAAAGAAAGAAAGAAAGAAAGGAAAAAGAAAGAGAGAAAGTCTCATACTAATTTGAGAGTTCTCTTGTAGGTTTAGTAGAAGATTTCTAAAGCTAGGGGAAGGAGAAGTTATGCTAGCAAGTTCTTCCAACAAAAGAACTAGGTGGGGGTTTCTTCTCTTTGCTTTCTTTTCCTTGTTTGTTGTTTGTTGTTTGTTTGTTTGTTTGTTGTTTTTCTTCTTCTTCTACCTTCTTGTTTTATTTTGTTTTTTTTGGGTTGAGTGTGTGGTATGTTAAAGAGGAAAAAAGAGAAGTAGTAGTAGTAAGCACTAAAGATCATAACTTTAGTATGATAATCTTTTGTTGTATGTTATTGGACTAAGAACTTCACATATTGCATATTGTTGAACAATACAACCATTGATTGGTTGTAGGACTTAATTGTAACTAATGTAATAAATAAAAAGATCTCCTTTTGTTTTAATCACTAGTTGTAACTAATGTAATAAATAAAAAGATCTTCTTTTATTTTACACACTAGTTGTAACTAATAAATCAAAAAGATCTTCTTTTTATTCTTAATCACTAGTTGTAGCCATTAATCAAAAAGATCTTCTTTTATTTTACACACTAGTTGTAGCTAATAAATTAAAAAGATCTTCTTTTTATTCTTAAACACTAGTTGTAGCTAACAAAGTAAAAAGATCTTCTTTTGTTCTTAATCACTAGTTGTAGCCATTAATCAAAAAGATCTTCTTTTATTTTACACACTAGTTGTAGCTAATAAATCAAAAAGATCTTCTTTTTATTCTTAATCACTAGTTGTAGCTATTAATCAAAAAGATCTTCTTTTGTTTTACCTACTAGTTGTAGCTAATAAATTAAAAAGATCTTCTTTTTATTCTTAAACACTAGTTGTAGCTAACAAAGTAAAAAGATCTTCTTTTGTTCTTAATCACTAGTTGTAGCCATTAATCAAAAAGATCTTCTTTTATTTTACCCACTAGTTGTAGCTATCTTAAATAAAATAATCCTTTCTTTATCACTAGTAATAATAAGGTTAGCAAGCAACTAAGTAGTAGTATGCTAAATAATAAGTAGTAGTATGTAATAAATAAAATAGTAGTAGCATGCATGTAATTAGTAGTATGTAATAAATGAAGTAGTAGTAGCATGTATGTAATTAATAAGGTAGTAGTATGTTTATGTCCATAAAGTAGTAGTAGTAATAGATAGTTGTATGTGGTGATTTTTATTGTGAATGAAGTAGTAGTAATAGTAGATAATTGTGTGTATGTGTTGATCAAAATAGAAGTAGTAGTAGTAGTAGAATGTTGTAGGATATTTTCTAAAAATATTCCTTTATGTTTTGTGCTTAAGATATTGTAGGATTGCTTCTAAAATTATTTAGAAGCCATATCTATGCTTCAAGTGTTGTAGGATTACTTCTAAAATTATTTAGAAGCCATGTTTATGCTTCAAGTGTTGTAGGATTATTTCTAAAATTATTTAGAAGCCATATCTATGCTTCAAGTGTTGTAGGATTACTTCTAAAATTATTTAGAAGCCATGTTTATGCTTCAAGTGTTGTAGGATTATTTCTAAAATTATTTAGAAGCCATGTTTATGCTTCAAGTGTTGTAGGATTATTTCTAAAAATATTTAGAAGCCATGTTTATGCTTCAATTGTTGTAGGATTACTTCTAAAGATAATTAGAAGCCATGTTCATGCTTAGTTAGTTGTAGGACTTTTGCTAAAAGTATCCTACTATGATTCTATGCTTAATTAGTTGTAGGATTGCATTTAAGAATATCCTACCATGCTTACCATGCTTAGTTAGTTGTAGCTTTGCTTCTAAAAAAATTAGAAGCCATATCTATGCTTAATTAGTTGTAGGATTGCATTTAAGAATATCCTACCATGCTTACCATGCTTAGTTAGTTGTAGCTTCGCTTCTAAAAATAATTAGAAGCCATATCTATGCTTAATTAGTTGTAGGATTGCATTTAAGAATATCCTACCATGCTTACCATGCTTAGTTAGTTGTAGCTTCGCTTCTAAAAATAATTAGAAGCCATATCTATGCTTAATTAGTTGTAGGATTGCATTTAAGAATATCCTACCAGGCTTACCATGCTTAGTTAGTTATAGCTTTGCTTCTAAAAATAATAAGAAGCCATAATCCATGCTTAGCTAGTTGTAAGATTACTTATAAAAATATCCTACCATGTTTACCATGCTTAGTTAGTTGTGGCTTTGCTTCTAAAAATAATTAGAAGCCATGTTCATGCTTAGTTAGTTGTAGGACTTTTGCTAAAAGTATCCTACTATGATTCTATGCTTAATTAGTTGTAGGATGTTTATTAAAATTACCCCATCATGCTTATGTTTAGGATGTTGTAGGACTTTTGCAAAAAAATATCCTACCATGCTTAACGTTTAGGGTATTGTAGGATTCTTTTCTTATCATGCTTGGTAATGTTGTAGGATTCTTTTCCTATCATGTTTAGTAACTCACTTATGCTTAGAATGTGTAGGATTCAACCCAAGAGTTTCCTACCATGTGTGGATAAGTTTTTATTGTGCCTAGAGTGTTGTAGGATCCATGATAAAATCATATACCATGCTAGTTTAATTGTTGGAAAGCGATATATCATGCTAGCTTAATTGTAAGTATTTGGCATATCATGCTAGTTTAAATTGTATGCAAATTGTATACCATGCTAGATAAATGGTAGAGAAGTGTATACTATGTTAGTGAATGACCATGATTCATGCTAAGTAAGTAGGGATCATGCAAATTATTGATCATATTAAGTTAAGGATACCCATACTAGGATGTTCATGCTTAGGGTAAAGAAACTATCCATGGCTAGTTGTAGTGATTTATGTTGGATTCTATGCCATGCTAGAGTAATACATGATTAGAACATTGTAGGAGTAATGTTAGAATATCTACTATACCTTGGAATGATTGTATGTTATATTAGTTATCTATCCATGCTTGTGTTATAGTGATTAGTCAAGATAAGTAGTAAGTTTTCATGCTCGCTTGACTATAGTAGACTCTATGTCTAGGTCGTAGTGATTTTTATGTTTAAGCTCGATGAAAACACAAGCATTAATCATATTCATACTTAGGAGTGTGATGGTGAGTAGTTCTATTTTGTAATTGGATTACTTTAGGAAGATGCCTACGAGTGTATGTCATGCCTAAGACATTATAGGTCGAAGTAGTAAGATCGGGAAGACCACTAGCGATAGTTAATTCGATAAAGGCGGTTATGTCGCCTTCGGATTCTTCCTTAGTAGAATACCGATCTTAGACTACTAGTAGATCCCTTTGTTGCTTCTAATAGTAGAAGATTAAGTTTGTTAGTAAGCACGCTTGGTTACTTCTAGGATTGATTACCTGTATGGTTGTTTGCACACGGTCGTGCTCGTACGTGGCTCGACTGGCCCGTATGTAGCGGTGGGTCTCATACGTAGCTTAGTTGGCTCGTATGTAGGTTGTTGTCTCGTACGCGGCCCGACTGGCCCGTACGTAGCTGTTGGTCTCATACGCGGCTTATTTGGCTGGTATGTACGTGGTTATCTCCTACGAGGCCCGCCTGGCTCGTAGGTAGTTATTGTTTCATACGTAGCTTAGTTGGCTCGTATGTGGTTATTACTCGTGTATAGCTTGTTAGCTAGTACACAGTTAGTTGTGCTATCTAGGGTGATGTTACCACCCTAAGGGCTATCGACCATCAAGACATGTGTTTCTACCCTAAGGAACTGTGGAGGAGTCGCTCCTTGTGTACCGTCGAATCTTAACCAGGGTAGGTTGATCGAGGACCGGAGTATAGACAGAATCCAAGTCTAGGGTAGCGGCGTGCGTATATATTCGCGACGGCCAAAGTCTTGGATCGATGAGCCACGAACCGGGTCCTGAAGGATTCTGGTAAATCTAGGTTGAGCGGCCTAGTAGAGTTGTTTTGCGAAGCCTAATTTAAGGCCTAGCATGTTGTGTTATAATATCGTCATCCCTAGGATTGTTCGAGTCAGGGACATCACTAGGATAGTGACTTATAAGGATCAGTTTACTTAAACCCTTTTGCCGGGAGAGAGGGGTCAGTTGTAGGGGGCCCCGACACTAACTCGTCTCTTGAGGCAGATCATAGGTGGTGTACCGGGTTGTACCTTCCTGTCAAAGGGATACGTACGGTGCCGTCTCACAAGCTGAGGACACGGGTTGCGTATCTCGCGCTGTTAATTCCTGAAATACCGTGGCTGGGGTGCCACAGGATGCATGGTGCAGTCCTGCGTTTGCTAGACCCCAGAGAGTGCCACAGGGTAGGCTTCGCGCTGCCCTGCGCTTGCGAAACTCTATGGTTTGATTTTGGAACGATGCCCGATATACTGGGGTCGAGTGAGGTCCGGCATGCCGGGTAGTAGTGGAAAACGGAGACACCATAAGCAGACTGCATAAGGGGACTTGACCTCTTCTGCAACCTCACAGAGTCATGGAGTATTGTCAGGAACAGGTCGTGTACAATTAGAATTCATAACGCGGGTTCAATCCCGATATATGGAGAAACGGCTTGAGATGGAGTCGCATGTATTTATGGGCTGCATGTTACTTTCGGAGACTTGCTGACATTAGAATAGGAAGCATCCTAGTTCTACCTTTCCGTCAAAGGGATACGTACGGTGCCGTCTCACAAGTTGAGGACACGGGTTGCGTATCTCGCGCTGTTAATTCCTGAACTGCCGTAGGTGGGTGTCAGGAACGGGTTGTGTACAGTTAGAATTCATAACGCGGGTTCAAATCCCGGATATTAGAATAGGAGTGTCCTAGTTCTACTTAAGTATCACATTAGAGTCTAGTCATAGCACTCACGTACACTTAAACTACACCGACACCATTGCTATGTTTGTATATTTTGTATATTGTTTGGAAGATTCGCTGCTATATGATCAGCCTTTAAGCGTCAGTGAATACTGACGTCCCCACTTCCATAGGTACTGGATCGCCAAAGTACAAAGGCGATATTCAGGAGGACTCAAGGCGAGGAAAGCAAGGAGTCAGTATTAAGTTTAGTTCCGCTGCAAAATATGTATTGATTCTGTATTAGTTAAGAGGTACTCTGATGTAAGATGTGAAGGTTGTAATACTTAGAAATGTAAAGGCAATATTGTAACTCCATTGTAAAGTATTACAGTTGTACAGTATTCAGACTTGTAACATATTGTGTTTTGAATAAAAAGTTTTAAATTCTCCTGTTTTTCTGTGTATTGTGACTAATTGAAGCAAAGATCTTGGCTCGTGTCTCGGTTTTCCAGTATCGGAAATCGGGGCGCTACATATACCTCCATGTTACGCCCGATTTGATCTTTAAAGACTCGGTTGACGAGCCTCTGGTAGGTGGCGCCGGCGTTCTTCAGCCCGAAGGGCATGACCCGGTAGTAGTACAGTCCCTGGTCTGTGACGAAGGACGTCTTGGCGATGTCCGGAGGGAACATCCGGATTTGGTTATAGCCTGAGAAGGCATCCATGAAGGAGAGAAGCTCGTGACCCGAGGTAGCATCGATCAGGGCATCAATGCTGGGGAGAGGGAACGGATCCTTAGGGCATGCCTCGTTGAGGTCCGTAAAATCTATGCAGATCCTCCAACTCACGTTCGCCTTCTTCACCATGACGATGTTCGCCAGCCATTCGGGGTAGCTGACCTCTTGTACAAAATGTGCGGACAAGAGTTTGTCCACCTCTGTGTTTACCGCTTGTTGTCTCTCAGGAGCGAACTTGCGCCGCTTTAGGACGACTGGCTTCGACCCGGGGATCACGCTGAGTTTGTGCATGATGAGATCTTCGGAGATACCGGGCAAAGAGGTCGACATTGCGCTGAATGCAGGCGATTAAGGCGGACTTGTGGTCGGGGACGAGGGAACATCTTACACAAAAGTTCTTCGACGCATCCCCTGTCTCGAACGAGACATCTTGCAGCTCGTCCGCCGGCTCTGGCTCTGGCTGGGTCCTTTTGGGCTCCAGCTCGACGGCGTCGAGGGGAAACACACCACTTCCGATCGCCGTCATGTAGCATGAACGTGCTGCTTCCTGATTCCCACGGACAACTCCGACGCCAGTATTGGTAGGGAATTTCATCTTCTGATGGTAGGCCGAGGGAACCGCCTGGAGGAAGCAGAGCCCCGGGCGGCCAAGGATGGCATTGTAGGTTGCCTTGACATTCACAACCATGAAGTCCATAGACTCAGTCCTTCTGTTGGGCTTTGTGCCCACTGTGACGTCTAGGGTGACGATCCCTTCTATAGTCACGGGGACGCCGGAGAATCCGTGTAGGGTATACCAGGCTGGCTTGAGTTTCTCGCGGGAGAGCTTCAGGTTCTCGAATGTTTCGAGGAACAGAATATTTACCGAGCTCCCGTTGTCTACGAGGATTCTCCGAGCGTCAAAGTTTGCCATGCCGAGGTTGATGACGAGGGCGTCACAGTGAGGGAGCCGAACCCCCTCCAGATCCTCTCCTGAGAAGGAGATGGGGAGTTGCTGGACCGGTTGGGAGAGAGGGCCCTGGACGGTATTGACGTCCCGGATGAAGGCCTTGCGGGAAGTGTTGGATTCGCCTCCCATAGGCCCTCCGTGGATGCAATGCAGGATTGCTCGATCCTCTGGCTCCTCGGGATCCGGATCCCGCTCGGGATGCTGTCGGTGCCCTCAGGGAGGAGGGGAATCCCTCCTGTTTCTGTTGTCCAGCGGTTCCCGGACGCCTTCTCGTCTGAACTCTCGGAGGTACCCTCGTTGGATGAGGGCCTCAATTTCGTCCTTCAGGGCACGGCAGTGGTCTGTGTCATGCCCGTTGTCCCGGTGAAAATGGCAATAGAACCGCTGATCCCTCTTCTTGCTGGTGTTGTTGGACGGTCGAGGGGGGTACTGAACGAGGTCGCTGTCTTCAATCGCTAAGAGGATTGTCGACACGTTCTGCGTCAGTGGGGTGTACCTCTCGAAGCGGGGGATCGGCGGAACCTTCTTTGCGGAGCCCCCGTCTCTTGGAGCTTTTTTCGCCGGCTTAATCTCGTCGGCCTTGCGCTTCCCCTTCCCGGGAGCTTTCTTTTGGTCCTCGGGATTGAGGGCCTCCTCGGCTCGGATATATTTTTCGACCCGGTTGAGGAGGTCGGGGAAGTCTATCGGCGGCTTCTTCGCCAGGGAGGCCTTTAGCTGTCCATGTCGGACGTTGTGGCGGAAGGCTGCCGAGGCAACCCCGGGGTCGAGGGATGAGACTGACCTCGCCTCGGTGGTGAACCTTCGGACGAACACCCGGAGTGGCTCCCCCTCTTTTTGCCGGAGTCCGAGTAGTGATGCACTCGTTCTTTCGGCCTTTCGGCTGGTTACGAAGTGGGCGAGGAAGCTGCCCTCTAGCTGGTCGAAAGAATAGATTGAGCCGGGGGTGAGCTTGGAGAACCATTCCCGAGCCGGACCCCGGAGTGTTGCGGGGAAGGCTCGGCACAGGAGGGGATCCGATGCGCTGTGAATCATCATGAGGGTTTTGAAGCCCACCATGTGATCAGCAGGATCGCCCTCACCGTCGTATGTCTCAAACTGAGGCGGACGGAAATTGCGGTGTATCTCCGCCTGCAGGATGAGAGCGGAGAAAGGAGGACGAACCGGCCGGTACCCCTGGGCTATTTTTTGGTCGCCGTTACCAACGTGGTCGAGGCGCTCCTCCATTTCTTGGAGGCGCTTCAAAATGTCGCCATCATACTCTGGGGGGATTATCGACTGGCGAGACACGGTAGCCTCGGCCTGAGAGCGAGTGTGGGAACGGCGAGCGTCCTCGTTGACGGGGACTCCTCGGAGGGCACCCAAGATTTCCCTTCGGAAGTCCTGGAATTCTTGGTGGGTAACTGGGGCCCCTTCGGCCCGGTTCAGTTGGGCAGGCTGTTGCCGGCCGACTCGGCTGAGCGTAGGCTCCCGCCCCTGGGACAGGGGTCTGGTATGGTTCGGAACCCCATGGGATGGGGGTCTGGGATGGTTCGGGGCCGAGTTGGAAGCAGCTCCTCCCCTGCCACGGCTGGCCTGGCAGTTCGAGATTACCCCCCGCAGGTCGCTCTGGACCCTTTTGTTGTTCGGTCCCTGAGCGTTGGCATCGATGCCTTGCGGAGGCACGTCGTGTCGGCGTGCGGAGGTAACAGCTTTTGTGGCTTTGGGTGCCATGTGAGCTCGTGTCGACGGGAACGCCGACAGGGGCGGAGCTCGGGTCGGCGTCTACTAGGGTACCGTTGGAAGCGAGGCTCGGATTAGCATCTACGATAGGCAGTTTCCTACAGACAGCGCCATCCTGATGCGGTTTGTTTTTAGGAAACATGTGGATGCACCAGGCATGAGTTCTTGCTCAATTTGTATTGAAGGAGGAGACACCTATGCAGACGACCCTTAGCTAGTCGAACGGTACTGAGGTAGGCGGTATTGAGGTGGAGGCTGGTGCTTGGCTCGGATCGTTGAGGCTCGGATCCGAGGGTCTCGTGTACCTGCAGACGGTCTTGGAACACCGGGGTTGGTCCCGGTGGCAGACCCTCCGACGATCTAGTCAGTCACTAAGTGAGAGTAACAGTAACTAGGGTTTTTGTGGGGAAATATTGATTACCTGGTGAAGGAGTAGAGGTTTGGTATTTATAGAAGATGCCAACCGGGTCTAGACCCGTTTGGGGTCGGGTCTGGACCCGGTTGCCCGCGTGGCTGAAGCGGTGGAAACCCGAGCGGTTTAGGGCTGACGTGGCAGATACCCGGGCGGTTCCCCGGGATGACGTGGCAGTAGTCCGAGCGGTTTTCCGATGCTGACGTGGAGGATCTGGAGGATCAGGAGTTGCGCACATCCTGAGGGGATCCTGTGGCCCAGGATGGGCCACGTCGTTCCTAACCCATATCAGTTCTGTAAAAAGTAAAAATAAATTACATCAAGAGATATTTTTATTAGCCAACGTTGTAAATCAAAAGTTACGGTAACAATCAACAACAAACTTGTTTAAGTTAAAGTTCTTTTTTGAATATAATTGTCTACATTAAAGTTATTGGTCTACCAAACATGCAACTTGTTTTTCATTTCTTCATTTGTTGGTCAACATATCCTCTCCAAGTCTAAGAGCTAGAAAAGGTTTTTTTGGCAGGATTTGCATTAAGTATGTCATATGTGAGATATTAGTTTAGTCTCATATCGAATAATGTATAAGTTTAGTCTTTGTTTCTCTCATATATATATAGGAGATATTGTACTCAATTATAATCACCCAATTAATTTCAAAAATTCAATAAAGTATTCTTTTATATTCCTAAATTTATTGTATCAGAGCATGTACCTTTAAGGCATATACTAATTTTATCATCATCATCGAGGTGGAGTGGTTCCAGCCTTCATCTAAATCACTCCACCTCCTATCGACAATATTCCTCTCTCGATCAAATCTTAAATCCCTAAATCCCTAATCCTTAATTCTTTTAATCAATCCCTAATCAAACCCTAATAATCTTCCCCACTTCTTCAGCCGCCATTTCATTCTCATCAACCTCCTTGCAGCAAAACCATCAACAACAAACCCTAATCCATCAACAACAGATCCTAATTGATCCCTAATCCATACAACTCTAGCAACACCAACTCCAGTTGCCTTCAACAAAAACAAGAACCAAAAACAAGAAGAGAGGAATCGACTGCAACCTCTCTTCTCCCACCATCAACTTCGGCAACACAATAAGTGCGGCATCAACTGCAACCTTCATTCTCTCACCATCTACTCCGACGACCTAATACCCTGACTACAATAGTAACACCCCTACTACACCAACACCTCCATCATCTCTACTGCAGTCTTCAACCTTCGACCAACCTTGACTCCTTGTTGCGATTAATCCTGCAGCATCACCTCCATCCACCGAGCCAGCCGAACTCCACCTTCATCACCCGAAGCCCTCCTCCACTACAGCCAGCACCGCCACCTCGTCACTGCCCCCCCCCCCCCCACCTTCAATCTCCTCACCTCCATTGCAACCCAAACAACCCTAACCAACTCCTTCTTCCACCCATCATCCCGATCCCCTCACCGCTCTGCCATCTTCCCGAACTTCTCCATCAATCCTAACACCTTAATCCCGACTCCCCTAGCCGGTGCCACCATCAACAACACATGTTGTTACCAAAACTCCCGATCCAACCCTAGTCGCCTCCTCTCCCAATCCTAAGCCTAATCTATTATTCTTAATTACCTCCCCAAACCCGACCTATTTACCTACTACTCGAACCCAATATTCCAAAACCTAACCCTTATACTCGGAACCTTAACCCTACCCTTAAATTAATCTAAACTCGAACTGTTTCCAAAAAAAATCCAACACAACTCTTCTCAACTCCCACTCCTACATCCAGATCTCAATACAAATTCACACTAGTTAATCCATCGTGAGTTTTAGAGTGGGAGATCCTGACGTCATCCAGTTCCCGATGTCCATCCAATCTGTCCAAGGCCATCTCATGCTACTACCACTACTACTTCTACTACTTCCCAACTACTACTTGTTCGTCATCCCAGTTCCCAACGTCCATCCAATCTGTCGAGGGCCATCCCGTGCTACTACACTACTACTTTTACTACTTCCCTACTAATACTTGTACGTCATCCTAGTTCCTGATGTCCATCCAATCTGTTTAGGGCCATCCCGTGCTACTACCACTACTACTTCTACTACTTTCCGACTACTACTTATACTATTTCCCGCTGAAGAACACTACTTTTACTACCTCCTGTTGAAGAGCACTACTCCCACACTTCCAAGATCCAAGAGCCAGATCATCTGTGCGTTGTCCCTACGCCATCTACTTAGCACCTTCCCTGCACCACTACCAAGCACCATCCATGCGCCGTCCCAGATCCTAGAGCCTGCGCCATGTGCGCCGTCCCTGCACCACCGTGCGTCGTCCCTGCCACATGAACATTGTTAATATTTCAAACTTATGTTGCTTGAATCAACTTGAGTTTGAGAGGGGGTGTTAGATGTGAGATATTAGTTCAGTCCCATATCGAATAATGTATAAGTTTAGTCATTCACTACAAAAGATATAGGCAAACCCGGCGAAACTACCCTGATGTTTGGAGTGTTTCACCGGGACATTCCCCGACATTTTTTTAATAGTGCTAGCAGGGTGCAAAGAAACCCAGGCATTTTCACAAAACATTGGGGATTTTTCCATAATAATAAACCCCACTCTCCCTCTAAATTCCCCACTTCCCTCTCTCTTTTTCCCTATTCGCGCCGAAACGCTATTTCCCTCGTGCTGAAACCCTATTTCTCCGAAACCCAATCTCCAATTTGATTCTCTTTCTCTCTTCGATTTTGCACCCGTTCGATCTCCCTGCCCGCTACCATTCAATTTCGCCGCCCGCCGCCGCAGTTCGCTCTCGCGCTCGCCGTTTCCTTCACTTTCCCGTTGTTGCCGTTGTCCTCCTCGATCTCTCTCTTTCATAAACCCTAGGTAATTATTATCTCTTTCATTTTGATTTTGATTCTTGATAATTAAGTTAAATTTATTACACATATTAATTGTATAGAGCTTGTTATACATCTTAATTGAGAGGCTGTATTTTGTTGCAAATGAACATGTTTAAATGCTGATTTTGGCCAATTACAAGATAACTAACGGAATGCTTGTTCGATTAAGCATTGTCATCTCCTCCATGTAATACATGTTATTTTCTATCTTAACAGGAACTGATGATAATTAATAATGTTAGAACCCGATTTTATAAATATGAAAAAAACCCAACAGCAATTGTGAAGAACTGAAATACAGGAAATAAAAATAGTAAACAAAAGGCTTTGCACAAAGTTCAGATTGAGAATCTCTCTCTTTAAAGCAGAATTCGCCCCGTAGTGTGACGGTCGCTGGCGAATTGCTTCTCAGGATACAATTGTACCTTCTCTGAAGAGCAGCACCCTTGCTTCAGAGATTCAGCGAACTGCTGTCTGTGATGTACTCTCAGTTGACACAGAGAAGAAGAAGAAGAAGAAGAATAAAACTTTTTCTGTTCAAAACAACTCTGTCTGGATTCAGTAGCCTTTAAAAGAGAATGGAGACTCTTCAGAGGCCCATTACTCTGTAACAGCAGAGTAATGGTCCACTACTCTGCAACAGCAGAGTGGTGGTTCAGATTCATAACTGTTAAGCCATTACTCTGTTTTTACAGAGTAATAGTACCAATTACCGAATCTGAAAAGCCTCATCAGTTCAGTAGGAAAAAAGTTTTTGTCTAGGCAACAAAAAAAATAAAAATTTTAAGCCAGGGCTGGGCCGGGCTGGCTCGCGTGTTTGTCATTTTGGCTAAGTCCTCTCTCCACTACACGTCAGTGGTAACCCCCGGGCCACGCCCTTTAGTCCAGTTTTCTAGTATATATACTAGAAAAATTCTTTCCCAATTTCCGATATGGGACTATCCATTTTCTCCAAGTTGCCAAGTTAGTACATTTCGAGTACCCAACTTTAAACTAACATTTCTCATTCATACGGAATTCGTTTTTGGCAAGTGAGTACACCACGGAATAGTACTCGTCGAGAGGATCGCAATCCACTCATTTTCCGGCGCCGCCGGTGATCGGAGCTTGCCAGAATCCAGCCCGGAAAACTACAAAAATTAATTCCAACAAATAACACTGAGACCAACATAGTATGGTTCTTAATATGATTAAGAAATATATCATACATGGGTTAATAGGTTAGTATGTATAAGGAGAATGAGATCTTGATATACCTGTTCATTATTATTTTTCGTTAAAAGAAAAAGAAAAAGAAACTAAAAAAAGGAAGAAGAAAAGTGGAGTTAGTGCATTTATGACCCTATTGTGGTTCAATTATACAACACATGCACTACTTTATTTGTACAATAAACTGCTATTTATCATGAATATCCTTTTATATTTAGGATTCCATATAATGTATAGAAAATTGTGTTAAATCAGTGTTACATAATTAAGAAGTTTATAAACATTCACGAAATTGTGTAGTGTAGTTAGTGCATTAATTAGCTCACTTTCTCTATATTTTCCCTTAACCATCAAACAACTTGAAGCCTGAACGAATTGTCGAGAGAAGATTGTGTACATACGTGGTGAAGATTATGTTAATTAATAGTGAAGTAAAAGTAATAGTCGTACTTAGTTTTTATTCAATGTTTTCTGCTAACTATCTTAGCTAGTATTTTGTTTGATAAAAAGTCACATTGCTTAATATTAACGATAAAATTTTAATCGATAGGTATTAGTGGGTACATATAGCTAGTTTATGATATTGACTTCATGGAATTTTGGAGAGTAACAATTGTGTATATATAATTAGATTGAAGCAACTTGACCTTAACTTGCAAGTCACAACTTCGTATTAGTGGGTACAAATAGCTAGTTTATGACATCGACTTGATGGAATTTTGGAGAGTAACAAATGTGTATATAGATTCTTTTGGAGAGTAACGTCTCATTGTTCGATTAACCATGCGTGTTTTGGGTCGAAGCAAAAAGAATATCGTTTTTGTGAGAACTGCATCATTTAGTTTCTGAACATGCATTCAGATTCTCTTAGGTCTATATATATTTAGATCAATACTCCGCAAGAAAGTTCGCAGTTGTTTTTTATGTTTTGAATTAAATAAGACCTTAAGTTCATCTGATTTGATACCTTCATGTTATATATTCACCACCGAACCGATATATACATCCAGTAGTAGAAGAATCTGCATTTTATTTTGTCAAACAGTTATGAAACTAACAGAGCAATAATTTGACATAAATATCACAAAAAGTTGATTATATTCATTACATTCTAATATCTCATTCACCCAAAAAAGTGGCAAAGTGCAACAACAAAAAAAGATATAATACATCATTAATTAATCTTTAAATACTTGGGGAAACCTTTTTTTTTTTTCCTTCGAAGACTTTGTTTTAAGTTTGATAATTTGTTAATAATGAATAGAATATTTCATAATGGATTTTTTCGATTCAATTATCTAGTGACATACACACTTTAATGAGGTAACAAATAAAAATTTAATTTTCAGATTGAGTGATATTACTAAAATGGATAAAAGTTCGATGACTAAGTCATGATTATCTTAGGAGTATCAGGATGGTGTAAAAGATTTCATTATCTTCGCCAAAAAATATTTTCGTGATTCCAACTTTATCCTTTGTCCATTCGCTGGTGCATAAACTGTCATTGCTTCCATGCTACGAAGTACAAACACATTTGGTGATTGATTTTCTGCAAGGGTACACACTGTGGTTCTGCCATGGAGAGCGTGCCACATCGATTCTAGTTGGACCAGATGTGTTAGAAGATGAAGATGAACCCTTAGTGAATGATGATGACAGTCTTGCTGATGAGATGCAAACTTTAGTGCGGGATGATTTTGGAATTTATAACAATCCAATGCACATAAATAGGCCAACAACCCAAGTCCGTGATGAACTGACCAAAACCCCACAGACTGATAGAGTGGAGGGTGGAGTGGATGAGGGAAGCCAAGAACCTGAAGTTAAAGAATTTGAAGCATTCACTAAGTTGTTGGAATATGCTAGTACACCCTTGTATCGTGATTACATCAAATTTTTGAAGTTCTCATTCATCATGAGGTTATTTCAGATCAAATATTAGAATAGTTGGTCAGCCAAATTCTTTACCATGTTACTTAAATTTTTTGATGTCGTTTGTAATAATATACATTATTGATTTTATAATTCCTTACGTACTTTAATATATTTAGGATGTGGAGCGAGGAGGTGCGGATCAGTACGACAATTTAGATTTCTTCGGCGCCATCTACATGAACTCACAAGGCGTATTTCCGTCCTCATAGGCAGCGACGATATTGGTAATTGTGTCATATCTTAAATGTGCTTATTTGATATTTAATATGCCTTAAAAATGAATAACATATCACATGTTTTTTGCAAATTTTTTTTTACATAGTACTTCTAGGATAAGGTATGCCGAACTCTCATCCGCTTTCGCTGCCGATTACCCCACAACACCCGTTGATATAGTGTGGCTTCAACACCAAGCGATGGTAAAAAACATGGGCCCAATTCGCCATGGTCGTGTGTGTGGGAAGGAGTTAGGACCAACACCCTCTCGATTCTCGTGCTTCTTCATTAACATAGCCTGATCGTATAGATGAGAAGATATGTTTTCTAGAGACGCAACTCGTAAAACTTCAGGCAATAGTTGCACATTTAATGAAGGAAAAAATATCCAAAACCGGATGACATACCAAAACAGGTTAGAATTTATATAGAGTTGCCACTTGAATATAGAGTTGCATTCATATAAAATAATAAGTGGTAGAATTGTGATTTGTGGGAATAATATCTCTTCATGTAAGCTTGCATGCTTTCTTTGGTTATTATTGTTCTTATCTAATTGTAAGTATCAGTTGCAAGCATTTTAGATTTTTTGTTATGAACTTCTTTTCATTCCCTCTCTAGTTTATGTCTCCATACCATGGAGTTTTAACTCAAAGTTTCTGAATGTTGTCTGATGTTTATATTGCTTAGGAAAATAATTTCTTTTTTCTTCGACTTTAGAAACCTAGTGTATATTTTTTTTGCCTTATACAGCATATAGCTAGCGTCCCTACAGTATTCAGTCAGATGAATGAAGAGGGAGCCGACGAACATGATTCTATCAACGACATCGCTAGACATACACTGTAGGTGGGATTTTCTCTTCTTGTAAGTATTATAACCTTATTAGCTTCACTTCTTTAACTCAGTACCTCAATTGATGAGTTTGAATTTTTTGATTTTTGCCTTTTGAGAATAGATTGTACTTAGGTTGTGTATAACTATAACAAGATACCCTATCCATATAAGATATACTTTGGAGTAGATATCTCTCACAATAGAAAACCACATTAAATATAAGTATACTACATTTTATATAGCTTAATCTTTATTACTTAACTGTGTACATTTTATAATTATGTATTCAGTTATTCAAAACCGCATTTAAGATTATATCCAAAATAAATTATTATACATTTTCAAGCTGAAACTGAAATTTTAACACAAAGGTAATGATTACTATATATTGTTCTAAAAATCTGATCCCTATTGCTCTATATCCTCCATTTGTGAAAATTTTATCACAAAAGTGCACGTAAACTGGAAATCTTCTGCTTTGGCTTCATTTGATTGGAAATTATTACTACAGAATTCAGAATTTAGTTAATGTGTGTTGTTACAGAAATTTGACTGTTTCAAAATAAAAGTGGTGTTTGCTCTGTTGTGAACGGTAAATTGTATCAAGTTTGCTATGATGCTTAGTGATGGAAATAAATAAATCTTGATATTTCTTACATTGCTTTAGAAGATTGTATTGCATACTCTAATTGATATTCTAAAATATCATATGGAGTATTTTACATGCTCTACTTCTTGTTATCTTGTTTATCATTTGATCCATTTGGTTAACAAAACATCTGAAGCAACTCCGCTCACTTCCTGACATGGTTTATTATACTTCTAATCTTGTTCTGCCTTAACTGTTTTATTTATTTCTTCTCTAAATTCTATTTTTGGCAATTGGCCTCAGCGTTCTACCAACCATACATCTCTACTATTTTAATGGGAGAGTTGGGGTTGTAAACAAACAAATCCTAATTTTGTAACTGAGCAAACCTGTGCAATATACGGTCAAACTAAATCCTCTAAACATACACATGTGATGCACGTGCAATCCCTACCAAAAAACAGCCCCTTCATCTTCTCTGTTGGAAAAAAAATCCTAAATCCAAAACCCCAACTCACCTTCTCTCTGTTCGAATCCTCTCTCCAGCTGCACCGTCTATTCGTCGAATCCCGAACGCCGCCGCCGCCGCAACTTCACCGTCGGGCTAGCCGTTCTACCTATTCAACTCCTCTCTCCAGCTGCACCGCCTGCACCGTCGATTCGTCGAATCCCGAACGCCGCCAACCGTGGTCGTCGAATCTCCAGCATTGCGCCGCAACTTCACCATCCAGCCAAGGGTAGTCCTTTTCTCTTCTTCTTCTTTTCTTCTTCATTCATCTACCCATCTACCCAGTTGAAAATTTCCCTTATTTTTAGTCCAATGGTGTTCAGAATGGTGTTGCTCTCTTCACTCGGCAATGGGAGCTTCCTTGCCTCAAAATTCGCGACCATCTTCTTCCTCTATCACCACCACTTCCACCCTCACTACTCTCACCACTTCAATCATTCTCAATACTCCAATTTCCACCCAAATTCCCATCTTCTGAATCGATTTATTGATTTTCGGATCAAACTCCCATTTTTTTATACTTTTTTTTGCTTTGAATTTCGTGCGACTTAGAAGCAACGAGGAAATGTGTTGGTTGTTGTGGAGCTCGAATGGCGCGGCTTTGACATTCGGGTTGAAGCCGGTGCGCGCGAATGGTGCCCGTACCCGTTTGAGGTTAGTGTGGTTATATTTACAAATTTTATCGTTGATTCGATATATAAAGTTAAGATATTTCTTTATTTGGTAAGTCAAAGGGGTGTTCTTTATTTAGTATTATAATTATATTTAGGAAAGTCAAAGGTGCGGAGGGTTACAATTCTTCAATTAGTAATAGTATATTTGACTTGATTTGTGGATAGATGGATTTTGATATTTATTAGATTGAAATATTTTGGCATTACATGATTTGTTTTAGAATTTTTAGTATATTATTGATTTTTGATATGTAAATTTTGATGCAGTTTTTAGTGTTTTAGTATGGGAAGCAATTTGCAATTTGTTTTTCATGCTTTATTTTATCAAATATTAATGTCTATTATTGTTCTTTGCTTTTGTTTTACTAAGTACCTTTTGTTAATTGTTTAATTTCTTATGGTTGAAATATTCAAGGAGTAATAGAGCGTGGTTATTTGTGAATAATATTGGCCATTGCATTTCTAAGCAGTTGAAGTTCCCTTTGATTCAACTTAGTAATGTGCAATTTTGTTACCGTTAGAATGGTGTGTAAATTTTAAACTTTTTAGGTGATTTGATTGTTGTAGCAAGGGATAATCTGGTATTTCTTCGACAAGTTCCATTAGTACAAGGATAGAGATCTGTACATTACAGGAGAGAGCTATGCAGGTAAAAAGAAACAATCTTTTTTTTAAGGAAAAAGGTGGAATAAGGCCACCCTATTTCTTTAATAAGAATTTAACGAAACAAACCCAGAGTACTGAGCCCAAATACAAACTACAGACATAAAATAAAACATACATGAAGCAACATGAGTACAAACAACAACTCCCTCCAACAACCCTGGAGGGTGGGCCGACAAATCAGCTCGGTCCAGCAAAATTGTGAGTACGTCAGTTTAGCTTCGTACAGTACCTCCACGACACATGCACACCCACCTGAAACAAGTCTGGCAGGATTTTATCACCCGCCGCTCCCTGCATTCACCTCGCTGGGGGAACACCATCTTTGGGCCCATGTCCCACAGATCGAAAACTGATCCCACGGCACAAGCACAACTATCAACCTACCACCAACTCCACCACTCATCCTACAAACATGCCAGCCGTTACTACAGCCGCTACCAAAGAGATAGCCGTGAAGATGATACCTTCACCTCTCACACAATAACGCTTTCTCCGGCAATTTCTCACCAAGAAACTATCTCGCTCACCCCACCTAACACCCCCCTCTAGGAGAGATCCGTGTAGAGGATACCTTACCTCTTTCACGCTCAAGCTCTCTTCGGCAATTTCTCACTACACAGACTTATCTCGCCTCAAACTCCCAATCCGAGGAAAGAGGCAATGCTGTCACGAGGTAGTGGCCTAAGCTGGAGGAAGCTCAATAGCCAGATAGTATGCGCTGTGGAGACTGCACCGACGACATCGTAGGACACACCCGACCAACCACACCCCAACCCCACACCCCCTCACCCCCAACATACCGACTTCACACATCACGGAGGGATCCCATCTTTGGGCCCAAGCTCCACAAACGTGCAAGACAACCTAACTCCCGGCATCTTCACACGCACTACCAACCCTCGCAGGTTGCCATGACTGGCCCCAAGAGTGTGGACATGGTGGCAAGCGCACAGAACATCCGAGTACACAACTAGCAAATTATGGAGGGACCCCATCCTTGGGCCCAAGTTCCACCAACGTGCAAGACAACCTACCTCTTGGCATCTTCACATGCACTATCAACCCTCACAGATTGCCATGAATGGCCCTGAGAGTATGGACATGGTGGCAAGCACGCAGAACATCCGGACAAACATCCAGCAAATCATGAAGGGACCCCAAATCGAGTCTCACCCCTCAATCGCACAAAACTACACTCTTCCCACCCCCAACCACAGCAAAAGCACTGGCAAAAGCACCCCCAACCATAACAAATCAGATCTAGGTAATCGGGGGGGGGGGGGGGGGGGGGGGGGGGGAGGGGGCACAACTGCCTGGCTCCAAACCGGGGGTGGGGTGGGGGGGGGAGGGCACAGCTGCCTAGCCCCAAACAGGTCTGCATCTCCACCAGCTGGATGCCCTGCCCTGCCTGAGCTGCGATGGAGATCGTGCTGTGCCGGAAGGTTGTGCTAGAGATTCGAGGTGATGGAAGTTCGCCGGCGTAATGGTGGTCCCCATGGGCGGTCAGGATCACGACGGGGGAAAGGAGTAGTGGAATGGTCGCCACGATAGGGCGTGGAGTAGAGGTAAGGGGGGACGATGGGGAGGGGGGAGGGGGCGGCGGTGTTGAGGGCAAGCCACCGCTGCCCCTAGGGGTTAGATTTAGGATTTTGTTTTGGTATTTTTGGGTTAGATCTAGGGTTTTGTTTTGGTGTTTTTGAGTGTCAAATTGTTCAGAAGAAGCAATCTTTCGTGCTTGCTTGCTTGCTTTTTTGTATCCTGATTTAGAGAATAGCCATATGAATTGCATGTTTTTCGATGTTTTTTTTCCATTTTATCAGGGCATTAAATTCCTCAGCTTGCTAATCTGATGGTTCAATTTAACAGCAAGGCAAAGATCTTCAATCTCAAAGAAATTGCTGTGAGTGATCGAAAGCTTTTCGCATTTTGAATTATTAAAGTCATTGTAGTTCCTGTATCTGGGTTTGTGAGATTTAGTCTAATTTGTGCTCTAAATTCATAATGTGGTCAAAAGGAATTAAGAGATATTAGAATTCTCCTCATTTCAATTTGAATTCTCCTCATTTCAATTAGTTGAAAATATTACCTTCATCTATTTTTGGACCTTACTATTCATACTAATCTGGAAATGAATAGTAAGGTACAATCTGAAAATATTACCTTCATCTATTTCAGTTGGGCTTTAACGTGGTACTCAATTCTAAGATATAATTCTTGATAGCTTCATTTATGCATAACTTGGATCCAGACCTTTAAAAACTTTTCCTTCAACTTTTTTCTTTTTAATGTCTCTCTGTTTTTTTAATCTAATCAACAGTTACTATGAATAAGAACATTCAACTTGCTATCTTTGAATGACAAAACAACTCAGCGTAATCCACTTTTTTGACAAGTGAAGAACAAGGGTAAACTTTTGTCTTCAATTTAAAGGTATTGGAAGATTTAAACTTTTGTCTTCAATTTTGGTTGCTATTGGAAAGTCATTTCATAGAGTTTTCAGTAGGAACACCATTGTGAAAATTGTGTGCAATTTGCAAATGCAGAAATGCAATTGATTGTAAATTATTGAGTTTCCTTCAGATTCATACTGGAGTGATATTGAAGTTTTTGTTGTTTAAAATAATTGGTTATCTAACTGTTCTAGCATTAAATGAACATTGAACTGATTGAACATTTATATTTGTATTTTTGCAGGGCGATTTTGGTGATTATACATGGTCTTAATGAACACGGGTAAGATACATATATAGTCAAATCTCTACTCTATTAAACTATAGGTTCGTATAACATTATGTCAGTGCCATCCATTATATACTGTCCTTATGGTTGTTGGTGCCAGGGTTTGAAAATGGATAAACTTTGAGGATGCAGTGTCGTCCGTAAACCGCAATCCTAGAGTATTGATTATGGATTTTGTATCCTCTAATTCCAATTGGCTGTTGTTTGGTGGGGCCTTGAATGCATGATTTTAGATGCATTTTTGGTCCTTCTGTGTGTTAATAGAAATAAGCAGAGCAGTGTTAACATTGTTATAGTCAATTATATGATTTGGGATCTTACATTCTTTTCTCAATTTGCAGTGGGAGATATGTACAATTTGCCAAGCAACTAACTTCATGCAACTTTGGAGTGTACGCAATGGACTGGACTGGTCATGGAGGTAGTGATGGATTACATGGATATGTGCCTTCACTGGATTCTGTAGTTGCAGATGTTGTAAGTTTCAACTCAATTTTGTAGTTTCCTTAATCAATTAATTAGTAAAGGCATCACTAGATGGTTCTTTTGAGTCTTGATTTTGGATAAGCTTTTTTATGTGCATATGAATTGGCTTTAGTTATTTACTAAGCAGGGTTAAGAAAATATTCCAATCCCTCTACAAATTAGCCATATCGGGTTGCGTTTTGGGTATAACCATTCAAAAATTGATTGCAGTTGATAACCTTTATTCTATAGTTGCACTGTTTTATTTTTTTTATTCAGAATATATATATAATCTGCTCAAGAATCTGTCAAATGATTAACAAACAGAAACTAAAAATGGAAAGTCTCTGAATTAGTTCTCTAATGTTTTATATATTGTTTATTTGTTAGGTTAAAAAAGGAAATCTCACTTTATATATTTGCAGTCGAAAGCGGTTCAGTGAGAAAAAAAAGCAGAGAAGTGGTGGGCTGAGAACAGATCAAAGCTCCATGAAAAATACAATATATTGTCAAGAGAAAATTCGTTTGGTGGCTCTACCTCAGGCTTTTGAAATATGCGCCAATCTCACTCTGTGTATGAATCTACACGGTTTTACATGGCCTTAAATCATAAATTCTGCGTGTCTCCCGACTACTAGGTTTGGCCCCTAGCTTTTGCTCAAATACATGAAAAAGCTGCAGTTGGAGAAGTAAGAAATGTGCGAACAAAATTGAAGAGTTGATGTTGTGTATTTAGCTAGCCTCAGGCACCCACCAAAATTTCACGTTGCAACCACATTTGCAAGGATCAGAGAAAATGTATCTTTTGTCAATAGCCCGATATATTTAATTTTATGACCATACATTTTTTAGACGTGCATCGCATGTGCATTATACTAGTATCTTTTTATCCATATCTATGTTTCTTAGATAAACAAATATCAGGTATCTATATTATCCAATATATGGATACGAAATAAACTGGAGCTGATTTTTTCTTTAAAATGAATTATATGCAGATGGCCTGTGAATGGATGTATATTGTTGAGTTGGAGTTTGGATTCACTCGCAAAAAGGCAAGATGAAGGAAGAAGCATGCATCATGTGAAAGCTAGCTCATTTCCTTAATTTCTTTTCTTTTCTTCTGGATTGTGACACAAATAATCTTGTATGTATTAGACTAAAGAAAAATGCAACGCATTTCGTATGTATGTTGGTAAATTAATGTTAATTTGAATTTTGATATATTATGACTTTGGTGAACTGTTTATGAAATATATCGTGTTAATCATTATTATGAATGTGTACATATTTTTTTATGTGTTTAAATATTATATTTGTTTTACGTATTTTCAAATAGCCAAAAAAATGCAAATATTTCAAAACATACACCGGCGTTTCAGAACGCCGGGATAGATGTAAGTGAATTTTTTAAAAAAAATTCAAAAACATACCTTGGCGTTTGAAAACGCTAGGGTTTATATAACGGTAAAAATTTTTAAAAGAGAAACATACCCATACCCCAGTGCTTGGAACCATCGGGGTAGGTTAAATGCCAAAAAATTAAAAAAATATACCCCGACTAATTTTAGGCGCCAGGGACGGAGTCGAATAGGCCGGGGTATCCAAACAGGATGCCCAGTGCTTGAAAACGTCGGGGTTGCTCAAAATGTTAGAGATTATGAGAGATAATAACATTAGAAATTACGGTTAATATCCTAGACTAAGGTGCTTGAGATATTTACCCTAAGTATCAAGATTGGAATACCTATACTACCATGACAAGCTAGTATTTATAGGCTAAATACTGGTGTGGGTACTGGGTTCTCAACCCACTCAACCTGCAGTCCGATATCCATACAATTAGTACGTGTAACACATGTGTTACCCATAGAATAATATTACATATAATATTATTCATATAGTGAGAATATACATATATATCCAACAATCTCCTCCTATATTCTCAATATATAAACGTATTGGATTATCTCATCAGCTCAACATGAAGCTGACTGGCTGATAGCAGTCTTTAAATAGAAGAAATGCATCACACAAAGTACATTTCATAAGGACTAAATCAATTATAAATTCGAATAGTTCAAAAAAAAAACTAAACCAAAATAATTAAATAGTTCACAATGACTAAACCCACTAGAGAAAATTTTCATAGTTTCAAAATCAACCAAAGCAAATAAACTTCAAGAATGAAATAAGAGTTTTAAGCTCAATGAACTCAAGAGTCTTAAACTCAAAAGAAGTTTTATCAAGCAAGTGACTAATTTATTCTCGAGAGAAATAAACTGAAACTCTATCCTTGCACACTGCTTTATGTTTACTCCTCCATTTTGAGCAAATAATTATTTTGAAGTCTATGTTGATAGATTCAACTCCATCTTTGCTAGCATATTACAAACAAGAATATCATGAGACGCATCTCTAAGAATTCTAGCGAATTTAATAGAGTATCTAGTTCCACAAAAGAACTTAGTACAATTCATAATTAGCTTAGTACAAATATAGCGTAAGCATCACAATCAAGTTTCTTTAACAGTATAAAGAACAAGAACTATTATAGTTTCTACACAAGAACTATACTATGTTTCATATTGGAATGATAGAACAGTCAAATCAATTATGGTTAATTCTGAATTATCAAAATTGGAATGAAATAAGAATCTATAAAAGAGATATATCATCAAAATTGGAATGATATAACGACATTCTAAACATCGGAAACACATCAACAAGTTTTCACACTTACTTTTGGAATAATAAGATGATTCTAAGTAAACTATGAAAATATATGGCATCATCAAAATTGGAATTAAATTATATATTAACAAAATTTTCATTGAACTTTTCATATTATCTAAAGCATGCCAACTGCCTAGCTAAAATTAATGCTTAAGTTTGAACTTCTCTATGGCTCCAATTGGATTCTAAATTTTAAAATAATTAGAATGTTATCAATAGCTTTTAAATTCATTTCTTCACAGTTTTAATAATTAGATCACTTTCAAGTCTCTTAGCAAAAGTAGTAGCCATACTTTGTCTCAATTTCACTTAATCTATGAATAAATTTAACCAGGCTTCTATCAGCCTTAATATACTCCTCTGACTATTATAGAGTGAGTTATGAGCTATAGTACTTTGTAGCTTGATAGTCGACGAATAAAATTAGAGAGTTACTTAAACTTCTTAATGGATGTGTAATACCCTAAACTTTCATTTTAATGGAAATGTTGATTTTTATGTGTTGTGCAAGTGCAAATTTCATGTGTATATTTATTTATTTATTTTTATATATAAAGTTTCATTTTATAGTATGAACAATTATTTTCTTCTTTTATTTTTCTAAAAGCCTATTTTATAAAGCCTAAAACACTATTTTCTTAATTTGAACCCACTTTAATAAACTATTATTTTATAATTTTATTATTTGGCCCACAAGCCTAAGCCCATTATTTGTGAAGCCCACAAATTGAATTAATCATTTAAATGGTCACACTTGTCATGTAGACACAAAATGTGAACAATTTGATTAATTAAAATTGTACAAACTTCAAATAGGGGTACTAGGGGGCACGTGCATGCACGTAGTGTGCAATGCACACTATTTTGAGGCCGGATTGTGCATGGAGGAATGGGAGAGTGGGTGTGTGTGCATGGGTAGTTTATTTGAGTGTCGGTTGTTGCTACAACTTCTCCTCCTATCCTAGCCATCCATCCTATAACTATCTAATGAATCCTAGCCCTCCAATTTATCCTAGAATTAGTATAAATACCCCCTATCTATTTGTATTCTACACTAAGAAACTATTGAAAGAAGAAATTATATGGGAGATATATATTAGTATGAGTGTGAGTGTGTGTGTGTACCATTGGAGGCTGGCCATTCATTTACCCACACTTGGAGCTCTCGGTTTTGGCAAGGAAGCAAGGAGAAGGAGTTTTTGCATCGCAATCTAGGAGGAGAAGGCACTCTCTCGCATTCTAGGGGACTCTAGGAGCTTTTAGTTGGCTTTTTCTTCAAAGAGATCGGTGTTTCTCATTACTTCTAAAGTAGAAATCATGCTAGGAATGAAAATGAATTGTTATTATAAAGCCACTAGTTGAAATAAAATGCATGCTTGCCTAATTAGAAGAGAATTGATAAATTTGTAAATGTGTGTTATTTTGATTACTAGATTTATTAATTATGAGTAAAAGTGAATGTTCTCATTGTTTTTAATGTTAGTATGTATGCTAAGTATGTTCTAAATGCAAACTATGTAGATTAACTAGTAAAAAGATTAGAACCATGTTTGTTGATTAAAGTATTAAAGTAGAATGTTATGCTAGAGATGAATTGATGGAATAATTTACTAAGAGATGATTGTTAATTGTTGTAGTAGAATTTTCCATTGTTATATGTGACAAATGAGTATTAGAATAAATGAAAAGAATGTATTTTTGCAAACAAAAGATTGAATGCATTATTTGTAAATTAGTGGATAAAAATATGAGATTTATTCATCAAGAAGGATGATTTTTGTGTTCTAAAAACATCGTGAGAAAGAAAACATTTTTGTAGTGATTTTTGTGGGAAGCTATCTTTAATTATGAAGAATTATGCTTTAGTTCTCGAATGTCGAAATTATGATCATGGAATACAAACTAAGGCTAAAATGCATGTTTTAAAGAGTTAAAATACTCATAAAAATGCTGAGTTGCTGTAATTTTATGTGTGCTATAATCCGGAAAGTTATGTTTCAAAAAGAGAAGAAAAGAACTAAATTTTTTTTTTTGAGAAATTGAAAAACCGGGTAGCATAGTCGACCGATCACATTGAAACAGTCGACTGGTCTGAGAAAATGAAAAATATATCGTTCGAATCTTTTACAGAACAGTCGACCGACTTTTGTAACAGTCGACTGCCCTGATCATTTTATTTTTGAGTTTAAAGATCATCGCAGAACAGCTGACTGGTCATATGTAACAGTCGACTTCTCTGATTACTTTATTTTCGAGCTTTAGAACCTCGCAGAACAGCCGACTGGCAATGATTAACAGTCGACTGCCCTGAAGTTTGAAATAATATCTATATTTTGTGAGGAAATCTCTATTACCTGTAGCCTTGTATAAGTGAGACCGTTTTTACAAGAAGGAACTTATTTTAATTATTAACTTAAATTGTTTTCTTTTGAAGTTCGAATGGATTGTTTAAGAAGTTTAAAATGAGATTTTGGTAATGAGAAATTTGAAAAGTGTGAAGTGTGAACTAAGTGAAATTGTGAACTGTGGAATTAGCATGGATTAAAATAGAATTATGTGGGTTATAAACTAGCGATTGTGGCATGTTGCATTTTTATTGTTATGCATGATATTTTACTTGAGAAATTAAAATTAGTTGACATGATGAGTTAGGAAAAGTACCATGAATATGAATACATGAATGTTATGAATATGAAATGTGAATTGTGATTAATCATTAAAAGATCTTATGAGTATGAAAAGCTCGATATTGTAATTATGAGTTGAAATTGAGAATTAGGGTATAGCCAAGCCTTATACCGGTAATGAAAGAACTGTGAAATGATATTTGAAATGAGAAGACCAAGGTTGGGTTATGTGAATTAAATGAATAAGACCGGTATAGTGGGAGTGCTACATTCTAAGAGTTGATTTTATTCATGATTCAATTAAACTAAGGATTAGATACATAGTGAAGATGTAATGAAAGTAAGAGAAAAATATTGAGTATGAGGGCCATTGGATTGGCGGTGTGAGAGTATTCATAGAATGTCCCATGATGCGTCATGATAGGGCGTGGATACTGCTCCAGAGTACCATCCCGATGGCGACACTCGTGGGGTATTTGACGACTGCGGGTGGTGTCATGTCTATGGTAGGAGCTAAATTACCATAGGATGCGTGCATGATGAGTCATGTGTCAGTGTGTTGGGATTCCCTCCAGGATGCCTAGACATGAGTTCGTAGGTCAGAAAACATCTAGGATACTTGCCGTAGTTACAGTAGTAGATTAAGTCATGGCGAGGGATTGGACCCTACAAGATGAAGAACGGTTAAGGGCTTGCGCTCGGACCTATGTAGTATGGGCTGCATAGACTCTGAACAAGTACACATTAGTGTCATATAATACAAATAATTGCATTAAGGAATAAGTGCACATTCACAACACAACATCAATAGGATAGTCCTTTTAGCTTTGTTTGTGAACAAGTTTGTGGATTGCTAAATAATGAGAATCGTTATACTGTTTTCGGCATAGAGATGATGGCCGTGTATAATATTTCGTCAATTGAATGAACTGACACGCCTATAAATTTATATGCAGGGTAGAGATGCTTGACAAATTAAAGTATACATGCTGTGCAAGATTGATTTAAATATTGTTTCATGTAAATTATTGTAAAATTGCTTCCGCTGTAACAATGTACAAGTGTAATGTAACTCTGATGAAAGAAAAGTTTTTATTTTCTTGTAAATTGTACGAAAGAAGTGTAAAGATCCTGTGGAACTTCAAATTCAGTTGTATTTTGGAATTCGGGATGGTATAGAGTGGTATCAGAGCACGCTTCTAAGTAGTACAAATTTATAAGGAACGACACCCTAGAAGTGGATATTAGAGCGTGTGTTGAGTCTAGAGATTTAAATGTAAGTCACTTACATTTGTGTTGCTCTATGATTTATGCTTCTTCTTCCTCTCTATCTTTAAGATGGCAAACCACTTTGATCCAGCTGGAGATGACAATTGGTACATCATTGAGGAAGATTACTACCCCGGGCAAGCAGATTCAGATGAGGAAGATCCCGAAGAAGTGGAAGAGGAATGGCCTGAGTCCCGAGAGATCACTCCCCCTTTGGATTCATCTGATGATTCTTCTGATGAAGAAAAACCAGTTTCGGGAAATCTCATTGTGTCTCTTCAGAGGCAGGTAGAGACTCTACGGGAGAGAGTCGGACTACTAGAGGCTCAATTGGCGAAGTGCAAGGATGATTTTGCGGTTCTCAGTCATCGTGTTTGGGAACTCGAGAAGAGGAAAAACATGACCGATGTACTGAAGGAGGAAGTGGAGGAACTACGGGAAGAGCTTCGTGAAGCCAAGAGGAACTGTAGGAGTTAGACCGTTGTATCATCTACTGCTTTCATTTTGATGTCAGAAATGTTTTAAATTCGAATATATAAAGTTTGAAATTTAATGAAATGAAAAGTTGACTTAAAAGTTCATGTTTATACTTTGAATTTAATGGATCTTTTGCATCAGAATATGGCTGGAAGACGAGCTTGAAATGGTGAATGTCTGGACTTGGAAACGGAGCTAGCGAGGGTCTATCGACACTCAATGCGGTTGCCATGAATCAGAATCAAGAAAGGGTGCCTACGAATCCAGTACTTGAAGCAATCAAACTCGTGGAATCATTTAAACGGATGAAACCACCGGTGTTTGAGGAAAAGTTAGACCCTGACACGGCTAACAATTGGATCCGACAGGTAGAGACTATCTTCGAAGTCTTGGAGACTTCGGAGGGCAGTAAGGTGAAGTTGGCGACTCTGCAATTCGAGAAGGATGCGGCTGTATGGTGGCAGTCGATGAAGTGGATGATGGGAGGTTTGGTTCTTAGTTGGGAAGAATTCTTGGAGAAATTTTGCAGTCATTATTTTCCTTCGAACGTCTAGGAGAAGAAGGCCATGGAGTTTCTATCGCTACAGCAGGGCGGCATGTCGGTTAGGGAGTATGAGACCAGATTCACTCAGCTCTCAAGGTATGCTCCCAAGTTGGTGATGGATGAGGCGAAGAAGGCTCTCTCGAAAGTTCAAGCATGGGTTGAGGCCAAGTTTGAGATCCAGGATGATATCCCTCGGTATCAGGAGGTTTGACAAGCTGGTCAAACGAGCGGCAGCCACGGAGGCGGACATGGAGCAGTTCCATGCTGTTCAAAATTGGAGAAACAACTGGAATGCGGGGAGGAGGCACGCAGTTGCTGGCAATGCCAGGGGACAGCCACCGGCTTAAAGGTTCAAGCCTACGGGTGCGAACGCTGTTCAAGTGGCAGGAAGACCCGGGAATACTTGGGCGAGGCCTCCAGTGACTTGTTTCAACTGTGGAGAGACAGGCCACTACAAGTCTCATTGTTCCAAACTGCAGGATGTCATCCGCGATAGACCAACTTAGAAGGTCGGGAAGAAGCCGTACCCGCAGGGGCGAGTATTTTTCTTGACTAAAGCTGACGCTGATGAGGTGGATCACGTCATCACTGGTACGAGGGAGGATGTTTAAGAATGTTTTCTGTTGTCTTTTTTTTCCATTAATTAGTGAACTGTTATATGACGTGTGTTATGTAACAGGAGAACTTATTTTGAATGGAAAGAAAGCTGTTATTTTGTTCGATACCGGGTCCTCTCATACTTTTGTATCACCTAAATTTGCTAAAGTTATGGGAGTCGAACTGAAGATATTTCCAGACAAGGTTTTAGCAGTACCTACTCCGTCAGGGGAGACTCTAACCACTGATCGGTACTATGCTGACTGCGAGATCGTGACTGGAGATCGAATTTTTGAGATCGATCTGATTGAGCTGAATATTTTGGGAGTCGATGTTATTATTGGCATTGATTGGATGTCGGTGTACAGTGCGAACATCGAGTGCAAGACCAAGACAGTAACAGTGAAGGCTTCAGGTGGACCTGAAGTCATCTTCCAAGGGAAAAGGAGATGTTCAGATTTGGTTGCCGCTATCAGCCAGAGGAGAGGGATTCCTGCAGAGGTGCAGCAGATTCCTGTGGTTCGGAATTATCCAACTGTGTTCTTGGAAGATTTGCCTGGATTACCCCCGCATCGTGATGTGGAGTTCAGCATCACTATTCAGCCAGGGAGTGCATCTATTTCCAAGGCACCGTATAGGATGGTGCCTGTGGAGCAGGATGAGATCAAACGGCAGATTGAGGAACTATTGGAGAAGGGCTTTATTCAACCGAGTGCGTCACCTTGGAGAGCACCGGTGCTTTTGGTAAAGAAGAAGGATGGTTCCATGAGGATGTGCATCGATTACCGAGAGCTGAATAAGGTCACTGTTCAGAATAAGTATCCGATTCCATGAATTGATGACTTGTTCGATTGTCTACAAGGAGCAGCTGTTTTCTCCAAAATAGATCTTCGATCAGGATATCATCAAGTTCGAGTGAAAGCTGAAGACGTGCACAAGACTGCGTTCAAAACTCGACACGGGCATTACGAATTCTTAGTCCGTTCATGGACATGATGAACAAGTCCATGAACATGATGAACAGAGTTCTGAGGCCGTTCATTGATTCTTTCATCGTGGTGTTTATCAACGATATTCTCGTATACTCCAAGTCGGAGGAGGAGCACACAGAGCATCTGGCAGCAGTTTTGATGAAGCTTCAGGAGTATGAGTTGTATGCCAAGTTATCCAAGTGTGATTTCTGGAAATCTGAAGTGGCATTCCTAGGTCACATCATTTCTAATGAGGGAGTGGCAACTGATCCTCAAAAGATAGAGGCAGTGAGAGATTGGGCAAGGCCTACTACAGTAAAGAAAATCAGGAGTTTTCTTGGGTTAACTGGATACTACAGGAGATTTATTCAGGGCTACGCTCAGATAGCCGTGCCGCTCACGGGTCTGACCAAGAATAATGTGAACTTCAAGTGGACCGAACAGTGCGAGGCAAGCTTTCAGGAATTGAAAGAGAGGCTGACTACTGCACCCATTTTGGCTTTACCTAGAGCAGGTGTTGAATATGATGTCTATAGCGATGCTTCACATCGTGGGCATGGTTGTGTCGTAATGCAAGAAGGGAAAGTAATCGCTTATGGGTCTAGGCAACTAAGACCGCATGAGAAGAATTATCCGACTCATGATCTGGAGTTGGCTGCGATTATCTTCGCCTTGAAGCAATAGAGACACTATGTGTATGGTGAGAAGCTGAACATGTACACAGACCACAAAAGCTTGAAGTACATCTATCAGTAGAAGGATCTGAACCTGAGGCAAAGGAGATGGCTGGGGGTACTTGAGGACATTCGTACAGCGATTAAGTATCATCCTGGAAAGGCTAATATCGTTGCTGATGTACTTAGCCGCAAGAGCAGTTTGGCGGGTTTGATTAAAACTCAAAGGCAGCTGGCAGAGGAGTTGGATCGGGCTAGTATTGAAGTTGTTCTGCAAGGCTTGGGATCATCTTTAGCTCAGTTGAGGCTTCAACCGATGCTTAATGAAAGGATTATTGCAAGTCAGAAGGAAGATGCAGAGATTCAAAAGATGAAGGAGCAGGTTGGTGCTGGCAAGTTGTCCGGATTTCAAATCAGGGATGAAGTGCTGTGGTTTGGGGAGAGACTGTGTGTTCCGGATCAGTCGGACTTGAAAGAAAGTATTCTTCAGGAGGCACATGCTACTCTTCTGTCTGTACATCCTGGAAGTACCAAGATGTATAAGGACATTAAACAACATTTCTGGTGGTCAGGTTTGAAGCGGGATGTAGCTGAATTTGTGTCGTGGTGTGAGATTTGTCAACAAGGCAAAGCTGAGAATCAGAAACCCAAAGTTATATTGCAACCGTTACCTATTCCGGAATGGAAGTGGGATAACATCAGCATGGATTTCATCATGGGTTTGCCTAAGAGTCCTAAAGGCAATGATGTGATTTGGGTCATAGTCGATCGACTAACCAAGTCCGCTTACTTCTTGGCGATGAAACTCACTGCTTCGATGGACAAGTTGGCTGAGATGTATGTTGGCAAGACCGTCAGGCTTCATGGTGTTCCGTTGACCATTGTGTCTGATCGATATGCGCAGTTTACTTCGCATTTCTAGAGGAGTCTTCAGACGGCTTTGGGTACCAAGACAGATTTCAGCACTGCTTTTCATCCCCAGACCGAGAGAGTCAACCATATTCTTGAGGACATGCTTCGGTGCTGTGTACTAGACTTTGGAGGTAGTTGGGAAAGGCATTTACCTTTGGTGGAGTTTGCCTACAACAACAGTTTTCAGACAAGCATTGGGATGGTACCGTACGAAGCTTTGCATGGCAGGAAGTGCAGGATGCCTGTCTGTTGGTTCGAAGTTGGAGAGCGTCAGATGTTTGGGCCTGAGATTGTGCAGCAGACCTCTGAAAAGATTGATCTCATTAGGAAGAGGTTGGTGGAAGCTCAGAGTAGGAAGAAGAGCTATGCAGACAACCGGAGGAGGGACCTTGAGTTTGAGGTTGGTGACTTTGTCTTTTTGAAGGTATCACCTAGCAAAGGCGTGATCCGTTTCGGCAAGGGTGGAAAGTTAGCCCTGAGGTTCATAGGCCCGTATAAGATATTGAAAATGATCGGAAAAACTGCTTACCGGCTTGAATTACCAGGAGAGTTGTCTCAAGTGCACAATGTCTTTCATGTGTCTATGCTGAGAGGTTACATTCCAGATCCAAGTCATCATTTACCCGAAGTGCCAGAAGGTTTGCAGTTAGATCTGAGTTACATTGAGCTTCCAGTTGAGATTGTTGATCGTCGAGAGAAAGTCTTGAGGAATAAGACGATACCGATGGTCAAAGTAGTTTGGAAAAACCAGTTGGTTGAAGAGGCTACTTGGGAATCTGAGGAGAGGATGATGAAGGATCATCTTGAGCTCTTTGCTTGATTGTATTTTCTTATTGTGTTTTGTTTTCTCACTCTTTAATTGTAGTTCCGGGGACGGAACTATTCTAAGGAGGGAGTGTTGTAATACCCTAAACTTTCATTTTAATGGAAATGTTGATTTTCACGTGTTGTGCACGTACGAATTTCATGTGTATATTCATTTATTTATTTATATTTATAAAGTTTCATTTTATAGTATGAACAATTATTTTCTTCTTTTATTTTTTTAAAAGCCAATTTTATAAAGCCTAAAACACTATTTTTTTAATTTGAACCCACTTTAATAAACTATTATTTTATTATTTTATTATTTGGCCCACAAGCCTAAGTCCACTATTTGTGAAGCCCACAAATTTAATTAATCATTTAAATGGTCACACTTGTCATGTAGACACAAAATGTGAACAATTTGATTAATTAAAATTGTACAAACTTCAAATAGGGGTACTAGGGGGCACGTGCATGCATGTAGTGTGCAATGCACGCTATTTTGAGGCCGGATTGTGCATGGAGGAATGGGAGAGTGGGTGTGTGTGCATGGGTAGTTTATTTGAGTGTGAGTTGTTGCTACAACTTTCCCTCCTATCCTAGCCATCCATCCTATAACTATCCAATCAATCCTAGCCCTCTAATTTATCCTAGAATTAGTATAAATACCCCCTATCTATTTGTATTCTACACTAAGAAACTATTGAAAGAAGAAATTATATAGGAGATATATATTAGTGTGAGTGTGAGTGTGTGTGTGTACCATTGGAGGCCGGCCATTCATTTCCCCACACTTGGAGCTCTCGGTTTTGGCAAGGAAGCAAGGAGAAGGAGTTTTTGTATCGCAATCGAGGAGGAGAAGGCACTCTCTCGCATTCTAGGGAACTCTAGGAGCTTTTAGTTGGCTTTTTCTTCGAAGAGGTGGGTGTTTCTCATGACTTCTAAAGTAGAAATCATGCTAGGAATGAAATTGAATTGTTATTATAAAGCCACTAGTTGAAATGAAATGCATGCTTGCCTAATTAGAAGAGAATTGATAAATTAGTAAATGTGTGTTATCTTGATTACTAGATTTATTAATTATGAGTAAAAGTGAATGTTCTCATTGTTTTTAATGTTAGTATGCATGCTAAGTATGTTCTAAATGCAAACTATGTGGATTAACTCGTAAAAAGATTAGAACCATGTTTGTTGATTAAAGTATTAAAGTAGAATATTATGCTAGAGATGAATTGATGGAATAATTTACTAAGAGATGATTGTTAATTGTTGTAGTAGAATTTTCCATTGTTATATGTTCCATATGAGTATTAGAATAAATGAAAAGATTATATTTTTGCAAACAAAAGATTGAATGCATTATGTGTAAATTAGTGGATAGAAATATGAGTTTTATTCATTAAGAAGGATGATTTTTGTGTTCTAAAAACATCGTGAGAAAGAAAACATTTTTGTAGTGATTTTTGTGGGAATCTATCTTTAATTATGAAGAATTATGCTTTAGTTCTCGAATGTCGAAATTATGATCATGGAATACAAACTAAGGCTAAAATGCATGTTTTAAAGAGTTAAAATACTCATAAAAATGCTGAGTTGCTGTAATTTTATGTGTGCTATAATCCGAAAAGTTATGTTTCAAAAAGAGAAGAAAAGAACTAAATTTTTTTTTTTTGAGAAATTGAAAAACCGGGTAGCATAGTCGACCGATCACATTGAAACAGTCGACTGGTCTGAGAAAATGAAAAATATATCGTTCGAATCTTTTACAGAACAGTCGACCGACTTTTGTAACAGTCGACTGCCCTGATCATTTTATTTTTGACTTTAAAGATCATCGCAGAACAGCTGACTGGTCATATGTGACAGTCGACTTCTCTGATTACTTTATTTTCGAGCTTTAGAACCTCGCAGAACAGCCGACTGGCAATGATTAACAGTCGACTGCCTTGAAGTTTCAAATAATATCTATATTTTATGAGGAAATCTCTATTGCCTATTGCCTTGTATAAGTGAGACCGTTTTTACAAGAAGGAACTTATTTTAATTATTAACTTAAATTGTTTTCTTTTGAAGTTCGAATGGATTGTTTAAGAAGTTTAAAATGAGATTTTGGTAATGGGAAATTTGAAAAGTGTGAAGTGTGAACTAAGTGAAATTGTGAACTGTGGAATTAGCATGGATTAAAATAGAATTATGTGGGTTATAAACTAGCGATTGTGGCATGTTGCATTTTTATTGTTATGCATGATATTTTACTTGAGAAACTAAAATTAGTTGACATGATGAGTTAGGAAAAGTACCATGAATATGAATACATGGATGTTATGAATATGAAATATGAATTGTGATTAATCATTAAAAGGTCTTATGAGTATGAAAAGCTCGATATTGTAATTATGAGTTGAAATTAAGAATTAGGGTATAGCCAAGCCTTATACCGGCAATGAAAGAATTGTGTAATGATATCTGAAATGAGAAGACCAAGGTTGGGTCATGTGAATTAAATGAATAAGACCGGTATAGTAGGAGTGCTACATTCTAAGAGTTGATTTTATTCATGATTCAATTAAACTAAGGATTAGATACATAGTGAAGATGTGATGAAAGTAAGAGAAAAATATTGAGTATGAGGGCCATCCAGAGTACCGTCTCGGTGGCGATGCTCATGGGGTGTTTGACGACTGCGGGTGGTGTCATGTCTATGGTAGGAGCTGAATTACCACAGGATGCCTGCATGATGAGTCATGTGTCAGTGCGTTGGAATTCCCTCTAGGGCACCTAGACATGAGTTCGTAGGTCAGAAAACATCTAGGATACTTACCGTAGTTACAGTAGTAGATTAAGTCATGGCGAGGGATTGAAACCTACAAGATGAAGAACGGTTAAGGGCTTGCACTCGAACCTATGTAGTATGGGCTGCATAGACTCTGAACAAGTGTGCATTAGTGTCATATAATACAAATAATTGCATTATGGACTAAGTGCACATTCACAACACGACACCAATAGGATAGTCCCTTTAGCTTTGTTTGTGAACAAGTTCGTGGATTGCTAAGTAATGAGAATCGTTATACTGTTTCTGGCATAGAGAGGATGGCTGTCACTACAACACGCAACGGATATACCGACGTTTATTGTGATATTCACCGGCGGTTTAAAATGCCGGTGAATAATTCACCGGCGTTTTTAAAATCGCCGGTGCCAATGCCGCTGAATCAGGCGTTGCGGAATAGGGGGGGTCTACATCGGCATTTTTTACGAACGCCGGTAAATCCGTAAGATTCACCGACGGTCGTAAAAGCGCCGGTGTAAGGCGTATTCAAGACTGCCCTGTTCTCCCTGAAATTCATTCTACACCGGCGTTTTTACAAACGCCGGTGTAGGTATATAAATTTAAAAAAAATATTAAAAAAAAACAGCACTCTTACATTCAAAACCAGAATATAGAGTTCAAATTATTGAATTACAAAGAGTGAAAAAGAATACTTTCACTGCCAAATGCAGGCAAAATTTAAACTAACTGAAGTAAAACTTATACTTTTATAATATACGTGACATAACAGTCAATTGAAATCACAACATAAGTTCAAACAGGATTATTTCATCACTAGTCACTCCTCTGTAAATCATAGTATGCTACTTCAGTTACATAATCCATCTCATCATCACTTAAAACCATACGGCAAAGAACAATCTCATTTTCAAACCCAAGCAACAAGCATGAACATTACGTTAGAAACTGATACTCATGTAGACATCATGATATAATTGTATATAAAGTTTAGATAAAAAATTTCCATCACTAGTCGCTCCTCAATAAATCATAGTGTGCAACTTCAGATACATGATCCATCTCATCTCCTTATTCAGACAAAAAAGTAACTAACCCATCTCCAAACATATAACATGGTTGGTCATGTAGTCTAGCAGTCTTGTAAGTAATTCATCATGCCAAACATATACCACCAATACTTGTACCCATCCACTGCATTACATGAGTTCAAGTTCATCAAGCAGGGGTCAAAATTTTATCTCCAATTATCAGATGACTGGTAAGTGGTTAACATCATTGAACCCCATCAGTCAACATGCACATCAAATCCTTCAAGTTTATGTCAAATTCCTAGCCTTAGAAACAAATAAATAAGGGCCTAGCTATAACACATCCAAGGCATTTCGAATGAAGGCAGTATAGCATGGTACCATGTAGAGATATCGATTGTGCAGTTTAAGCTCATGTAACCAAGGAAGAAAACTAAAGAGCATGAAACAATCAAGACATTTCAAGAAGTTATAGCATCTCAAGATAAGGTCATCAACTGATAGAGCATACAACTCTAGTAAAATTTTAGAACCATACTGCGCTTGAGGAAGTCAGATGACATGTCACATACTACACTTGCATTATGTGCAATACTAGTGGGCTTTCTTTCGAAAAAATTCACAAAATAGGACACCTTCAGCAAATTGGAATATGTATGAATAGATGTACATTTCATGTCTTGATCATTTTATATGGCTACCTAGTCAGCATTGGCCAGCCAACAGAACACAATAGTTCATCCAAACTTGTTATAAACCATATACTGAGTACCGTAAAGATCTTTCCATGTCACTCTCTAAACTTGTTATAAACCAAATACTTGTTATAAACTTGTTGTAATCCAACCATCTAGACTTGTTGTAATTCGGAAACAAATGATGAGCAAATGTAGCACATCAAATGAATCCAACCATCTAGAATCAACTCACATCTAATTTTTCTCATTTTAAAAACTGTAAGAATGAGATAGTTAAAACACTAGGGCAACTTACTGCATGCCAACAACATTGGTAATGAGATAATTCCCCCCTTTAAATTTGTTTGCCTAAACATTGTCATCAATACAATCAAATTGACCTGGCTCATTTTTCATCACTTCCCCCACACTGAAAACCCTACACAATTTCAACATCAAAATTTCCACGGCCACAAAAACAATCCCTAACCCCCAAATAATAACGACAATCCCAACATCGAAAGAAGGCCCCGCCTCACAATGGCGACCCAATGGCGACGGCGGAGACAGTAACCCCCAAATCACCACCGCCTCACAATAAAATCAAGAAGTAGAGAGAGAGTGAGAGAGAGAGAGAGATAGAGAGAGAGAGTACTTGCGATGAGGCCCCGACATCGCGCGAAAGGAGAGCCAGTGGGGACGACGGAAACCCTAACCCCCAAATTGCCACCGCCGATCAATAAAATTGGAGGATTACACAGAGAGAGAGAGAGAGTACTTGCGATGAGGCCCCGACGTCGCGCGAAAGGAGACCCAGTGGCGACGGCAAAAGGAGGCACGAAGAAATAAGGGTTTGGGAAAAAAAAAACTCAAACGAAATGAAAGGGTTTCGCAGTAGGAACGGGGATTTATCCCAGTACATTCACCGACATTTTTATTAATAAACGCCGGTGAATGGGAGAGGAATATACATTATCGCTTTCTATTCACCGGCATTTTTTTAAAAAAACGCCGGTGAATATTATAATTCACCGGCGTTTTATAGAGACCGCCGGTGTATAACTATACAATTTTGGGACCCAATCCTGGTCTTATCCTACCCCGGCGCGATTGGTAAAATGCCGGAGAATATACGCCGGTAAATCCATCATCTGTTGTAGTGTGTGTTTAATATTTCGTCAGTTGAATGAACTGACGCGCCCACAGTTTTATATGCAGGGTAAAGATGCTTGACAAATTGAAGTATACATGCTGTGCAAGATTGATTTAAATGTTGTTTCATGTAAATTATTGTAAAATTGCTTCCGCTATGACAATGTACAAGTGTAATGTAACTCTGATGAAAGAAAAGTTTTTATTTCCTTGTAAATTGTACGAAAGAAGTGTAAAGATCCTGTGGAACTTCGAATTCAGTTGTATTTTGGAATTCGGGGTGTTACAGGATGACTAGCAACAAATTCTTCAATCCACTCAACATCTTCTCCTGCAGAGGATAACACATAATGGTCTGAATTTGTAGATGATAGCACAGTGCATGTTTGCCTTTTAATTTTCATAACATTTCTTTTCCTCCTAGTTTAAACACATATCCACTAGTTGTAGACTTTCACTAAATTCTAAGCATTATAATGTATCAGATCATCAATTCAATCATGAAGGATGACTAGAGTAGCACAAAAAAACTCTTGAGTACCTCTCAACTATCTCATTAGCCTCTAAGGCTCTCAAATGTGTATTAATAGGACTACTAGTGAATCTGCAGATCATACCTACCTCAAGGCTATATCTATTAGTGTAGATCTTTGTATACATGATACTTTCAATAAGTTAGAATGATCTAACTATCTCATAGTTGCACCATCATTAGGTTTCAACCTTTATCATAATCATAAGGTGTTTCAAAACACACTTTCAATCACTATATCCCCATTTTTGGAATATATTATTGATTTGATGAGTTTGACTAAGGGTTATCCTTTGCCAATATAAACTCACCCTTATATCTAATATGGTGTCCATAATACCTAGGTGTTTCATGCTGAATTCTTTGAATAGCAAAATTTTAACTCCATTTATAATAGAGATGCCACTTCCAATAACAAGCATGTCAAAAATATACAAATGAATAAGAACAATTATATTTGACACATCACAGAATTAAAGTCATCTATCTAAATTACTTAATTCAAATCTAAGCTCTTCAAAATTTTCCAAATTATTTATCTGTGCCTCAGTTTGAATGCATGTTTTAAATCATACAATGATTTTACCCATTTGTAAATCTTGTTCACTTCACATATTAGTGCAAAACTCTTAGCATAAAACTATTCAATACATAACTTTTCAATTTAAAACATTCAGTAAAAACCTTTTAATACAAAACTGTTTAAACATCTTTCATGAATAAAAAAATTATCAATAAATGTAAGAGAAAGAAGAATACTTATTGTAGCAATATGATAGACATTTGAGTAGACTTCAAACAAATCTTTTCCACTGTCTCATTCAATTCTTTAGCTACTAGAAGTGCATTAAAATTACTATTGAACAATTCAAAACTAAGCTTCTTCTACAAACCCCACTTACTTACTATAGTTTTAGCCTATTTCGGCAAAACAACTAAATTAAAGTATTATTGTATAACAACAAATTTATTTCATTATCTACTAAAGACTCTTCTTAGCTCATCTGCCATTGAAATTTTAAGTGTCAGTGGGGCTGATTCTTGATTCCAACTGTGAATCATTTACCGTGTCTATAGGACTAGATAATTTTATACATTTATTTTTGATGAACACATCCTCACAGAACTCTACAAGTCTAGATTCTTCTAACACAAATTAGATAGATCAAATATATGTCCATAGAACAACATTTTGCACTTTCTAAGTACACACAAATATTCGTTATCGGTCGTACTTTAGGCCTTCTAGGGTCATATACTCTAACAAATGTACCGCACCACATGTTTTCACTTTAATAAAATTATTTGTGTTTCTATCCCATAGTCTACAAGGTGTAAGTACTTTTAAAGTAAAGTAACATATTAAGATTATGATTAACAATACAATATCACCCATAATTACACGAATTCAAATAACAGTTAATAATATAGAATTCAATATTTCACTAAGTGTTTGATTCTAACTTTTATCAATACCGTTTTGACTGTTGTAAATAGAGTGCATTAGAGATTATGACAAATGCAAACTTCTCTTAAAGTATTGAAACATATTCACCACCTCTATCAAATCTAAAATATTTTGAACTTAGCTTTTAACTAGATTTTTAATTCATCAAAATAACGAGTGTTGCATCCTCCATATATATATGAAAAACATTCAATAATCATTTACATAAGTGATTAAATACTTCTGACCATTCATTATCTCATATAGTCACAAAGTTACTGAGATCACAAATATCAGAATGTATTGACTCAAGAAGTTGTGTGCTCCTAGGGACCATACTAAATGATTTTCTAGTGATCAAAATTTGAGCACAAATATCATATTTGTTATATTTTAATGAGGTGTCATTTAGCAGAATTATAAGTTTTAACAATGGCAAACAATTTATATATAGTTCACATGTTCTAGCCTATTATGACGTGTTCAAGGACTACACAAATTAGAACTATTATTGTCAATTGCTTCATTTGTTAAACTCAACTTACATATGCCATTAGTTATAAAAGCACATTAAAGTAATAATAATATGAGTTAATACAAAATTACTCTACTACATTTTACAGAATAGTTTGCTTTCTCTCATGGTTTCGACAATGTTCATATGCTCAACCACATAGAGTAAAGATTTATTTCCTTTATTCTTTCTTCATCATCTTCATAACGCTAAATGAGATAATGTCTAATGTTTTTTTTTTTAAATTTAACTTTGCACACACAATACATCGAACGAAAAAAAGAAAACGTAACTAATGGAGTCATATCCAGCATTAAAAAGATACTCTCTCCTAAGTTACAGACATTTGTTATACATTTGATACATCAATCTTTATTAGAGAAGCAAATATACAATCTCATACAAACTGCAAATGATGGATTTAGCCAATACGTCTATACACATAGTATGATAAAGCACAATAAATAATTATAAACATGTTAGTTTCAAAATGAGAAAAATCATGATTTAAAACTCTCAATCATGTGATCAAACGCACAAAACGTTAACACATTCATCACATGAAAACAATAAGAAAGATTAGAGTAGATAATATCAACACTTCAAGTTAGAAGTGTTTTCCAAATTTGATGGAGAAGCCTGCGTAGTGCAGACTTATTCTACTGTGAAGCAAATTCATCATCTCCAATACACACAACTTGTAAGTAACTTTGAAGTTCCTACATTCATCAAATTGTAAAAGATTAGCCAATTAAACGAATTATTAGCACTATTTAACTCTAACAACAATTTAATTGGAGATACAAATTTATAATCAAAACATATAATTTAACTTATCAAAATAAATATTTGATTCTTAGCACATATCCAAACAATTATTCAAACTTACATTTAATTAAACAACAGTTAATAAGGTTTGAAACTTTAGCGCTTAGAAACAACAAATAATTAAACTATATATGCAAGTAGAGGACTTATCTTTAATTTAGATCTAATCCAGTCCAATTATAGTTGGATCTAATCAAAACAACATCCTCCAAAAAAATTATCCACATCTTTATTGTGCTCTCTTATTCAAATTGTTAAATTCAGAAATATCGAACGTCTCTAATTTCGGAATCTTGTATGCTCAATTCAGTTTTTCAATCTTCAGGAATAAACAACAAATTCCAAAACCTAGAGGTTTTTTTTTTTTTTGAATAATTACTACTAGCGTAATTTCAGTCAAATGAAGGGTTTTTTGTAAAACTGTGTAATAAATGATCAACAAAAAAAATAACATTTAAGAATAAGCAAAAATATTAAAGTTTAGAGTGAACCGTATCTTGATAAATATTTGTAGGTTGAATCTGAATCATAAGTACAGTGTGAAGATCCTGTCTTATTCCCAAAACATAAAACAACAACACCCACAATCAAAGTCACAGTCAAAAGGATATGAGTTGATCCCTGAGCACAGCGAGGATCCAGTTCCAAGCCCGAACATGCACCAGTCAATCTCGGCCAATCAGATCTGAATTAAATCACTCCGACGATCCCCTCTTCACACCCGAATACAGAACAATGAAATCCACCATTCAAAAAATCGGGTCTGAGCATATCCATCTTCCCGATCCTGTGTCTGCTCGGGAATGAGGAGAAGAAAGTCGCGGTCGGTGTGGCAGCTGATGATGGCGGCGTAGCGGCTTGTGGCAATGCTGGCTTCAAAGGCAGCGGCGGTGGCCAGCGACGACGACCCCGGCTGCGAATTCTGATGAACGTGCACTTCGACTACAACGATTAGATTTCGACTTTCTCTTTCCTAATCTCAAAATTAAAAATCAATTATCTCAAGATTGTTAGAGATTATGAGAGATAATAATAATAGAAATTGGGGTTAGTATCCTAGATTAAGGTGCTTGAGATATTTACCCTAGGTATCAAGATTGAAATACCTAGACTACTATCACAAGGCAGTATTTATAGGCTAAATACTGGTTTAGGTACTGGGTTCTCAACCCACTCAACCTGCGGTCCGGTATCCATACAATTAGTACATGTAATACACGTGTTAGTAATGTTGACTCTTAGTTTGGTGTGCACAAAACATGTCTATAAATACTAATAAGTTTAAATTGAGTTATTCAGATTTTTAGGATCAAATAATATCCATAAGAGATCCAAGAGAGATTCAAGAATATTCAAAGAAGGAAAGTAATAAAGAAAGATTGAGAGATCAAGCAAAAGAAGAATATATTCAAAAAGAGCAGTTGATTGATTAGATCCAAGAAAGCTATCAAGACTAGTTACTATCATTCTATATTTGTGAGATTTAATCTGTAAGAATATTGATTGATTGATTGATTGATTAGTTTTGGTAAGAAAATAAAGTGGATTCGGCGTGAACAGCACGATACCAGTTGATCGCACTTAATGACGGTCAACCGCATCGCAGTCGACTGTAACTCACGTTATGAAAGAAGCAGTCGACCCTTCATCTCTCTACTTTACATCAGAGAGATGAATGGTCGACTGCACAGAGATTGCGGTCGACCGTACTTTGCGCTGTTCACTTTTTTGGAATGTATCGTTTCTAATTTTGATCGATACACTTCCTAATCTATTTAATTGGCCGAACCCACTGTGTATTCTTCACCTATCACTTCTGAAAAAAATCTTCTGAACTAATCTTTCAACAATCAATCCGAGTGTGTGTGATAACTATTTTGTATTCATCAATCAGGATCATTTAAGATCTTGAGTTTTTCTTTTCTTTCACTTCGGTGAGATTGACGAGACTTGTGTTAGAAGTCCTGTGGGTGTAATAGGTCTCTCGACCTGAATCCGAGAATCACTGTACAAGGGTTTTGAGTATAGTGGAACGCTTGTGGCGAAGAATTGCTACAAGTAGGAGGTGTAGACGTAGACCTGGGGGTCGAACCACGTTACATCGCTGCATCACTTGTGCTATCTGCGTTTCCTCTTCTTAACTCTTTCTATTTACTCTACACTTTATTTTAATTTTTTTTATTCCGCACAATCACTCTATTCACCCCCCTTAGGGTGATTTACAACCCATAGAATAATATTACACATAATATTATTCATATAGCGAGAATATACCTATATATCCAACACAAAATAAACCCCGATTGACACGAGAAAGGACGGCGTTTACAGTGGCGATTTGTGAAGTGCCGGGGGGATCGACCCCGGCGTTTGAAAATGCAGGGTAAAGACGAAACAAAACGTCGGGATTTCAGTTGCCGTTTGTAGTGTTTGCTTCTCTCCAATATATAGAAGATATTGTACTCAGTTCACCCAATTAATTCCAATAATTCAATAAAGTATTTTTTTCTACCCCTAAATCTGGCAAAGTATTTATGTGTAACTGATTTTTCATGCAACTACAAGTTTCAACGATAATGTGGTTACAAGTATAATTGGTTGTTATGCATGCAGTGTAAGTCATGTTGATGCGTTACAACTATTTATAAGAATGACAATTATATAATCTATAAGTTCCAATAAAAGTAGAAAGATCGACAAAGTTTACCATTCTCAAACAACTATCAGTTAATACTACTAAATTCATAAAATGCCTTATCCTATAATGGTATAAAAATATTTTGTAAAAACTATTATAGCAGCTACTAATGGAAATATAGGGAAGCTGATCACATCCAGTGCCCTCCATGTTTTTGTTTAGTAAAAAGTGAAAAATAAATTACCATCAAGAGAAATTTCTTTTAGTGGATGTTATAAATCAAAAATTACGGTAACAATAGACAACAAACTTGTCTAAATTAAAGTTTTTAAAAAAATGAAAATTGTCTAAATTTAAGTTATTGGTCTATATATCAAGCATGCAACATGTCTTTCATTTCCTCATTTGTTGGTTAATCGTAAGCTCTCCAAATCTGAGATAGAAAAGGTGTTTGGCAGGATTTGCGTTAAGTATTTATATGTAACCTATTTTTCATGTATGCAACTACAAGTTTGCAACAACAATGTGGTATCAAGTATAATTAGATGTTATGAATTGTTGGATTTATATGTTTTACATGTTGGGATGGGGTGTCGACAAATACCCAGGTGACACAACGGAATTAAGTAGAGCAATGAGGTTGGCGAAGTAGATGAGACAAATCAATTGAACACCGAAGCAAATAGATCTACCAATTCAACACAAATACAACGAGGATCTATCTCGATTAGCTTTCGCTTAATGAAGAGAAATATAGGGAGATATTGATGAATCCAATATTATTCACATTTAGGAGCAATAATCTTACTGCAATTGGACATTTAAATACTCTATATGTGGTATTTTACTCTTAATTTCTCTTTTCCGTAGGAAACAGCCTAAAGCAGCAAAACGAGGCAGATTCAGGATTTTGAGGATGGTACACAGAAACTGCAGGGCATAAGTCGACTGGTGTTTCCAACAAGCAATTGGACAGAGAGGCTGACGATGCTCGACACAGTCGACTTACTCCAGAGACAGTCGGCTGACTGGTGATCATGAATCTACAGATGTCTCGACACAGTCGACTTACTCCCAAACCAGTCGACTGGTATTCAGCCGAGTCAGAAGATAAGAACAGATGAAGATGCATCCTCATCCAAATCCGAAGCAAGATTAAATTATCCAAACCCAGGTGTAAAAAGATAGGATTGCAATCTGCAGACGTGGGCAAAAGAAGTATAAGAAGGCTGGGAATAAGAAGTTGAGGGTATCACGGAATTTCTGAATCATCAAATCATCAACCAAGAGGCATTATTCTATCAGCATCGAAGAAAGGAGGAGATCAAGTACACAGAAGGGAACGAGCCAGTCGACTGAGTGACAGCCAGTCGACTTATCTGGCCGAACATAATCGGTTTATTTCTTCTCTTTTCTAGTTTTTATTTTAATCATGTATTCGAAACTGTTAGTCAATAAAAGTCTTATTATGTGGAACTAATTTCATAGTTGGGTAGATTGAAACCGTAGTCATGTAATGCTATATTCTTCTGAATGCTTCTCTATTACTTATTGATTGAACCAGATTGAATTGGTATAGATTTATAATAATCAAATTTGTTCAGAAGTTCTAAGAGCAGTCGACTGAGAGTGACAGCAAGTCGACTGCCATACAGAACCTGAGATTATCAAGTTTGCGTATTATAAAACTGAATCTGTTATATGAGTATAGAGACGACCCGTATCTCGTGCTCATAGTTTGTAACACATGAATCTTTAGGGGTTCTTGGTTTAATCAACTTGAAGGATCTAGATCTGATACCAATTTCTAGAACTTCGAGTGTTTGTTCGTTTCCATTGTTCCTATGTTTTCTTTAAGTGCAACTTAGTAGATACCATGCTAAATACTTAAGGAAAGAAACGAATTACAGTAGATACCATGCCTAATTCTTGGCTTAGGGAAACAATAACTTTAAGGAGTAGATACCATACCCTTAAAGGAACGAACATGAGTAATTAAAGTAGTATAGAAGGTGACTTAGCATTATTGACTATAGGTGGAGATCAAAGCCCAACTACTTAATAGATATTTGTGATTCAGAACTACTTTATGCAGTTTTATCATTTCTTTTGGAACAACACTTTAAGATTATTATTTTATTGGTTAGTAAGTTAATTTCTACAATCTCTGTGGGATCGACCCTTACTTGTCACTACGCTTCTATAAACGATTCGTACACTTGCGAGATTTTAATTTGTGTCTAGTTTATCAATTTATTTAGATCATCTAGATTGCACAACAAGTTTTTGGTGCCGTTGCCGGGGATCGTTTAGTATTTTAACTTACAAATCAGTAAAATAGTTTTCATTTTTTTTTCTTTTATTAATAAATATTTTTCTTTTAGGTTACAGGATTTTGGTGAATGCACGGGAGACGATCACTTCGTCCAGAGCTACTACCTATTGACGCAGAAACAGAACGCACATTGCATAGACTAGGTCGGCTGTCTGCAACAAACCAGTCGACTGGTGCACGGAACAAGTCGACTGCACAAAGACCCAATTCACGAGCAACAATGGCTGAGGAAGTACCAAATCGAGTACCAATGCAGGATAAATTCACGCCTAAGAATATTGAGCAACCTTCCTGCATTGCTTATCAACCTAATGTCACAGGGAATATACATCTATCTCCCCAATTACTTAGCATGGTTCCCCACTTTAGTGGCAAACCAGATGAGGAGCCTCACCTCCATCTGCAAGACTTCTTTGATCTTTGCAGAACACAAAGCGTCCAAGGACTTACCCCTGAACAAATCAGGTTAATCTTGTTTCCATTCTCCTTAAAATTTAATGCTAAATTGTGGTATAATTCTTTGGAACCAGGATCAATTAATTCATGGGAGCAATTGGCAACAAAATTCTTGAAAGAATTCTTTCCAGCCCAGAAAACCAAACAACTAAAAAGGGAGATTCAACTCTTCCAACAAAAAGATGGAGATTTATTCTTCGAAGCATGGAAGGACTTCAAGAACAAGCTTCTCAAGTGTCCTACGCACAACATGCCTAAGGATGATCAGGTACAAGCATTTTATGAGGGTTTAAATGATACTAATAAGGCAATTGTGGATTCAGCTTGCAACGGGATCTTGATAAGGAAAAGTGGTGAGGAGGCCATCGAATTATTTGAAGAACTCAGCGAGAACTCATAGCAATTCTCAACAAGGGGAAGAGGCATTTCTAAAAAACAGGGAGTTTACGAAATTTTTGGTAGTAATAACATACAATTAAAAATGGTAAACATGAACAAAAAAATTGATATGCTTGTTAATGCAATGACAACAATGGGCAGTGTAAAAAATCAAACAAAAGAAATTTGTGCAATTTGTTCTCATTTTGATCATACGACTGATACGTGTCCTATGTCTTCTTTCACAGATCAGGAGCATGCAAACTATGTGGGACAAGGAGTGTTTCCACCAAAAAACAACCCCTTCTCGAACACATACAACCCAGGGTGGAGGAACCATCCAAATTTCTCATGGAGCAACAATCAAGGCACTCAATCTTCGCAAGGACATGCACGGAACTTCCAGATGGGAAGTGGGTATGATCGGCCAAGTCAAGAACAGAAGAAGTTGGATTTTGATTCCACTGTTCTTCAATTGCTCCAACAACAACATTAAACAAGCAACCAACAAGGGCAGGCAGTTCAGAAATTGGAAACCCAAATTGGTCAAATCGCGAAGGAGTTGAGTGAAAGAAAGGCAGGAGAACTCCCATCACAAGCTATACCAAACCCTAGAGGCCAAGAACAGCTCAAATCAGTAACAACCCTAAGAAATGGTAAGATAATTGACAGTAAGGTTGGAACACACACAGACGAATCAGACACACAACCATCAAAAGCTTTGGGATCTAACAAGGTAAGTGAAAAAGAAAGGACAGTTTTGCCACCATTCCCTCAAAGGTTAGTCAAGCAAAAGAAAGAACAATATTTATTTGATATCTTTGAAACTCTCAGAAAGGTAGAAATTAATATCCCCCTACTTGATGCTATTAAACAAATTCCTTCTTATGCCAAATTTTTGAAAGAATGTTGTACTCACAAAAGAACATTTCAGGTTGGGGAGGATATGGCTTTGACAGAGGAAGTGAGCGCCGTTTTGTTAAGGAAATTACCTCCTAAATGGAAGGACCCAGGTAGTTTTACCATTCCTTGCAGGGTTGGTGAGCACTTCTTTGAAAAGGCACTGCTAGACTTGGGGGCAAGCATCAATCTTCTTCCTTACTCTGTTTACAAAAAGCTAGGATTGGCGAAACTCAAACCAACATCCATCACTTTGCAGTTGGCTGATCGCAGCATCCAAAGACCTAGAGGTATTTTGGAAGATGTCCTAATTCAGGTAAATGATTTCATTTTGCCTGCAGATTTTGTTGTGTTGGATATGGAGGACTCTTCAATGCCATCTTCCTTACCGATCATTTTAGGTAAGCCCTTTATGAGTACGGCTGATATAAAAATTTGTGTTAAAAAGGGTACTATAAGTATGAAAATAAATGGAGAAAATGTTGAATTTAAAATGTTTGATGCACTGAAATTACCACATGATGATCATGAATATTATAATATTGATGTGGTACAGGAGAATGTTGATCAAACATTTCAGGTACATAGCATTGACCCACTACAAGCCGCAATTACACAATCTCTAACATTGTCTCATGTTGAACAGGAATACGATGACTGGAGGATTGCAGAAACAGTACATTACCTCGAAACTCCAAAATCATATTCAGGTAAGCTTGCACCTGCATTTGAAAATCTTGTGTCTGATAACACTTGTGTTTCCTCAATACCAGTCGACTGGTTTTGTAACCAGTAGACTGCTACCAGGACATCAGACGTGGAGCTTAAGCCACTGCCTGAACATTTGAAGCATGCATATTTAAGTGAGAACCAGACGCTACCTGTGATAGTTGCTGCAAACTTGAGTGCACAAGAAGAAGATAAGCTGTTCAGGGTACTGCGAGAACACAAGGGTGCAATAGGATGGACCATCGCAGACATCAAGGGAATAAGTCCATCCAAATGCATGCATAAAATACTTCTTGAAGACAATGCAAAACCTAGCAGGGAAGCACAGAGAAAGCTCAATCCACACATGAAGGAAGTGGTAAGAACAGAGGTCTTGAAGCTACAAGATGTTGGCATCATCTACCCTATCTCAGATAGCAAATGGGTGAGTCCTATACATGTAGTGCCTAAGAAAAGTGGAGTCACAGTGGTGAAGAATGAAGAGAATGAGCTTATCCCTACGAGAGTGACCACAGGATGGAGGGTATGCTTTGACTACAGGAAGCTGAATAACGAAACCAGGAAAGATCACTTCCCTCTTCCTTTTATTGATCAAATGTTAGAAAGATTAGCAGGATATAGTCATTACTGTTTTTTAGATGGTTATAGTGGCTATAATCAAATTGCTATTGCTCCAGAAGATCAGGAAAAAACCACTTTTACATGTCCTTTTGGTACTTTTGCATACAGGAGGATGCCCTTTGGATTGTGCAACGCACCAGATACATTTCAGAGATGCATGATGAGTATATTTTCAGACATGGTGAAAAGGTTCATCGAGGTATTTATGGATGATTTCAGTGTTTTTGGGTCTTGTTTTGATGAATGCCTTAACCATTTGCAGCTTGTACTTAAGAGATTTGAAGAATGCAATTTAGTGCTGAATTGGGAAAAGTGCCATTTTATGGTACAACAAGGTATTGTCTTGGGACATGTGGTGTCAAAAAGGGGCATAGAGGTGGACAAGGCAAAAATTGACATCATATCAAAGCTACCCCCTCCTACTACAGTTAAGGGTGTTAGGAGTTTTCTTGGACATGCAGGGTTCTATAGAAGATTTATAAAAGATTTCTCCAAAATCTCCAGACCCCTTTGTGAATTGTTGGCTAAGGATGTTGAGTTTGCATGGACAGAAGAGTGCACAAATACTTTCATTACATTGAAAAATCTTCTCATTTCTGCACCTATCATTATGGCACCAGATTGGAACCATCCTTTCGAGCTCATTTGTGATGCAAGTGATTATGCTTTGGGAGCTGTTTTGGGTCAGAGAATAAATAAGGTACCCGATGCTATTTACTATGCTTCTCGAACTTTAAATGATGCACAGCTTAATTATTCCACGACTGAAAAAGAAATGTTAGCTGTCATTTTTGCTGTAGAGAAGTTTAGATCATATTTAATTGGATCTAATGTCATTGTTTTCACTGACCATGCTGCTTTGAGATATTTGTTTGCTAAAAAGGATGCTAAGCCTAGGTTGATCAGATGGGTGCTGTTGCTTTAAGAATTCGACCTTGAGATTAGAGACAAGAAAGGAAGTGACAATATTGTGGCAGATCACTTGTCCAGATTACTACATGAGGAAGAAAGAATAGTGCCCCCACTTAATGAAAATTTTCCAGATGAAAATTTATTTGTAATAAATATACAACTTCCATGGTTTGCAAATATTGTAAATTATCTCACTGCTCATGTTTTCCCTCCAGGTATGACAATTCAGGAAAGAAAGAGACTGGTGGCCATGTGCAAGCACTATTATTGGGATGATCCTTATTTGTTCAAATTCTGCCCTGATCAAATTATAAGAAGATGTGTGGCAGAAGAAGAGCAAATGAGTATTCTACAACATTGCTACCAATATGCATGTGGAGGACACTTTGGACCAAAAAGAACAGCACTTAAGGTATTACAATCTGGTTTTTATTGGCCTAATGTATTCAAAGATGCTTTTTCTTTTTGCAGGACTTGTGACAAATGCCAAAGGACAGGCAACATCTCTTACAGAAATCAAATGCCACTGCAAAACATCCAAGTAATAGAGCTTTTTGATGTTTGGGGAATCGACTTCATGGGTCCCTTTCCTAACTCATTTGGTTATTTATATATTCTTGTGGGTGTGGATTATGTGTCTAAATGGGTCGAGGCTGTCCCCTCAAAAACTAATGATCACAAAGTTGTTGTCAAGTTTTTGCAGGAAAACATCTTCACCAGGTTCGGTACACCACGAGCAATAATTAGTGATGGAGGTAGCCACTTTAATAATTTTCCATTTGCTTCTTTGATGAAGAAATATGGGATTACACATAGAGTGGGTACTCCATATCACCCTCAAACCAGTGGGCAAGTGGAGATTAGCAACAGAGAGATCAAGAACATTCTGGAAAAGACAGTAAATACAAGTAGAAGGGATTGGTCACTACGCTTGAATGATGCATTATGGGCCTACAGAACCGCATACAAGACACCCATCGGCATATCACCGTACCGTCTGGTTTTTAGAAAAGCCTGTCATCTGCCAGTGGAGTTGGAACACAACGCTTATTGGGCCATTAAAAGGTTCAATTTTGATATGAAACAAGCAGGTGACAAAAGAAGATTGCAACTGAACGAGCTTGAAGAATTGAGGCACGACGCATATGAAAATGCATAATTGTACAAAGAAAGGACCAAGATGTACCATGATAAACAGCTAGCAAGGAAGGAGTTTTATGAAGGACAGAAGGTATTGATATACAACTCAAGATTAAGACTCTTTCCAGGCAAGCTTATGTCACGATGGTATGGCCCATACATTGTTACAAAAGTCTTTCTACATGGAGTGTTGGAGGTTCATAGCAAAGAAAAAAATCAAACATTCAAGGTGAACGGACATAGGGCAAAGCCGTATATTGAGATGAGTCTTGAGCTGCAAGAGGAAGATGTGAATCTTCAAACCATTCAATACATTGCATGAACTCATCAAGTCTAGCTGAAGACAGGAAACACAGCGCTTATTGGGAGGCAACCCAATTCTCAGGAGAGTATTTACACTTTCTCTTTATTTCTTTTTATTTCTTTATTCATCTTTTATTTTCAGTTTCTTTCCTTCAAATTAGATGGTAACATATGCCTATTTTAAATTTTTATTTCAAACATTGAGGACAATGTTCCATCTAAGTTTGGGGGTAGTTAGTCACATTTGGAGTCTCTTGATGTTGAGTCTTTTCTAACCACAATGATGAGAAATGAGCTCAGTTACTATAGGTAGAGAGTGGAGAACTAGTATTAAGTGTGGTCTTTATCGTTAAAAATGTTAATAACTTATCATATGGATCATACTTGAAACTTTTATTCATATGGTCATGTCAATTCGACAAATCTTGAAAGAGAATAGCAAGTTCAACTGTGAGTAAACTTAAATACACAAATTGTGAGTTTTGAGCCTTATTTATTTCTTTTGAGAGAGCCACACACTTGAAGATCTCAGTTGACTGCATTCTTGAGATGATCTAGAACTTGTTTTTGCTACTTTTCAAAACTTAGTTGGTTTTTGCATAAAAACTTGGAAATGATTAAGGCACCTAAAATTCTATCACCAAAGACAAATAGCCTACCCAACATCAATTATCCACTAGTTACCCCTTTGAAGCCTATAAAAGCTTTCTTTTTGTAAGACACATCATCCTTAACCAAAGACTAGATGAATATGTCACCTTACCTATATCTATTGAGTTAGTAGAGCAAGAATTGTAAAAGAGATGCGGTATGTCAAAACGAAGGGGATGAAAATATAAAGAAGAGTTGGAGGATTTGTCATAAGAAAAAATGAAAAGTTCCAAATTGCTGAGTTATGGATGGGGGAAAGGTGTTGGTAGAAATAAAGTATAGGCCTGTTATATATGGCCTAAAAAAATAAAAAAAAAATCTCTTAGAACAACACAAGTTGCTCTACTAATTCTTTAGAATTTTGTATTCCTTTTCCCTTCAATTGTTTAAACCCTCACCCATGGCCCCATTACAACCTATAAAAGACCTTTTGATCCAAGTAACATGCAAATCAATGGTGTGAAGATGTAGTAGCAAGATCAAGCATATGGTTTCATCCAAGTAATGAAAGTTGTCACGAGATCTAATTTGAATGTCCCATGTCAATGAGAGCTATATTTCTTTGTGAGTGTATGCCATGGTGAGAATTTGGAGTTAAAATATAGTAGAGCTTGCTAACCTTAATTATGATTATGTTGCAGAGGCATTGGCCATACTATTATTTGATATTCAAGTTAAGTATTCGTGTGAATAAGTGATTAACATTTGAATCAAAACTTGTTTAGACCTATCTTAATGCTTATTCTAATCTTGACACTTATTGTAGCAAGTTCTCTGAGGAAAATGTTGGAAGGGTCAAGATGTTCAAGAGATGCTTGTAGTTTAATTTTGCTTGAGGACAAGCAAAAGCTAAGTTTGGGGGTATTTGATGAATCCAATATTATTCACATTTAGGAGCAATAATCTTACTGCAATTGGACATTTAAATGCGCTATATGTGGTATTTTACTCTTAATTTCTCTTTTCCGTAGGAAACAGCCTAAAGCAACAAAACGAGGCAAATTCAGGATTTTGAGGATAGTACACAGAAACTGCAGGGCATAAGTCGACTGGTGTTTCCAACAGGCGACTGGACAGAGAGGCTGACGATGCTCGGCACAGTCGACTTACTCCAGAGACAGTCAGCTGACTGGTGATCATGAATCTACAGATGTCTCGACACAGTCGATTTACTCCTAAACCAGTCGACTGGTATTCAGCCGAGTCAGAAGATAAGAACAGATGAAGATGCATCCTCATCCAAATCCGAAGTAAGATTAAATTATCCAAACCCAGGTGTAAAAAGATAGGATTGCAATCTGCAGACGTGGGCAAAAGAAGTATAAGAAGGCTGGGATTAAGAAGTTGAGGGTATCACAGAATTTCTGAATCATCAAATCATCAACCAAGAGGCATTATTCTATCAGCATCGAAGAAAGGAGGAGATCAAGTACACAGAAGGGAACGAGCCAGTCGACTGAGTGACAGCCAGTCGACTTATCTGGCCGAACATAATCAGTTTATTTCTTCTCTTTTCTAGTTTTTATTTTAATCATGTATTCGAAACTGTTAGTCAATAAAAGTCTTATTATGTGGAACTAATTTCATAGTTGGGTAGATTGAAACCGTAGTCATGTAATGCTATATTCTTCTGAATGCTTCTCTATTACTTATTGATTGAACCAGATTGAATTGGTATAGATTTATAATAATCAAATTTGTTCAGAAGTTCTAAGAGCAGTCGACTGAGAGTGACAGCAAGTCGACTGCCATACAGAACCTGAGATTATCAAGTTTGCGTATTATAAAACTGAATCTGTTATATGAGTATAGAGACGACCCGTATCTCGTGCTCATAGTTTGTAACACATGAATGTTTAGGGGTTCTTGGTTTAATCAACTTGAAGGATCTAGATCTGATACCAATTTCTAGAACTTCGAGTGTTTGTTCGTTTCCATTGTTCCTATGTTTTCTTTAAGTGCAACTTAGTAGATACCATGCTAAATACTTAAGGAAAGAAACGAATTACAGTAGATACCATGCCTAATTCTTGGCTTAGGGAAACAATAACTTTAAGGAGTAGATATCATACCCTTAAAGGAACGAACATGAGTAATTAGAGTAGTATAGAAGGTGACATAGCATTATTGACTATAGGTGGAGATCAAAGCCCAACTACTTAATAGATATTTGTGATTCAGAACTACTTTATCCAGTTTTATCATTTCTTTTGGAACAACACTTTAAGATTATTATTTTATTGGTTAGTAAGTTAATTTCTACAATCTCTGTGGGATTGACCGTTGCTTGTCACTACGCTTTTATAAACGATTCGTACACTTGCGAGGTTTTAATTTGTGTCTAGTTTATCTATTTATTTAGATCATCTAGATTGCACAACAGATATAATATTCAACTAGAATAGATTACAAAGAGTTAATGATTTACTCAATACAAGAAATTAAACTTACTCACCAAGAATTATCTCTCTCAATCCTCTCTTTGCAATGGAGTAAATATTGAGAAGTACTTGCCTCTCATATTGGAGGCTACAACAATATATAGAAGAATAATAGAGAGAACTCTAGGTTAATTTTGATTCTTAGTCGTTTGATATATCCTGTAGAAGAAGTAACTGAATAGGAGCCCTACGATCTCACTTGGAGTTAAAGATTGGACTGAAATGACCTAACAAATCGAGGCCTAAAATAAGACAGCCGCCGCGGTCGGTTGACTGCACCACAAGTGCGGTTGACCGTCCTTCTCTCGGGATACCTTGTACAGTCAGTCGGTCGGGTGTACGGTCGACTGACCAGTCGACCGTCCCCGCGCTGACTTCACTGTTGCTGCTATGTTTTCTTCTCTCTTTCCTCGACTGCTTCGACCTCTGTTCTTCATCGTCTCTTCTTCCAATCTGAACCACGAGTATACAAGACATATTCCTAACAAACTCCACTATGGATTGCATATGAGTGCTATCAACTGATGTGATTACTCATCTTCAAACTATACTAAATTTCACTTGCAAATCAAACTTGGAACGATAGTTTCTTCTACTAGTTGAATAAATCTTCTACCCAATCTCACCAATTAGTATACCCCCTCAAGGGCACACCTCAGTAGGCGTTAACACGGAGTTTCCAACCTCCGCACAAAATCCACCTACATCGAGGCAATCTCCACCTCTCGACGATATTCGAATGTCTTAGTCTCGAATTGATGATGCAAGTTGCGACAAACTGGATGAACTTGCAGAAATAACGGGAAAAGAATTAACACTTGTACAAGTATTTCGGATTACCCAAAGTTTATAGAGATTGTTTTGGCTTGGCCCAATCATTCTCATACCTCTAATCACCTTACGATGACCCTGAAAAACAGACATAACTCCACCTCGAGCTTTGTACCTACAAACCCTGTGCTTTAAGAGTTCCCAAAGAAATCATATTCTGTTTAAGCAGATGAATATGCAAAACTTCCCTTAGAGTGAAATGTTTAGACCTGGCATCTTCAACTCAATTGTTCCCTCACCTACTTCTTCACAAATCTCTCCAGTTCACATTCTCACACAATGCCCTGTAGTATACTTATAAGTAGAAAACAAATTCCTCTCAGAGAAAATATGAGACGAACTCCCTGAGTCAAGAAACCAACTAGAATCCACTTCTAAAGAATTTGAAACAAGAAGACATAAATCATCTAAATCACAAGCACTAACCACATAGGCAGTAGAATTTTCATCCTTAGCGCTCTTCTGATTCTGCAATTTCCAATAGTATTTCTTGATATGCCTTGATCTCTTACCATATCGGCAATGGATTGAATCATTTTGTACAGCACTTTGTCTTCCACCTGAAGAACCATCCACTGCTAGAAAACTTATGGGAGTAGACGATGATTTCTAAGTCTCCGTCCTAAGTTGATTTTCCTTCAATATTTTGATTCCACCATCCACTGTAATACTCTTCTCCTTTGCAGATTTACCGTGTAGCATGGTAGTGATCAAATGCTCGTACAAATCCGACAGTGAATATATAAGTTGAAAGCTTTATCTTCCTCACTCACATCCGCATTGATCACCTGAAGTTCAGATAATACCTTGTTGAACTCTGTGATGTGGTCTTGTAGTTCGGTACCTTCCTTTATTGACAAATAGAGTAACTTCATCTTCTAATGCATCTGATCTAATAACGATGAACCAGAGTAGTTAGCTATGAGTTTTTCCTACAATCTCCCCGCGTCGGTTTCTTCAAGAAATCTGTACTTGACCTCATCCGCCAATGATGGTCGAATTAGACTTATGGCACTTTCAAAATATCATCTCAAATATTCTTCTTCATATCAGATGAATTTTACTTCTTCTTGATGGCTAACTGTAGACGTTATTGAACTAGGACATCATACATATCTACCTTCCAAAGATTGAAGTTGATCTTTCCTTCGAATTGCTTGATCTTCAAAAGAATGTGACCTGTCATCTTAACCAAGGGACTCGGCAACCTAAAGCTCTGATACCACTTTGTCGGGATGGAGTGCCAACAAACACCCCCGTGGCGCAGCGGTACTAAGTAGAGCAATGAGGATGGCAAAATAGTTAAGAAAAATCAATTGAACACCCAAGAAAATAGATCCACTAATTCAATACAAATACAACGAGGAATTATCCCGATTAGCTTTCGTTTAATCCGGAGAAAAATATAGGGAGATATAATATTCAATAAGAAGAGATTACAAGGACTTAATGATTCACTCAATACAAGGAGTTACACTCACCAAGAAACTATATCTCTCAAGCCTCCCTTTGTAATGATGAAAATATCAAGAAGTACTTGCCTCTCATATTGGAAACTACAACAATATATAGAAGAAGAATAGAGAGAACTCTAGGTTAATCTTGATTCTCAGTTGTCTGATATATCTTGTGGAAGAAGTAAATAAATAGGAGCCATACGTTCTGATTTGGAGTTGAAGACTGGGCTGAAATGACCTAACAAATTGATGCCCAAAATAACACAGCCGCTGCGATCGGTCGACTGCACCACAAGTGCGGTCGACCGTCCCTCTCTCGGGATACCCTGTACAGTCAGTCGGTTGGGTGTACTGTCGACCGACCAGTCGACCGTCCCCTCTCTGACTTCACTGTTGCTGCTATGTTTTCTTCTCTCTCTTCGACTACTTCAACCTCCGTACTTCATCGTCTCGTCTTCCAATTTGAACCACGGGTATACAAGACAAATTCCTAACATTGCATAATATATATGATGTGAAGAGAAGATGGGCAAGCGATAAGAGAAATCGAGGAGACTGGAAACATGTTTGGAAGCAAGGCAGCAACAAAAATAAACTTATACAGTCGACTGTCCAAGTGGAATAGTCGACTGTTATGCACTATGGATTGACAAGAGACAATTGCGATCGACTGCACTTTGGGCAGTCAACCACGTCGCGGCTGATTGCAGATACGGGTTTGGGTCTTGGGGAATCGATTGAAGCCTGATTTGCTCTCCATGTTAGATCATATGGCTCTCTTCGTATGGTTATCTCTTCAGTATACCCTGGGTGGTTATTGTATCGAGAATAACAAACTAGAATTTCTCTAGATATTTATATAATTGTCACGTCCGGCTTCCCAAAACACGAAATATGAGTATATAACGTAGGCCCAACGAATGATGTAAACACTATCCATAAGCTGCACCAGACTAACTCAACAATATGCAACAACAATCACAACCACGCAAGAAGATATAAACACATGAATCAAGATAACTTCAATAATAAATGAAATAATCCAACAATAATAATATCCAACATCTAGGATAAAAACAAACTCCGGGTCAAAAATACAAAAAAAAAAAAACAAAGTACCGTATCAGAACAATGTTCAAAGAAATAATCTAGCAATAAATAAATTTAAGCAGCGCAATCCAGTTTCATCCTTAGAATCGTTGCTCACCAATTCCTTATGGGGTTGTTCCTTCAGTACCTGTAAACTCTTGATCTGAAAAAAGAGAGAAAATAATGTCCTTACTGCAAGTCGTGGACAGCAAGTAGAGAGAAGCAGAGAATAATAGGAACATGTATATCAAAGAAAAGGGACTAGATCAAACTCAATAGCAAAGTCAATGATTGGCAATAATATCAAACGTCTATGTTTAATCAAGCATGAAATGAATAATGCCAATTCAAGTTCAATTTTGATGACAGTGTACATGATAAGCATGAAATGTCAAATGCAAGATGTTAATCATTTTATTAATCTATCTAGTACACGTACTACTACGTCCCATTCCACAGGTTCGGCGCAAGCACACAGTGTACGCTTTAGACTGATGATGAACTTAACAGATCATGTACTCGGCTCAGTAATCCAAAATTTACAGGATATACGGGAATTATGGGAATTTACGGGATGTGCGGGAATTTACGGAATTAGCTGGCAAGGGACCCCTACCGAGTACAGTCTCTGATTGTTCACTACCAAGTCAACCCATAATACTCCGGCTTCTTATCATTTTATTTTATCCTATGTGAGCATGCAAGAAGGTGTCAGTGTTGTATTATGCTAGGTGTGACTAGTTCTACTCGTTACAGGCAAAGCAAGAAGCAAACATATTAAATCAACACAATTCATAAAATCTGGACAGCATGACGTTGCAGTACAAAAAAACAGATTACCGCTACTAAAGAAAAGAAAATCTAGATCCGTCAGAAATTCTAGAAACTAGATTCCCTTCCAATTCTAGCGAATATATACACGAGATATAAAAGCTACAGGAACTAGGGTGAAAGTCCTATTATTTTCAGATTTTATGTTCAGGCAACAAGTTGTAAATTGTGTTCACTTATTTATTTCAGGTCAGAAAACTCATCAAATAAATCTATAAAAATTCAGGGTCATTGCTACACATGTCTAGTCTCAGCTAGATTTATTTCATATTTTTATTTTACTGGTAACATGCTCAAATAAATTATGGAACAGCAAGATATGCATGCATTTCTGAATATGAAAATTCAGACACAGCTGTACTAAAATAATGATATCTAACAGTTTACACATTGGAATTCGAATCCGTAAAAAGGGTAGTAAATTAGACATCTAGGGATAAATTTTATGTTCATAAAGTTATTTCAAAATGCGTCAACAACATGGTCGAAAATGTGATTCAAAAAGATACAAAAGGCACTCTAGAATTTATTTTGACATGAATAGGCAATGATTTAATCATACAATCATACAATTCATGCTAATTAATAGTCAATGTGTCAATAGATGTTTAACATGCATGATTTCAGTTTTAAGATGCAATTTCATAGGCATGGTAATCAATTTAACAACTCATATTCAATCTAACATGTTCAAATCATCAAATAATCTACAACATGGATCTAGTTATTTTTCATGTAAATGTGATTATGCAAGAAATAATAGGGACTAGGTTTTAGATCAAAGAGGTAAGCACGATGTTAAGAGTATATTGGGTTAGCTCGTGTAAACCCTTAATAAACTTAACGGAATTCAAATAGCAGTACGATAAGAAAAAGGACTAGATCTACTTGTAGAGATTAAAGAAATATTGAACAAAACAAACAAATAGTTCAAGAAGAGACTTGCCTACTAATTAGTAGATTCGAATACTTAGAATAGGGCGACGAACCACGAGAACACAAGCGATCCCATGCAAAACACCGAAATAGCGAAAAGCAAATCAAAGCACACAACAACAACTCCACAGTGGATCACCTTCACACCACCAAACACCGTCCCAGATCTCCTAATACCCGCACAGAAAACACGCAAGAAGCCCACTGTTCCTCCTCCTTCTTAACTTCAATAGAGAGAAAGAGAGAGTAGGCGGGAGAGGGGATGATGACCACAGCGGTGGCTGGTGATGCTGGCGGCGAGGGCGATGACGACTGGTGGCGGCGATGCTGCGGTCAGGAAGCGACGCAGCGGTGGGACTCGGCGGCTCAAGCGATGCCCTGTTCTCTCGCCGAAACAGAGGAATGGGAACGGCGGGGGTAGGTGCTCTGGATGACGACGAAGAGGGCCAGGAAGGATCTGCGGTGCTTGCGGGGTGCACGAAGGGGCGAAGACGAGACGATGGCGAGGAGTGGGGGAGCAGCGAAGGGGCTGAGCGGCAATGGTGGGTTTGATGGATGGAGATGGGTTAGGATGAAGGCGACGGGGTGGGGATGATGACGGGGATGTGATGGTGGCGATGAGGAGAGGGTGATGACGAGGGTGGTGGTCGGAGATGGTTATCGGAAGGGCGGTAGGAGCGACGGGAATGGGTTCGGTTTGGTGCAGACGAAAATAGAGGAAGACGGGGGTATGAGAGAGTGAAAATGGCAGAGAGAGAGAGATATAATAAATTAGGGTTTAATAATAGGGTATTTATAGGTGATTAAGAGGTTGGGATTTTGGGTTACGGGTTAACGGGTTTTGGCTCCAAAAAAGAGAGAAAAAATAACTATAATTCATTGAGATGAACATAAAATGGAACAAATCAACTCAAAACAGGAAGAGCAAAATTTTGCAACGAACCAGAAATAGCAAAATTCAACCAAAAGAGCACGGAGTGATCAAAAGAGAATAGAAGAGCCCAAGAAAAGCCAAAAATAAATATTAGAAAAGAACTCAGATACAATAATCAAGAAAAGAAATAAAATACAATAAAATCAAAAATAGAAAAATAAGGGTTACAAATCCTACCACCTTATAAGAAGAATTTCGTCCTCGAAATTCATACAAGTGGTTCATAGAGCAAACCCTGAAAACAAAACAAAACAAGCAAAACAGCTACGCAGACAAATGAGGAAACCTCTTCCGAATGTCCTCCTCCAACTCCCAAGTTGACTCACCTGACGAGTGAGTATCCCAAGAAACTCGAACCAACTTGATGACACTATTATTCAACACCTTCTCTCGACGGTCTAAGATAGAGACAAATCCGGCCTCACAGACAAGTCTGAGTAGTCAACTACATGACTGTCATCTCTGATGTATTTCCTGAGCTAAGAAACATAGAATACATCATGGACTCCCGCTAAAGCTAGCGGCAACGCGAGCATGTAAGCTACCTTGGTCACACGTTCCACAATATCGAATTGACCGATGAACTGATGACTAACTTGCCCCCACCTCCAAAACGGATAACACCTTTTCAAGGCGATACCTTGAGGAACACATGGTCCCCTGCCACAAACTCTAGAGGTTTACGACGATAGTCAGCCCACCTATTCTGCCTATCCTGAGCGGCCTGCAAGTGCTTCCGAATCTGAGCCACGACATCATATATCTTCGTGATCAAATCAGGACCCAAAGCTTCCTTTCACTGATATCATCCCAACACACCGGCGATCTACACTTGCGCCCATACAAAGCTTCAAATGGAGCAGCCTTAAGACTCGCCTAGTAACTATTATTATAGAGAACTCGGCTAAATGAAGATGATCTTTCCACGAACCTCCAAACGGAAGAACGCAAGATCCCAACATGTCTTCTATGGTCTAAACCGTCCTTTTTGAATGCCCATTCGTCTGAGGATGGAACATTGTACTGCAACTGAACTTAGTACCCAAGCTCTTTTGCAGACTCTCCTAGAACTGAGACCTGAATCTCGTATCACTATCCGATACGATGCTGACAGGAACTCCATGCAGACGAACGTCCTTCTAAACATACATCTCGGATAAACTCTCCGTGGACTAACCCACATGGAAAGGAATGAAGTGAGCACACTTCGTCAGCCGATCCACTATCACCCAGATAGCATTATGACCCTTAGGACTCCTTGGAAAAGCTGTCACAAAATCCATCATGATATTCTCCCACTTCCACTATGGAATTGGAAAAGATTGCAAAAGTCTCACGGTCCTCTGATGCTCTGCCTTCACTTGCTGACAGATCAGGAACTTGGCGACAAATCGAGCCACCTCCCTCTTCATGCCATGCCACCAGAAATGTTGCTTCAAGTCCCTGTACATCTTGGTACCACAAGGATGAATAGAATACGGGGACCGATGAGCTTCCTCAAGTAACCTCTGCCTGACTTCTCCTCTAGGTACACACAACCTAGAGCCAAAACGAAGGGACCTATCAGCATGAATGACCAAATCGGATCTCAAACTGGCTTCTACCTCACTCCGAAACTCCTGTAACTGCTGGTCACCCACTTGGACTGCCTTGATCTGCTATACCAAGGAAGAATGCAATTGCAACATCATGAACTGCTGAGTTGAACCGGGAAGCAACACATCCAACTCCAGCCTCCTCATATCCTCCACTAGTTCCTTCTGCTAAGTGAGGAACATAGCTGCAGGCCTCTTACTTAAGGCATCCGGTACCAAGTTCACTCTGCCCAGGTGATACTGCAAGTCAATGTCAAAGTCTGCCATTAATTCCAGCCATCTCCTTTGCCTCATGTTCAACTCCTTCTGCATGAACACATACTTGAAGCTCTTGTAATCTGTGAATATCTCCATCCTATCCCCAAGCAAATAATGCATACACAATTTCAAGGCAAAAACCACGACTGCGAGCTCCAGATCATGCGTGGGATGGTTTTTCTCATGAGGTCTCAACTGTCTCGATGCATAAGTGACCACATTGCCTCGCTGAGCACTGCTCCTAGACCTCTACCCGATGCATCACAATGGATCGCAAAACCACCCAATTTGTCGGGTATAGTCAGCACAGGCGCTGATGTCAACCAACGCTTCAACTCGGCAAAAGCTTCATCACAGGCTTCATCCCAATCAAACTTCTACTCCTTCTTGGTCAAATTGGTTAGAGGTCTAGCAATTTTTGAGAAATCCTGAATGAACTTCCGTTAATAACCAGCCAAACCAAGAAAACTCCGCACCTTAGGAACAGACTTCAGAATAGGCCAATCCTTGATCGTAGGCATCTTCGACAGATCCACAGAAACACCAGCACCAGAAATAATGTGGCCCAGATAAGCAACCCGATCTAACCAGAACT